>BMAV01001395.1:0-191715 GCA_019973955.1 Trichonephila inaurata madagascariensis | reverse complement strand
GTCCTTCTTCAACATAACTCCTAAGTTCTTTGACGGCCACGATTA
Source organism: Trichonephila inaurata madagascariensis (assembly GCA_019973955.1). NCBI lineage: Eukaryota > Metazoa > Arthropoda > Arachnida > Araneae > Nephilidae > Trichonephila > Trichonephila inaurata. The sequence goes on along the minus strand of BMAV01001395.1, from coordinate 191,670 downwards.
ATGGCAAAACCTTTCCAACCCAATACCAAGAAGACAAACGGATCGAATATGTAAATGAGATATACTTTAAAAGGATAGAAGCTTTGATGAGAAGGCGCGGAAAGGGTTTAGAGATAACTTAGTGTGGAATCATTCGGATCAAGAGTTAGATGTCCTATAGCTCTGGAAGAAGGATACGTTCATATAAATTAAATTAAAAAGAAGTCTGAATCTTCGCATCTAAAAATTAAGTTAAAAGGTATTTCCTCAATCCCCTGAAGGAAGGTGATTCTACAAAAAGGTAATATTTTTTGTATAGGAAGATAGATTAATCAGTTAATTTATTATAATTAAGATAAGTGATCTAGTTGCGCGATCTGACTTGAATATAAGGTTTAATTGGGTGTTAACCCCACTTTAAGAAAGTTGTTAATTAAATTAGTAATTTAAGTTATTCTTAATAAAAGTTGTGTTAAGAATCCAAATGTCTCATCATTTAGATAATCCCACACCTCTAGCTTACGCGGATCCTAATAGACATAGTCATCACAGGATGGCTATGTCTCAGTCTTACTGTAGTGAAAATCTCGAGAGTTTATCTGTGTCTTGAGTGTTCGTACAAAAATCATCTTAGTGTTTTACTTCCACAGAGGAAATCTCTCAGTACGTTTCACTACAAACATTTTTACTCTTACAGTGAAAATATATAAAAACTCAAGAACCAGACTGCCAAAGAAGGTATCAATTTTCCCCCTCTTCAGTGCTCTTGAAGATTCGAATATAGATCCAGATAAAGAGACTGACAAGCAATTTTCATTTGAAAGTAGAAAAGCTGATTTATCTAATCTACAGCCCAGATGTAAGTGTGAGCCAAATAATTCCTCCAGTACCTAAGTCCTATAAACCTGCATAATATTTTTAATTCATTGCAATAATTTTTAATTAGTGCACTCAAGTAAATTTAATTTTTCTCATCCCTTCTTTAAGTTTTTTCATGCTAAATTCTAAAATACCCCACTAGACAAGCTCCTCACACTTTCCCTATTCTCAGCTCGCGGGGCGAAAAATAAATTATTTTCCCCTTTTACCAAACCAATCAGGGGCAGCCTCAAAAAGTTTCCCATCCGAGCAAAAAAAAATTTTTCCAAACTCCTTCAAGAAGAAGAATCTTAGGCACATTTTTCGGATCTATTCGCCTCAGCCAATAGCCATCATTCCTCTAAGCAGACTGAAGAAGCTCCACTTTGACCGTCTCCCACATCTAAGTCAACCAGATATGGGAATAAGGACTGTTTTCACACTCCCATAAATTAGATAAACGCCCATTCAACGTCCTATCTAGGATTATGAAGGATCAAAATAATTCTTAATAACGCTGAAGAATGTAGCACAGAGAGGAGGAAAAGTATGAGGAGTGTAATGATGAATCACAAGACTGTAAGAAAAAGGATTTCTTTTCAAACATTTACATTAAGTTTAGCCTTCAAGCACACATAGCATAAAAGTATCAAGGCTGGCGGTAAGCATATACACCACTGAAAGGATGTTAAAAGCAAGTTAATTTGATCTCCAATGAGATAATTGATTTTCTTTTTTTAAATAAATTTAAATCCCCCAAAAATTTCAAAATACCATTTTTAGAAATAAATGGCCCGTTAAAGGGTTAAAAAAATTTATTTACTATAACCATCAAAAATAGACATAAAAATGAAAATTTTTTATATTGAATAAATAATACATTTTTTTCATTTGTAGACTGAAACTAATATGGATTGCTCAAAATTGGTTTGAAGATGATTAAAACGAAGCCTTAAATGTGAGTATCTTAAAATCATATACAAAACCATGCGAAATAAAAAAATTTTGTTTGAGTAAATAGTATTAAGAAATGTTTAAAAGGTTTTTTTTAATTCAAACTAAGCTATATCTTCTACATATAGCTAAGAGGCCATGGTAGCCTGGTGGTCGAGGTAACGGACTCGTAGCTGGCGTGCCGTGAGTTCGAGCCAGTACCGCTGAAGACCCACCGTGCAGAGGGAGGGGGATGATACACGTTAAACATGTCAAGGCTCAAATTTCCTCCCTTTGGTGTGAAAGTTAGGAGAGAGGATGCTAGCTCAGATGCCGTCCTCGTCACTTGACCATGATTCAAAATTACAAGGTCCATCACCAGAAGCCTTCAGTATCTGAATAGTGCAACGTTAATATTCACTAACTCTTTGTGTATAGCTGAATTTTTTAAGCCTATTACGCTTCAGCAAAATAAAAAAATTTTTTAAAAAAATGTGTTTATTTCCTTTTAAAAAAAAAGCAGTGTTTTAAGGCAGCATTCAATTTTCTTTTTAATATATTATACTTTTAATGAGACTAATAATAAGTTATTTGTAATAAAAAAATTTTTTTAAGTGCCAATTGAAATAGAACTGGAACAAAGATACACCAATACAATGAAATAGAGCTCTCTCAAAACCAATATAATTTATTGTTACGTATATTGGAGTTCGAGGATTTTTTGCTATTAGGCTCAAAGAGTAAAATAATTCTTTAAGAGAGGTGAAAATTTATTGTAGATAAGTCATCCTTAGAAATACAGGATTCAACAGCAAAATTCGTGAAATAAACCTCAGAAAGCCTTCACACCTTCTACAGTTCTCAGACACAATTATTAGTGTCTAAAAATACTAATACTTAATGATTAAGATTATTCGAAAGCACTCGCTCGATCATAGCAACTAATAGCTGGTCGACTCGTCAACAGTCACAACAGTACTGATACATTTTTAGCGAGCGATCCCTATTTACAGGCTGCATGGATCTTTCTCGAAGGATCAACTTACGTCATAGATCGTGGTATTAATAGAGTTCTCCAATAATTTACAAAAGCATCCCTATGGCCTCTAACTCCCCCAAAACGGTCGCCAACAGGGTCACTCAATCGCCCACATGGTAGCCAAAAATGATGCTAAGTTCTTTCACCAACATTTCTCCAAATTTCGCCATTATAATGTAATGGAAGACGTTGCTTGCGAACATTACAATTTTTGCCCTAAATTAAATACAACAGAAAGTAATATTAACGTATTAAACATTAAAAATTTAAAATTTTTTCCAATTTTTTTAAAATTTTTTTTACACAACATCGTAACAATATCATAAATTAATAAATACATTTAGATAGCGCATACAACCCCTAAAAGCAGACAAATCGATGTCATTTCTCAATAAAGTTCAAACATATTGATCCGCATTGTCTTATTGTTTTAGTATGGACAATTCTTCTCAAACTTCTCCAAAAAAAAATTTGCTCCAAAACTTTCTTAACCTTTTCAGATCTCTCTAAGATTAGGAGAGGTCAACACACTTTTCGGTTTTAAAAGTCTTACTTTTCTAAAATTCGACAGAAAGTTCTAAAATATTTATGTCTGCTCTCAACAGGATTTTGATCACTATAGGTCACAAAAGTTCGTGATGTCAAATATTCTAATGATATATTTAGTGCAAAAAATTATGCCGAAATCACAAAAGTCGTTGCTGACTCATTCATGCATTTTACCACAGTATTTTTTATCATCTGTGCCATCATTGAAAAATCAATTCAATTAAACACGTTCTATTTTAATGCGAAAAGAGTATTGTTATTTATTTCCTGCGATGTATTCGCGTACTTTTTATCACCTTTTTATTGGGTTTTTTAATTTCTTATAAAAATTTAACTTTTTGTGTGTTTTTTGTCCTCTTTGGGACTTCATTAATATTGTTTCATCCCAAATTTAATCTTGGCATAAGTTTTTTTCTCAAAAAGGTATATAGTATTCGAAACTTAGAAAAAAAAATTTTGGGCAAAATGGTGAAAAATTTTTTTAGAAATAATGAAAAAATTTCCTTTCCTTTAAAACTTTACCTCTTTCTGTGTAGATGTATTATATATATAGTTTATTTTAATTTATAATGTAATTTCTTTGTTAAAATATACAACATAACAGAAAGTGCTTGTAGATTTCAACTTACCTTAAAATTGGGTATAACACAGTACTTTCGCTCAGTTTTTCCTTTTGTTTTGCCGTATAACACGCAACCCTTTTTTTACGATGAAATCTGAAATATACGTGCGCAAGGCTCTTATGCTTTGAAATTATTTACTCGAGGTACTTTTCCAAGCTTTGTGGAAAAATTAATGTTCTTGCAGAACTACAACCAGTTAATTTCATGAGTTCCGTTCTTTTAAATAAACAATACATCGAAATATGTAGAAGATTAATTTTTTCCTGTGCTCATCATTTTTTATTTATTTTTAAAGCTCTCATACAGAAGGTCGCTTACACTTTATGAAAACTATTTTGTAATTCATTTTCTGTTTTAGTTTTGAGATATGTTTGGCAACTTCAGAATAACCATCTGTATAGGTTTTCCTTTGATTGTGGAATATAAAATAAAAGATTTATTTTAAAAATGGTTCCTATTAAATTGATATATGGCTCAAAGGTTACATAAATGCACTTTCCGAGGAGAAATATTCGTATCAAAAAATTATATACAGGTGTAAAAATCTCTCTGTTATTGCATTTCAAAATAACAGGTATTTATAATATAAATTTCAATGGAGGAAAAAACATCTAGGTGAAAGTAAAAATGAAACATTGATCACGAAACTTCATCCTAAAGCTGTTCAAACGCAGGAAACTATCAAGAAAGTGAAGGGTCTGATCCTTAAAGGAAAATCCACCAAGTCAAAGATTCATTGCATCGAAACTAGGAATGTTTTTCAGCACTGTAAATAAAATCATCCATAAAAATTTAAAGTTAAAAAAGCTGTCTGAGAACGTAACGTTCATCTGCTTTTGCCAATACATATTGTTGAAAGAAAAACAAATAATAGAAAATTAGGTAAAAAAAACCAGCTGCTGAAGAATGAAAATTTGTGGTAACACTCTATGAGGTATGGGTCTATTTAAGAGACTGCAGTAAAAGAAGATCAATTTTCTATTACTCAACTAACGGGAATGACCTATGAAATGGCTTCGCCAGTGTACAGAAAAGTTCCCATAGGGATTCGTAATAGTTGCGGGATTTTCTAACCGTAAATTAAAATTAAAAATGCCTCAAGTAAAGCCAAAAGTAATTCACTCTACTCCCTCTCCCTCTCTCTCTTTCTATCAGCAGAATATTTTAGAACCAAATTTTGAAGAAGAAATTCCAACCTTATATGGAAAGGACATTGATAACTTTGAGCTTCAGACGGACAAAGGCTTTAGACGCACGTCTAAGTCAATTGCCTTTTATTTAGCAAAGAAAGAGTAAGAGAGAGAAAAACGGAAATAAAGTGCATCCCATTCGATGAAATAGTGCAAAATCACCCTACGCTTCTCCAATAGACCTTTGTGCTTTCGGTGTATGAAAATGAGCCGTAAGAAAACGGCATTCTCTCCTCAAGAACACTGAACATACTTTGCAGAACGATTCAAGGAGAATGGAATAAAACAGGGTGTCCAACACGCGACCCGCGGGCCACATGCGGCCCGCCAGTACGTAAGTTACGGCCCGCCGACTCCTTTTTAAAAAATTTTAAATATCAGATTTTTAATGTTTTTTCTTTTTGAAACTAATTTGAGGGGAAATTTATATATATCTACAATATATTTGCCTGTTACCTGTTCTTGTTTTAAAATAAATCCTTTTTAATAGAAATGTCCTTTAGATTAAAATAGATTTATATTTTATCAAACAGTTACATTTTATTTTACTGTAGTAAATTACTTTTTAATAAATTTCGAATTGTGCATTATGCATATACTTTACTATGGATGGTACATGATTCTCTGTGTGTGAGACTTTCATTTCTCCTTCTCCTTTTCTGTTTGGAGTGCCCAAGAAGCAAGAGGCAGTCAGAGGTTTCTTTTTAAAGTTTAAAAAAAATATTTAGGATGGCAAATATAAAGGACAATGCATACTTAATCGTTTGCGCGAATGACAGCACTATCAAATTTCACCAATGAGTAACGAAAGATCAATTCAATAGGAACACACCGTAATTTTCAAAAAAATAGCAACTGTAATATTTTAAATATTATTTGATTGCATTATTATATTATATAAACCTTATTATATTATCTATGTCTGTTTACATGAAAAATAATGAAAACAGTAATAATAATTCGTTCTGTTTTAAATTTTCACTCCAATAAATGTTTTTTGTTTCCAAATCTGATATAAAGGTACATATTTTTATGTGCAGCCCGTGAGATTATAATGTTTTTCGAAGTGACCCGCAAGGTCATTTGGGTTGCACACCCCTGGAGTAAAATTTTGCATAGCAGTACTATAAGAAAAAGTTTATTTTCATGAAAACTTCGAGCTACAGCTATTGTCAAGAATCATGGCTATCAGATAGAAACAAATTGCCGTAAAAAATACGTTTATTCATAAAAATTAACCATTAAAATCGTTCCCATACAGTGTAAACGACCTTCTGTATTTATACCCGACGTATAGAGCGCACCCGTAAATATCGATCTTATTTTTTGTGTTAAAAATGCGCATTATATGCAGGATTTTACGGTACATGCATGAAAAAATTATAAATAAAAATAATTTAATTGCTTGTAAAATACAAGGAAGTGAATTTTCTAATTTTTTATTTGAAAGAACTTGAAATAACTAAAAATTCATGAAAGTACAAGATGGAAATTTTGCTATATTCAAGAAAAAAAATTTAAATCCATAAAATAAAATCACTTCAAAAACAACTAACAAACTTAATGTCTGAAAATAAAGGAATAGAATAACTTTTTTTCCAATTACGATAGATTAATGTCGTGTATATCGAATCTGTTTGCTTACAACTTCATTGCACAAAAAAATGAATATTACACATATTCTTAGTAAACACGGCTTGCAAATATAATTCATTTCTTTTAGATTTTAAAAATTAATAGTTTTCTGTAGGTGTATTTGTTTTCAATTAACAAAGGCTTTGAAACGAGGGAAGCAACACTAAATTTTACGCAATTTTATACGCAATGAATTTTTTTACTACCTCAACTCAAATATTTAATTTAACTAACATTAAAATGAGGATTCTGCAATAAAGTGAGCATTAGATATTTTTCATTACGTATTCTTTCACTCAAATGACATGAATGGAATGAAACCTGTATTACGCACATAATCTCGATAATCTGAAATTTGAAGCTAAAAAATATCCGCATTATTCGTTATTTTTTAATCGAATGAAATATGATTCTTCGCGATTGGGACAGTATTTGGTGTCGTGATAGCTTAAAAATTGGCCTAGTGGCATTTACAAAATTATTTTCTTTTTATTCAGTCATATTCGCACATTAGACATATACGCTTTTTTGAAGCAGTTCTTGTTGAAGTGAAAACTTCTTCAGGTGTGTTTTTCTGAAGACTGAATCTGAATTAAGGGTCAGGTGAAGGTGTGTTACGCTCACTCGGATTTATTCGGCTCCAATTGGCAATCTGGCTTGAATTGGCGATGAGAGCTTAGTTAAAAATAAAAATTTTAAACGCGTGTTTTTTTAAAGTTAAACATTTCGTGTGCCGTGAATTTTGTTTTCTTTATTTGAATATTGCTGTCATGCAGCCCACTTCCACTTAAATATAGCAAGTGAACGAGAGAAGAGGAGCGCAAGCGAAAATAATTGAAAACAAGTAATATATATATATATATATATATAAATTAACGTCAATTCCTACTTTGTTAGAAAAAATGTACTGGCACCATCTGTTGCAGCTAATTGTAACTACAAGGGAAATAACGCAGAATAAATTTAAAATTAAAAATAGAATTTACTTAATGAATTAATATTTGAAAAACTGTATTAACATCAAGTGTCATCCTTTACAATTTTAAAAATAAATTATTTGAACTTGATTGGATAAATAGAAATTATTTTATTAACGATTGAAAATTCGAACAAGATAAATAAATATAGAGAGAGTGTGAGCTAATAGTAGGAATTGAAAAGAAAAAAGATTATTCTTATGTAAAGGATTAAAAATAAGAAGAAACAAAACATGGGATCTACTTTTTGATTCAGTAAAAAGAGCATTTAATCACACAAATGTGCAAAAGAATTAAAATCCGAAATTTTACTGCAGTTAATTGGCGAGAAAATCTTTAATATCTTGGTTTATATTAATGATGACAACTAAGAGATTACGGGAAAATAAAAGCTTTAATTGTGAAAAAGTCGAACCCTCTCCTTTTGCCTTGCTTAGAGAATTTTAAGAAAAGTAAACGGCTCTCAGGACATAAATTTTCTTAGTTTTTCATAGTATACGGTGAGAAAAATTATATAAATGGTACTTGTGTTTTATCGCAACAATGTTGACAACATTATATAAAGGGAAGCACATCATTGCCAATTCGATGTCTACGACACATGAGAAATAAGGGTTGTCAACTTTGCGAGTTATCTTGAACGTTGCCATAGTTTCGAAGTACGTAAGTACCATATAAACATATGTATTATACGAGGGCTGTTCAATAAGTAATAAGACTAAAATTATTGTTTAAAAAAACAGAATGTCTTTAATCGTTATCATTTACATGGTTTTTTTCAAAATAACTTCCGTGGCACGTAATGCATTTACTCCAAACCTTTGTCCCCTTCTTAAAAACTTGTAAAAGTTACTTTTGTGAGAGCTGTTTCAAAACCACCTACGCAGCCTTTACACATGCTTTGTTGCTTGCAAAACGTTTGCCTCGTAATGGTTTCTTAAGTTGAGGAAACAACCAGAAATCGCATCGAGTGAGATCAGGACTGTATGGAGAGTGTGGTAAAATTTCTACATTGTTCTGCTGCGAAACACAGAGTACGCAACGCGCAATATGTGGTCAGGCATTGCCATGGTGCAAAGGAAGTCATTTCGAAGCAATGGGAGTTTCCTTTTAACGTTCTGTACCATTGTTCGCAGGACATTCGTGTAGTAGGGTGTTAGGCAGTACCGGGTACGAGGCGGGGTTGATACACATTCCTTCATAATAAAAAAATGGGGTCATAACTTTACCAGCTGATTTCCATTTTTTGTTTTCTTGAGGTAGGGAAGATGGATGTTTCCATTAAATGTTTTGTTGTTTTATGGTTGGATCATAGTAATAAAACCCAAAGCTTCGTCTGCTGTGATAAAGCGTTTTAAGATTTTGTTGCCTTCTTGTTCCAGTCTTTTAAACATATATATCATATCAAAGGTCTTGAGGGTGATTTTTGCTTTATTTGACAACTGGGTGGCCTTCGTAGGCCCACAAACACGCTTCAGTTCGATCACGTGATACTCAAGAATACGAGTCTGTACATGCCATCTATCGGTAGTTTTTGCTAATACAGACAACAAACTTTTCTTATGACACAGAAATTAACATTTCCGATGAGTGGTTTTAGGGCAGTAAAATTAGTCTTATTTCTTATTGAACAGCCTACGTAAATAATTTTACACGCCATGTAAGTAATTTATATATAAGTATTTTTAAATAAGGTACTTATACTTATTGCAACCTGTTGGCGTGACTGATTGTGAGGACTGTTACTTTTGAAACAGCATTTTTACATTAATTAAAAATGGCCAATGATTATGCGTTTTCAAATTCTCATAAGTATCCGGCAACAATTTTTGACATGCCTTGTAGTAAGTGAGTGGTCATTGTCACAAATTCGTAACCGAAGTTTTTTTTTTTTTTTTGTCGGGTTGTGGATTCGATTCCTGGTAACACTAAAGATTAAGCATATGAGAGAAAAATCTATCGAGGCTCAGAGTTCTCACTTTGACATTGTGTTGTAACATCTGCTCAATAGCAGAACTCTCCCCCATCTATATATGTCAAGATTGACGTATGGAGGATCAAGTTTTCCAAATGGGACATTATGTCTCCAAAAGGAAAAATACATTGGGTGTTCTTTCTTTACACCGCAGGCATAACAAGTGTTAACTGTCTCGAAGAATTTTTTTGATGGCGCAACCTTTTCTCTTTCCCCGACCTACAGGCTCTTGTTAGTCAAACACTTAATAGGAAGGAAGCTACGAGCTACAACCCTTTGTGTTGGGTCCCCCTCGCGTATATGGACGCAGCCAATTTGAACAGAGTGTTCAGTCGGCAAGGCGAGTAAAAGACGCACACTCAGTGAAAATGTGACAGGATGAGTTATAGCCTCCAGTTGTTGGACACAAATCCGTTTCGGAGTAGAAATCAAACTTGCCGGCAAATTGTTCACACGCACCAATGGAGTGGGACAACGGTCTGAAGATCCGGTGAAATGTATGCACCCGTCAATGAGAGGTGACCAGGAACGTGAAAGAGACCTGCCCATGGAGTTTAAAGGGGTTGGTTCGGAAGTGTGGAGAGGGACTTTCTCGGCTTCTCGATATCCATGGGCTCTTTTCTTTTCGCTCTTCAAATTTGGAGTTTCCGGACGCAGTCAAGCTCAAGGACACAATGATGAACCTAGTTTACCGAGTAACTTTAGCGAATGGTGAACTATGGATTTCCAGAGTCAGCGGCGCAATGGTGGGGCATACCTGAAATGAACTTTGAACAAGAACTTTTCCACAGAGAAAGGCTGTTTTCTTTGATATTTTAATATTGAAATTATCGTTATTTATTATTTAATCAAGAAATAAATATCTTTTTGGCAATTAGCTGTGTGACCGTTAACGCTACCCTGTTACGACATTTCAGTGTTGAAGCTTAGAGAATAGGATATCAGCACAGATATCTTTCTAGACGTCTGACCATTGTTCAGAATTGAGAGGTATGTCACCATAAGCTCTCCTCTTACATCTGAATGTAACGTTAATAAGCAATGAATTTGATATAAGTGAATTTAGAAATGATTCAGATAATATTAAGATGCTTATGTGTGCATAAGGGATTTTAAGTTAAAAGAAAGTTAAAAAATTTTTTTCAATTATTTTTATACCACTATTAACCCCTTAATAAGTAAATTTTTTGCCTAAAATGCTCTAAAAAAGGCACATTTTTTTATTGCATCTAAATAAACAGAATACTTAAGACAGAATGTGAAAATGGAAGAATTTTATTTTAATTTTCAAATTCAAAGTTTTCACATTATGTTTTTTATTTTGTAATTGTGTAACATAAAAAGACCTAAATATTAGTTTTTCATAAGTACACTTTGCATGCTAGAAATAATGTTTCATGTATCTTAAAATAATTTCTCTCATACTTATTTACATTAATATAGTTACAGAAAAAATTTCTATTTTTTTTAAAAGGGTTTAAAGGGAATTTGGTGTGTGGTTTGTATACTATATATTCACTCACAATTTGAAGCATGATGTGATACTAAGTCTTACACTGCAATGGGGACAGGGATTATATTGATTTTTTTAAAATTATCTTTCCATTTTTTCTGAAGCAACAAATTGCACATTGCCTTGTCAATCTCAGTTCTTTATCGAATATTTTCAAGAATCTAAATTTCTGCCTTCAACGAAAAATTCCCACCTTCAACACGAAGAAAATCCCGGATGAGAAGTATTTCAGTACGAAGGGCGTCTCTTAAAAACACTAGTACTAACAATTTCCTATAAGAATTAAAAACACAAGCAAATTGAAGATAGAAAGAAGAAATGAGTGCCCGTACAGCTTTCGGGCAAACCTGTTGTGACCAGCTTTCGGTAGCCCCTACGGTGTACTGATAAACCTGCTAAGATATTAATTCTTATTAATATAAAACTGCTTTCTTGTGCCTTACTTGTGTGACGGCTCTATCCGCGATTTTCTTACAAACAGTCCTCTTAGGAATTTTTAGTCCTTAAAAAATTTTTTTAAAAACCCTCCGAAGAAAACGTGAACATAAAAAAATTTCTACTTTATGTAGTCTATGCTTTTTGGGGAAAAAAGAGTAGTTTGCAGGGCAATGATTGATCAAATTTAATGTAAGTCGCGGATATTGAGTAATTAATAATTGTATTACTTAATGTGACGATCTGTCACTTGAGATTGAATCTATATTAGGTAGCTAAGAAAGTAGAGCTATTGAAGCGACTTAAATGTCCTAATGAATCAAAGTCTTCTCATATCTCGCGTGCCTCGTTAATTGTCTTCATATTTATTAATTGGGTGATTGAAGCTGTGTTGTGTTTAGTACCATGAATAAATTGAGTGATTTTGAATATAGCTAGTCTTTTCAGAGGCACAGAGTCGAGACTTCTGCAGCTGTTGTCTTGGATTTGTTATTTACACAAAAAATGTTGGAAATCGTTACTCACACATCCGTTTTAAATATGAACATGGTTCAATGTAGTTCGTTTCATGTGCTGAAAACGAAATGTGTGAAAAAAGGGTTGCAATTGTCTTATTTATTATAATGTTACTAAAATAATTTATATTATTCAGAAATGTTATACTGACGAATGAATTTTGTGTCCTTTGGTACTTTAATTTTCTTTTAAGTAATTGTCCTTTTCCTTCCGGCTGCTGTGTTGCTCATTACTTAAATGCCTCTCTAATGACGAGGGCGTTTTGCAAGCTGGCCGATAAAAACTCCTACCATTGTGATATTGCTTCTCAGAGAAATTACATATGCGGAAGTGATAAATAAGAGTGACTATATTTTACCTCATCACAAAATCCTTTCCTTATTACCTTTACATTAGTTTTGTTGCTATACAAAGACACATTTTTGTTATTGGAAAAGATGAACTGAAAATCTAAATTTTTTTCAAAAATGCAATGCTAAAAATCCAATGAACCTTACTCTTCTGTGAGTTCATCGACCCTTAAAATGAACGTCTTTGTTCTTTCATTGATTTAAACAGGCCGCCGTCTTGTTCATATGAAGTAAATTCTATTTCACTTATTTCAAACGAAATAGTGGAAAAACTAATTATTAAACCTTTATATTTATAAAAAGGTACCACTAGATAAAAATTTGTGTTAACGAGAAAATTCAGCAAATAGGCTTTGCTTTATAATTATATTCATATTTTTGAAACAATTTCACTTCAAAATTTCTCTTTTTATCCAGTGGAATATTGTTACGAAATTTCTTCCAAGTTTTTTTAGATTTAATGTATAAGGAATTCTTTGAACCAAGAAGTAGCAAAACAGTATCCTAAAACGCAAAATACATTTTATTCAGAAAACAAGAAAGAATAAATTTAAAATAACAGAAGTCTCAAATAGCTTTTTCCCCCAGCAGCAAAAAAAGTATTTAGTCGTTCACCACATAATTTATAGGAAATATTAAATTTATTTTTCAGCTTTAAGCATTCACTGACTTCGTCACAGATGTTAACATTTTATATTCCAGGAAAATTTCATACTAATTAAATCAAAAACGGAAAGCATACCTAACTCAATCATAATTTTAAAAGCTTCTGCAACATCACGTTTGTTAAAGAATAAATTAAAACACAAGAGGTCTTCGACTTTAATACATAATTATTTCTTGGAAATACTTATAAAATTTCAAATACGCACACACAAGTGCAGATAAATTTTAACATCTATAAATATTAAAAAGTTAAATTATTATTTGTTGATAATTATTTTAACATAAGATCATTATTTAATATTATTATTCAAATATTAACTTATAATATTTATTATTTATTTCATAAATATTAAACAAGTAATATCAAAAAAAGAAATTTAAGTCAATTCCTTCAACAAAGAAAAGCTTTAATTTAATTACTTTTTATTAAAGAGCTACAATTAATAGAAATATGTATTTACATATAACAGAATCACACTATTAAGTGACAAAATGGAAAGCTATTTTCCTTTCTATACAGGGTGTTGGACTATTTTTTTTGTTTGTTACTATTTATTTATTCATTAAATTTAATTATTCTAATAAAATAGTATAGTTAAACAGAAATCACATTCTTAGAAATCAGGCCATCCAAGATGTGTAGTTAATGAATTAATACTTGAAAAACTGTATGAACATCAAGTATTGTCCACTACAAGTTTAAAAAAATGAATTTGAACTTTTATGGATGAATAGAAAGTAATTTATTAATGATTGAAAATTTGAACTATTATATATATATATATATCTTTATATATAAGAATCTTCTGTGCGTGTGTTTGTAACTAAACTCCTCCTAAACAGCTGGACTGATTTTGATGAAATTTTTTGTGCGGGCTCAAGTGGATTCAAGAATGGCTTAGAGTTCACAATTCGGTACGATATCGCAATTAGTTAAAAATGTACCAAAATTATGTAAGGGCGCGCGATTGTTCATAAAAAAATCGTGGGCAATATTCTTGAGGCCACTATTTTGAGTGACAAACTTCAAGATGAAATTGTACTTCTACCACAGATCCCAATGATTCTTTCAGACTCACCTACCTATTCAAATGTTGGCAATTTCCATTTCACTTGGTATTTGCTATGACCATTAATTAGTCACAAGGTCAAACAATGACAATTTGTGGCTTAGATTTAGAAAATTCTTGCTTTTCGCACGGCCAATTATATGTTGCATGTCCGAGGTTTTGCAAACCATCGCATTTGTGAGTTTATACCCTTCAAGGATTAACCAAAAACATTGTACATTCAATGGCATTATGATAAATTTATTTTTTGTGCATTAAAAAATATACTTGTTATGAAAATAGCTCGAGTTTTATCTTTTTTGCCCTTTAATCAAATCAAGTTTAAGTTTCTATTATGAATAGGTTTTTTATTCAGCTTAGTTCATAGTAAATATTAACTCACACACAATCGATAGGTCGAATTGTGGTAAATGTACATATGATGATGTCAGGTATTGTAATAACTTTCTTTATAAATAATTTCATCAAAATGGTTCAGATTGTTACAACTTATTCAAAAAAGTTTGTAATTTTTGGATTTAAGGCAATGGTGAAGTACCAACATCGAAAGAAAAATAAATAAATAAAATTTTACTAAATCAAATCATTGGACAACAACATGTGGATTACCGTTCACCAAAAATTTCTGCTGCTACGAAGTAAAAGTCAGTTAAATTATTAGTTTTCATTTTAGTAACTGAGTTCTACTTAACAAGACTTTTCGGCGAAGAAGAATATATAGTATGATATGATATTTAATTTTTATAATATAGTTGTGTTAAATGAGAAATTCTTTATATTTTAATTGATAAAACAAAGTGTATAAGTTTTACCATACAAAATTTTGATAAATTTTAATATGCTTCTCATAATTTATCTTAAGATGTCGAATGAGTTAACATTTATGATAGAAATTGGTGTTTTAAAGATAAAAGATATATATAGATTAAGTTATTAGAAAAATGACTAATGTACTAATACTAGTGATATTGATTTTTATAAGAAGTAAAAGTAAAGTCACGTTGCATTCTTTTTCTCCACTGAATTTTATTGTTTTGTTAATTATTTTATTCAGCAGTAACCGTATTGAATGTCATTTAATTTTTCATTTTGAAATTGTGTGTTTTGATATACAGGCCATATAACAAAATTCACTATTTCTCGAAATTTTCCATATCTAAATTTAAAATTAATTTAATAACTGGAAGCTTATTTTTAGATATTGTACAGTGGATAAGGGAGAATACAATAATTATAATTTTGCATATGTCTTGAAACATTAAGAGGACAAATGTGTTTAGTTTGGTATGTACACCTCTTATTGTTTTCTTATTAGGATCCCTAAACATCTGTGATTTGATCACATAGATTTCACAGAGAGATGTGTTCAAAAATAAGTAGTATGATACAATTTTTATTAGTGAATGTGTGATGTAAGAGAAAGTCAAGAATTTTGTATATGAACGGAGAGATTCAAAATATCGTATGTGATATTGTTAAGTAACATTGAATATTGTGAAAATTTTACATAAATACTAAAGATGATGATAGAAGAGTCCACATTTCCGACTCACAATTATTTAAAGAGCTCTTTTATTCTTATAATTCTTATATTCTTTTATTCCATATTCTTATAATTTTTATATTTTTATATTCTTATATTTTATAACACATATGAAATAAAATATTTTTTATTGTGTTGAATAGTGCATATATGTTGTTGTACACCGTTTTCATATTATTAATAATTTCAATTTATTAGTGTCTATATTTTTTTATCTTTTTAAAAAATGTATTTCATATATGCAAAATTTTGTGTAACACTATAATGTATTACTACGATGGCGCCAGAGTAGATTTTTATAGAAAATTAGCATTTTATATCTACTATCTTATTGTTTGATATGATATTATTTTCCAATATAAAATTTTTTTTGAAAACATTATCTGCTAGCTATAATATGAATCTATTATTATGAAGGAATTGGAGGAAACGCGAGGTCTTCTTCTGTGTGGATGTCTAATAGATTTTAACAAGCTAATCTTCAATTATATGTACGGAAATTCATTTTTATCAATTAATATTTTGAAAGTGCCATTACTGTTTTTGTTGTTATAGTTTGGTTTATTTTAGAGCATTTTGATTTTTGTATTTCTATTTTTTAAATATTTCTACTTTGAGTAATATGCGTTTCCAAAAGATGTTATGTATTGTTTTGTTTTTGTTGAAAATTGATTAAGTTTGTAAAAAGAGAAAAACCATGCCATGACTCCCTTTTTAAATTGGGGGAATGTAAGGATAATTAAGTTAGATTAAAAATTAAATTCCTTATCTAGCACTTAACTCATATTTTTCTTTTCATCTTCAAGTATCAAACTAATCACCCATTTATTTCTTCCTAACATATGGCCTAGCCAATAAACATGTCTAATTCCAGATCGTTATATTTAATAGCCCTATATATCAGCACTAACTTTCAAGTACAATCATAAAATCCGCGATACTTACCTCATATGTGTTTTAAGTGTTAACCCACTTAGTTTTCACTTGGTGTTCTTTTATTTTCTCTCTCCTCTCAGCGTCAGAGCTTGTATAAATTATTTCATAAAATAAAGATCCTTTTTAAAATTAAGTCTGGTTCTGGAATAAAACATGTCATATATATATATAGGGAGAGAGTTAACTAATAATAGGAATTGAAAAATAATAATTATAAAAGATAGTTACAATGGTGGGGTTAAACAGATCCGGATAGAAAGAAAGCACAATAAAGCAGTACAATAGAGTATAGTTTTGATGTTTTTAATATAATGAACATTATTCGTAGATCCCAGTGGCTGAATATGGTAGCTTACCATGCCTCCACTCCACAGGTTAAGGGCTGAAATCCCGGCCTTGGTAAGGTCAATTCAGCCTTTCTTCCCTGCAGCAAGTTGATAAATGAGTACCAAACTTGCTTGGGAACTAAACACTGAAGGTTTCGCATCAAATTGACCATCTGACTGGTACATCTGCTCATGCACCTCAGTGCCGCCTAAGGTTACGAAAACTGAGTTATGCTCAGTAGACTTTGACCCTTTTGGGCTGTTGGGCCACTGAGTTTAGTTCAGTACATCAGTGCTTCTCAAACTGCCTCTATGGCAGACCCAATTTTCAATCATAATTTTTATCGCGCTCCCCTTATACAATAATAATGCGCTTTGGCACTAAAGCTACAATACGATCTTAATTATAAACCGTACAAATTAACAGGATAAGTATTAAATATTGCATTTGTTACTTTTAAGTAATATTTATTTTAAGAAAATTACTTTTAAGTAGTGGGATAATTATTGTTGTTTTTCTTTTCTCCAATTTTTAAATTGGAACAAATTGCAAAATTATATTTAATTAAAAATTTATTTCCTCCATCATCCATTTCTAAAAGTATAAATGTCATTAGAAAAAGAGTCTAGTCTATGTTGCTCTCTATCATATCCGTCACATTGGGCATGAATATTTAAAGGGAGAAGACTTCAAAATGTTTTAACCCGGGAGATCAGGCGCGCACTCGATACTAACGTTAATAGTCGAGAGTGGTGACTAAGTCACCCAATTTTTTTTTTTTTTTTTCAATTATTTTTATTGTACACGATAAAAATCACAGTTCTAGTGAATAATTTAACTAAGAGAAAATATACTTACCTAGTTTCAAGAACTTTTCATTTTTTCTTTGATAATTTGAGAAAAAAATTCATAAAAACTGAACTAAAATGTTTTAAAGGTACGTAACATTAATAAAGGACACAAATCACAGGCACTTTTCGCTAACATTACTGGAATGATATTTGCAAGAAAAACCGTTATATTTTGTTCAAACTATTCTAGTTTAGCTGTTGTGGCGGTTTGCTTCTCAGTAACCCCTAAAGGAAATATGTGTGGGAACCTTCCCTAACCAATAGGGGAATTCAGTCAATCTGTAACCAACTTTGGCCGATAACGGAACCCCGAAATCGGTAGGTGTGCCTACCCACAAATTAGTAGCTTTCAATTTATATTTAATTGTTTGTGTGTCGTGTGGATCGTCATAATAAATACTTAAAAACCGAAAAATAAGGACTGATATCTTGAATACGCGACAGCTGTCCTTTGACTTTGAGCCCCGCGCGACCGCTCTCGTGTTAAAAGTGTATTCAACATATTTTCATATACGAATTGTGTAAAATGCGTATTTCATCCTGCTTTACATGTTTCAGAATACCCATAAAAATAAATCTTTGCCAAATGATCCTTCAAGGACAGAACTAATCATACCAATAAATTCTAAAGTCAAACGATGATGACTGACGCAAATCTGCTTGCTAGGTGAAAAGTAAATAAGTCTTCCTTTTCTTTCTAAGATATTGTGCAGCATTTCAATAATAATAACATTGATGATTTTTTTTATCTTCCTAGAATTTTTCTCTGGGTCTGAGTTTAGTTTTTTCTGAAAGAGTAGTATTTTAGGTTTAAAAGAAAGCGTAATAAAAAAAAATCTCTCATTGTGCCATTACAGTAAATAAAACAAAATGTTTTTGGTTTTTTTTTATTTAGTCACAGGATCAGATAGTTAATGAACGTATGAAAGTGGAAACTACTATTTTTGATTAAGTAATATCGCAGCTGATATATATGTTACCGGCAAAATATGAAATGCCGGCATTACACTAATAGCTCTATTACTCCTATTACACTAAGTCTCGATCCCAAATGAATTTCCTTAGTCGTACCCTCCCCTTGTTAGATATGTAGAACTAAATGCGGAAAAGCTGAATACATATGCAATATTTTCTCTCCTCAAACAATTAAATATCTCCAGCTATGACATTCAATAATGTACAAAAAAGCTGTAAATTTATCTTTAGAGTTATCTTTCAAATTTTTTCGTAATTCCTTAATTGACCAAATTCTGGAGATGTTCGTCAAATAAGATCTATTACAAATTTATGAAGTTCTTTCAAAAATTGACAAATTTGTCGAGTAGTGCTGAATGCCACTGATAATTGTACCGTGGGCAATTGGTTTCTTACCCCTGCTTTAGATCATGACTCCTTTTCCAACACTACGACTTGCTTCTCCATTTTCATGCAACATAGGACAAAACCAATTTTTTGCTAAATAAGTTTAAGTAAAATTGAGTATTTTGACACTACCAAACAAACCACAATGTGCAACTAACAAATTCTGAGCCTGAAGTACGCGTTAAAAGTCTCGCGCACAATATTCGAAACGAATCGGAGATGTATTTCATACTTTGCGGGTTTCTCATAAGGCGTTCTATAGAATGCCTAGGCAATGTGTGAAATAAGAATCATTTCATACATTCCCGGCTAGTTTTAGGCATTCTATAGAATGCCGGATTTCATACTTTGCCGGTAACATATATATATTATTATAATATATAAATTATATTATTAAATATTATAGTGTAAATACTTATTTTTTTACAGGTCAGAAAGTATTTTGCTTACTTTATTATAGTAAATTAATTTTTAAAACCTTTTATTTCCGATATGTTTGCGCCCCCCCCCACTTGTAGGGTTATCACGCCCCCTAGGGGAGCACACCTTAAAGTTTGAGAAACGCTGCAGTACATCATGCATGCGTAGATATAATTTTTGTGTTTTATGTAAATTTTATGAACAGTTCGAAAAGCAATAGTTTTGAAATTATGAAATCAGCTTATGACTTCAAATTAGTTGAGGAGCTACTAGATTTAATTTTCATTATATTTATTAACATATAGATAAATAATACTTTGTTAGTTAATATCTGATGTTTTATTAAAATTTTTTTGAAGAAGTCGTTAAATTATTCTCAAATACTTTCTCTTTATGCACAATAAAAAGAGTTTTGTTGCACCTTTATCTCCTCCCCCTTTTTTTTGTTTCTTTTTTTGTTTTTGTTTTCATAACTGGAAAACGTGGTCTATATCAGAGTTGAATTCTGATGCAAAGTGATGATACATATGGACTTAATAGCGTTACCAATTTTGTGTGCTTAATTTATGCTTAATTCTTTTTTAAAATACTGTAAATTTATATCTGGATGTTTAAAACATTAATATTACTTTCTGCAATTTGTTTTCGTTAATAATTTTAATATTAGCAAAAATTACCGTCCCTTACATTTTATGGTGATTCAATGGAAACATGGCGAAATACTGCTGATGCATCCAAGTTGGCCTCATTGTGATGGCTATGTTGGTGACCATAGAATGCTTCTGGAAATTACTATAGAAGTCTACAGCATCTCGATCTACGATGTTAGTGGATTTTTTGTGAAAGTGCTCGAAGGTAGCCGCATAGACTACAAATAACGGTCGCTCGCTAAAACTTAGTCAGTATTACTTTGGCTGTTGAATAGTTCACTAGAAAATAGTTGCTGAGTATAAACTTTACATACTTGTACTTTTAAACACTGATAATTGGGTTTGAGCTTTGAAAGGTGCGAAAACCTTCTGAGAATTATTGTGCAGAATTTTAGTGCTGTATCCTGGATTTTAAGGATTTTTTGTCCATAATAAATTTTCATCTCTCTCTTCATCTTTTTCTCTTAGAGAGTGATTGCATAAAATCCGCGAAACTCGATTTACGTAACAATATTTTCGATTGTAAAAATCGTAGCAATGATTTTTTTTTTCATATTCTCCTCCTTCGTTTTTAACACGCTTTTATAAGTTTCCTTTGTATGTAATGGAATCTTTGAACTCGATTTTGACCCACTGTAAAAGGTCATATTAATTCAAAATTTTGCACACTTGTCAAGGACCGATGACAATACAATTATTACATAATTTTGTTTCATCATCCTGATCATGATGGTTAGGAATAAGGATTTTAAGGATTTCCGAGATTTGGCGACTAATTCATTATATCGTTTGTGAAATTGCCCCCCTAGGTGCTCTTCTCCATGATTATCTGCGTGAGCTAGAGGTGTAGGATTAACAAAAGAACTAGACGTATCCATGTTCTTAATATGGCTTTATTAAGAACTTAAACGTTTAACAGATTAGGTGATAATAATAACATATGTGAGAGAATATCTACGATGACAAAACACCCACTACCAATAATACCGAAATAACGTAACTCGGACCACTATCAATATCTAACCCGCCTAATCTCAATTCCAATAATATCGCAAGTCCTAATATTAAATAGTCAATCCTACCTTGATCCGATCGCCGACCTAATCATAAGGGAGTTGCGTCTTTACTTGAGTGCAATGGTATGCACCTTGACCTAATGGCTTTATCTTCGGGATAACTTCTGTTGGCTGTTACTTCACAATCGTATTACTCTCTATCATAACATTCCCCAAATTGCCATCTCACTTACTCAAACTTCTGATATTTAAAAGTTATTTAATTTGCATCTTATATTCACGTTTCACTTCTTGGGTTTTGGTTGGGAAAGAGTTGCCATTAATCCTGGCCCCAAAAAATCCCAAAGGACATGTTAATGAAAAGACGCGTGAGCCAGTCACACGTTTCCATATTTGGCAACTAATTGCATAAACCATTTTCAGATTTGGTGACTAATTCCATATGGCGTTCCAAATTTGGCGACTAAAATATGAGGAATAAAATATGACCTAAAACCGCGAATAGGATTACAGTTAATATGAATAAAACAAAAAAAAGTGTTCTTTATGTGAAAAAGTGTAGGGTGGAAATAAAAAAAAAGACTCGTGCATGTGAATAAACATAATTTATGTTCTTCCTGCTAAATATTTTTTTATTTTTATAAAAAAATATTTATACACTTAGAAGATTAGAAGTGATGATACGAAATAACATTACAATAATACGTTTAAAAGGATATAAATTTATGTTCTAACTGCTAAATACTCTTTTTTTATTTTGATAAAGCAATATGTTTAAAAGTGATGATACGAATTAACATTATAGCAATACGTTTAAAAGGTGATAATACGATTGACATTTATATATAATATATTTCTTCTATGTATTTATAAATATTTCTTTCTATATATTTATACATATTTTTAATATTTCTTCTTAACACACTTTTATTAATTAGGCCTGTATCTATAGAGACGGAATCTTTGAAATATAACGATATGGAGGAAATAAATACCTTCAGACACATTAATTACTATCCATTGAAGAGCAAGACTAATTCCAGCAGGCACATAATTCCTGCTCCAAATATTGAACTCAAGGATAAATTCAACAGAGAATAAATGATTGTTTTAAAAACTAAAAAAACCGACTTTTATTGTAGATAGAACTAAAAAATGAAAAATAAATTATAGTTTAAAAAAACTAAAAAACACGCTTTTATAGTGAATCGAACTAAACAGTAAAATAATAATTCTTAATATAAGAATAAAATTATTAATGAGAAAATTAATGTCATTATGGTAAAAGCGTGGGTGTGCTTTTTACTACATTTTTACACTAAGCATTTCGGAATAGAACTATTAGAAATTATAACAATTAATATAGAGCACCCCACGCTTTTCTCCCAATGATATTAATTTTCTCGTTAATCATTTTATTCTTATATTAAGAATTATTTTTACTTTTTAGTTCGATTCACTATAAAAGCTGTTTTTTAGTTTTTTTAAAACTAAATTTATTTGTGCTTCATTTAGTTTTAGTTTAATGGAGTCTTTGTTAAGGCACCTTTTAAGTGGATTTTATTAATTATTCAATATCTTCGTAATTGACAACAAATGCATGAACAAGTCCAGTTCTTTCATTATATAGACTATTTCACTTTTGATATCTTCATCATTTTCTTCAATGTGCGTAGAAGCATTCAATCATTATATATATATATATATATATATTTAGAAACATTACATTTAAAATGTAATGTTTCATCAGAGCATGTATACATTGTATACATGTATTAATGCATGTATTTATTAGAGATACGTGAAAAGCAATAAATTGTACAAATAGGAAGATAGAATAACTTTAAATCAATAAATACCAAAACCCTTAATAGTATTATATACTGGCCACGGAAAGTAAACGTATAATATCCTTTTCACAGATCATCATAAAAAATAAAAAAACAGTGACAGTAGAATTTATAGTTTGTATTATTGGTTTTCAAACTGCGTTCCACGGAACCCTGGGGTTCGATAAAGCATACCCAGGGGTTCTGCGAGTCAAAAATTTGAAAAGAAAACTATAAATATGTATGCAAAATAGATTCACCTTCTCTATGGAGTTTGTGTGACCACAATTATTTAAATCCGTGTTACCCAAAATGGATTCCTCAGGCTAAGGAATATAACCACACAGCCTTTTTAGTAATTTCTTTCAGCTTTTATTATAACACAGTAAAAGAATATTAAAACATTTTTTCTTTATATAAACACCCAATATCTACCTCCAGTAAAATATTATTTCTCCGAGGAGAAAACTAAGGATAAATGGATGCATCAAAAGGCTTGAAAATGAGGGAGATAAAAAAAAGAAACTTATTGACATGTAAATATATTATAAGTTCAAAACTAAATTTAAGTACAAATCGATCATTAATTGCAGACTGCACATTTGCAGAATACACTGAAGATTCTTTCACACAGTTATAAACATTTTAATGCTCTTCTTCACAATGAATAAAAGTGGAAATATTTTTCAAAGGCAGGGATGGTGAACCAGTGGCATGTGTGCCATTGTTGGCACGCCAGTAATCAAAAGGGTTATCATTTTGTTTCAAAATTTCAAAGTTCACTATGAAATATCATGAACAAACGCGTTTCATCGGTCATGGGGCGATGGGGAGCACACTCGCCTGTTATTGTCTTTCCTTAGTTATGTCGTGGACTACCATTGCTTATGATGTAAATTTTGTCTACGAATAGCATAGTCAATTTTATTGACTATGCCACAAATTTGCCTTATTATTAATCCAAATGTTAAAAAAAAACAAAAAAATTGCTGTGATTTTTTTTTTTCGAATACCGCTTGATAAAACTAACGCAAATAAATACTATGCTACTCGAAACACTTTTATTTATATTCTTAAAGCTTGCCAATCAAGATCGTTGTTTCTCTTTATTTGAATATTCCTGAACTATAAATTTGAGAAAATTGCTTAAATTTCTGAATTTAAAGATTTTCAAGATATATGTTATACTTTATGGAATATTACACTTATAAAAATTCCATTTTATAGTTTACTTGAGGGATTCTTAGTAATTACATTTATTTTCTTTCTTTTCTTTTCTTTTTTTTTGGTAATTGTATTCATAAAAACTCCCATTCTTATAATAATGTTTCTTTTACGTATTTAGATTGGAAAATTACTATTGATCGATCTTTATAAGAATCCTTGAAAATTTTTTTTAAAAAATTTAACTCATCAAATATTTAAGGCATTCGTTTAACATTTAATTATTAATTTTTCAGATACATGTCAAGAAAAATTTTTAAACCCTTAAATTTAATTTAATATTATGATAATTATTCAGTTTCTCTAATAAGAAAATGTAATCCACGATGAAAAAAAATTGTACGATAATGAACTATGTACAAGGAATTTAATTTCAAAAAATTCTTAATTAATTATTGGATTATTATTATATTAATTCTTCATTATTACGAAAGAAAATTATTTGGTTTTACTACATTGAGAATGGGAAATTTACTATAAGTAGCGAAATTCTTTTCACGTCCGCATAATTCATTTTTGAATCCATTTCGATACATTTCATTAGCAATTTCAGTTTTCTACACTTCAGTTTTATTATAACAGAGTCGTTCAATTTTATTTCTCATATACAATATATATTGTTGTATTGGTCCATTAAACTTAACATTTTCTTTCTTTTCTTTTTAATTATAATTTTGTAATTTTACTATGTTTTGATATGATTTCAATCAGCCAAAATCCTTTTGGCGATGAAGTAATTATATGTCAAATTTTTTTCCAAATGATTTTGTGCCCATAGTTTGTGTTTAATCTTTTGGATTCTCAGAATTTTCGGATAAATATACATTGCTGGCCACCGTAAATGAAACACCCTGAAGGAAAGCATGCAAATAACATGAAATTTACAAAATGCATTAGCTGAGGTGAGATATGCAAATGATTAGAATTTCAGCGCAGGCACACATCACGCGCGCCTGTGGCCTCACCTCAAAGTGCTATTTAAGGCGTGGAGATTTCGACGATTTCAAGTTTGGCAATTGTGTTTTTCTTGTGGTTTTTTCAAAAAACGATTAGTTATGTCTCGTAGAAAACAGCGATCAGCTATTGATCAAGTATCCGAGTTCATCAGAGGAAGGATAGTGGCCTACCGACATTGTGGGGTTATC
This sequence comes from Trichonephila inaurata madagascariensis, assembly GCA_019973955.1. NCBI lineage: Eukaryota > Metazoa > Arthropoda > Arachnida > Araneae > Nephilidae > Trichonephila > Trichonephila inaurata. The sequence continues at coordinate 166,059 of BMAV01001395.1, read as the reverse complement.
TTTCAGGGAAAAGGTAGTCTGGACGAAACCAAACAACTGTAATACGGATATGTGACCGTTGGATGCAGGAGGGTACGACGGACCGACGTGGTCGATCGCATCCACCTCAGTGCAACACTTCACGTGAGGACAGGCAAATTGTGCACATGGCAGTGACGGATCGCTCAGTCACATCACGAACCATAGCACAGCACATTGAGTCTGTAACGTATCATTCAATGTCTGCGCGTACCATTCGACGCCGTTTATAGCAAAGTGGTCTGTCCGCAAGAGGTCCATTGCTTGGTCTACCCTTGACGCAGAACCACAGACATCTCCGCTACCAATGGTGCGATGAAAGAAGGATGTGGGCGGCAGAAAGGAATGAAGTTGTCTTTACTGACGAGTCACGCATCTGTCTGCAACACCACGATGGTCGGATTCGAGTCTGGAGAAACCGTGGAGAGAGGATGCTGAACGGCTGCGTTATGCACCGCCACACTGGTCCTGCACCGGAAATTATGGTATGGGGCGGTATTGGATATCACTCTCGCACTCCTCTAGTACGCATTGCCGGTACTTTAAACAGCCAGTGCTACATCTCTGAAGTGTTGGAGCCAGTTGTCCTTCCTTACCTTCAGGGCTTGCCACAGCCATATTTCAACAAGATAATGCGTGACCATACATGACACGCATTTTCAAAAGTTTCTTCGTCAATCACCGGATTGAATTGCTTCTCTGGCCGGCTCGCTCTCCTGATCTTTCGCCGATAGAAAACATGTGGTCCATGGTTGTTCAACGATCGATCCAGATTACACCCCCAGCTGCCACACCACATCAACTTTGGCAACGTGTGGAAGCTGCTTGCTCTGCTGTACCCCATCCAAAGTGTCTTTGAATCAATGCCGAGGCGTGTGGCAGTGGTGATCTCCAACAATGGTGGCTACTCTGGCTACTGATTCTGGAAGGAACCACACTTCGCAGAAGTCTATAAATTTAATCATTTGATTCTTGGTCGGCATGTTATCTACAAAATAAATTTTGTTGAGCCATTTCTTGTCTTTCTTGGTGTTACATTTACGGTGGCCAGCAGTTTAGGATAGAAGTTGTTAAGTTTTATTTATTGCTGAAAATAATCAAGATAGAAATTTAATTCTTATCAATTATTCTTAAGATTTATCTGCAAATTCGTGATATATATTTATACTGCTATTCCAGCGTTCCATGACCTTCTAAGTGACAGCGGTAGCCTAGTGGTTAACGTAAAAAACTGGTGGTTGGAGTGTCCTGAGTTTGAACCTAGTACCGCTGAACACCCGGAGTGTAGCGGAGATGCATGTTAGATCTTTCGAAATTCAAACATCCTCCCGATTTTGTGTTCTGGAAGTTAGGAGAAGGAAATAAACTTGACTATGGTTCAAACTTACGAGGTCCGTCGCCAATAGCCTTCATGCAGCTTTACAGTGCGACGTAAATACCGGGTGTTTCTAAAAAAATATCAAACTTTAACGTTTTATAGTATTCATTACATAAAACATATTAGTATGACTAATAGCACGCATGAAAGAGCAACTGAAACAGTTTTGTTTGCTGGCATGTGTGCGCGAAACGTATGCTAATTTTTCCCTTTCTCGCCGATCAACGCGCTAGTAGAAAAAGGGGGACTAGTGAACAGAAAGAGTTTGTCTTTCCGAGTTTGCTACTCCAAAATCTGGTATTACTGTGCAACGAGCATTCCGTATTAAGTTCGGTTGTCATCCGCCAAATGATAATAACATTCTTAGGTAGTATCATCAGTTTGAAACAACTGGCTGTTTTTGTAAAGGGAAAAGTACGGGACGATCAAGGCTGTAACTGGTTCTGCCTATTTTGATGCTCTACAACTATGCCTATTTCCTCAATTGGAAGAAAGTGAACCAAATGACTTCATTTGGCAGCAAGATGGTGCACCGCCTCACTGGCATCTCTCAGTATGCGATTGGTTAATACCACTGAACCCAACCAATGGATTGGCCATAAAGAGCCTCCCGATAAAGCTTGTATCGCAAGGCCTCCACGTTCACCGATTTGACGCCATGTGACTTTTTATCTGGGGGTTCATAAGGATTATTGTGATTAATCATGCAACAGAAGATTACTCAAATCAGTTTTACAAAACGGAACTTAGAACAGTAATTTAGCTCTTGAATCATTCACAACAGTCGTTTTCGAAAGCGTTATTAAAGTATACGAAAAAAATATCTTCAAGTCAGCTGCTGCTACGTTTTCAACAAGTTTCACGTTTAAATATATTCTTAGATCAACTAATTAATCATTAATATATATAAAGTGTCATCCACTACAAATTTAAAAATATATTTGAATCCAAGAAAAAATTTGTTAGAAAAACTTAATGGCGCCATCTGTTGGTACTAGTTCTAACTTTATCAGAAATAAAGCAGAATAAATCTAAAATTAAAAAATAAAACTTAACTAAGGAATTATTATTTTTAAAAAATTTATTAACATCAAGTGTCGTCCTCTACAAGTTTAAAAAAATGTGTTTAAATTTCAGTGGATGAATAAAAAGTATTTTACTAACGATTGCAAATTTGAACAAGATATATATATATATATATATATATATATATATATATATATATATATATAGAGAGAGAGAGAGAGAGAGAGAGAGAGAGAGAGTGAACTAATTGTAGAGGAATTGAAAAAAATGGAAGTTGTCTAAATCTATGATGCATCCTTTTGTGAATGCAGTTGATAAGTTTTTCCAAGAATAACATATTTCTCTTCCAAGTTGTTAATTTAATTATGTATTATTTCTTAAATTTATTACTCGAAAGCTTTCTGAAAGCTCTTCTTAATTGAAGAGAATTCGTTTCATTATAAAGAAATACCGAACTCAAGAAATATAACTAGAACTAAAAAAGCAGTGTTAATGAATGAGAGAATTCGTTGCCATTTTCGATTGAATTTGTTCGCACGTGTGCCGACGCATTCTCTAATTATTCCCTTAAAACTCTTTTAATCTCTTTTATTTGCTTTAAACTGCATTTTATGTCCCGAAAAACAACAGAGAACCCCCTTTCCATCAGCCAATTAGGACATCCGGACAAGGTTACGAGATACAGAGCGTCTGTTTTTTAATTGTTTTCCGTTATCGAAGTCGAAAAACTTTGCTCAATCAAATAAAAGAAAAAGGACTCGAAAGGTTGATAAACTTCTTTTACACATTAACATAAATGCAGAAAGCGAAGAACATCTTCAATTGAAATTATTGATTTTTGACGGATTCTGTGTTCATTTTTTTAATTCGAATGATTTAATTTAGAAAAGGAAATATATATATAAATATATCAGAACATTTTTTAAAAGTTTAATTCCTTATTTAAAAAAATTCATCTTTGGAAGAGCATTGTAACTGAATTTTATTTTAATTTAAATTAGTTACTGATCACACTGATATATTATAAAATCAGCAATAATTGAGAATGTTTTAAAACATCTTGAGAACTAACTTGACTGTAAGTTTAAAAGATTAGCAATGGGAATTTCCCGGCTCAAAATATTGATCCGAAGCCCTTTAAATACGTATTGAAGGCTTGCGTTTCCATTATAAAAAATTATCTCGTCTCAGTTCAGGTATCATCCTCGTCACTCAATAACAGATTCAACATTTATAGTCTTGGAATAGTTAAGAAAAGTAAATTCAAAGAGCATCTATCGAAGTAGAGCATTTAATTCAAAAACATTAAAGACATAGTTTTCTTTAAAAATAAAAATAAACAAAAATCACGTATTGTTATTGTTTAATAAGGATGTTAATCAATAATTAATTATATCATTTTATTCATTTGTGACTGTTGCTGTTGATCTCACAAGGGAAGGGCACGACTAAGGAAATTCATTTGAGGACGAGACTCTGTGTAATAGCAGTGCTTTAGGGTGTACCTCGTTTAGGGTGTTCAACCCTCAATGTAATTCCACCGAATGGCCAGTCGATTTGGAGAAAATAGCCTTCGGAATTCATGCTTAGCTTTTATACAATTAAATTTTATTTACCTCTAGAGACGCAATGGTGCAGTTGGTAGAGAACCTGTTTACAACGCGACTGGCCAAGGTTCGAGTAGTGCGAACGGTTTTATTTTTTAAATTCATTTAATTATTTTTAGTTCCATAAATTTAATTAAAAAAGACTTATTAAATATTTTATATAATTATAAAACAATTAAATTAATAATATATAATATAAGATATAGATTATTTTTATTATATTAATTATACAACAATTTTTTTATCAATAATTATAATACATTTTATATATTATTATAAAACTATTTGTAACTTTTTTTTACATAAATTATCATTTAATATTTTTATAATAAATATTTGTCATAAATATTAATATTAATAATTATATTTATAAAATATAATGTAAATATTTGTACAATTACAGAAATTATTTTACTTTTTAAAATACAAAATAATTATCTAAAATATCTTTTATTATTTAATTAACCTTTTTTTAAATAAATTTATTTAATTGTAAAAAATAATTAAATGAATTTCAAAAATAAAACAAAAAAACTGCTCGCGCGAAACGAACCTTGGTACTCTGGCGCGAAACGTGATAAACAGGTACTCTAACAATTACGCCATTGGGTTCTGGAGGAAAGTAAAATTTAATTGTATAAAAGCTAAGCCTGAATTTCGAAGGCAATTTTCTACGAATTTCCTTAGCCGTGTTCTCCCCTTTTAAATCATTTCTTAAGTTCTAAAACTTTAAAATCTATTTATGTAACGAAAAGTGACTTAAAAGTTGTGAATTTTCCAAACCGCTTTATTCTTACTGTGTAAATAAACAAAAAATATTGCAGTACATTTGATTTCTCTGAAATTTTAAATGATTTGGTGGTACTTTTTTTTTTATGAATACACACTACATATTTATAAATATCACTTCCGGAGAAATAACTGTATTTCGTAACACCTCATCTCTCTCTGCCTCAGAGTACGTTAGAAGCATAAAAGGACAGTTGAAATTGATAAATTAAGAGCAATATTTATATAAAAATGAAAAAATAGTAAATAATTTTTTTATATATAAATTTATTGAAGATTTATATTACTCAAAAGAACCAATGATTAAAAATTTATTTAAACCTATTATTCTTATTTATTCGCTTTAAAGTACCCAGTGTAAAAATAAGATCTTATAGAGTATTTATGATTCTTTTTACGTCCATTATCAAAAATATACATCATACTTATTGAAAAATTTGGAAAACTAATAATAAATACAATTTTTTCACAATTTTATTAAAATGCAGTTATTTCAGACGAAAAAAAAATACCTCTCTAAATTTGGATCAGCATGTTTGTATATAAATATTTTCTATTATGAACATGAAAACATAATATCTCTCAAAACTTGCTGATACGCAAGAAAAACAACTTAAATTTGTTAGCATCTTCAAGAGCTTTGAGGGAGAAAAATACAATTTCAAAAGTCACATTAAGTAAGTACTAACGGCTTGGTAATTATTTAGAATTAAATGTTTTAGATTTCTTATTTTTATTTGATGCCTGATTGAACCTGTGAAAAGTTTATTAACAATGGAACCTAAGGAGTATTTTTATCTTTTTATTATATTTTTTTAAAAATTACCACTACATAGACTTGCATTAAAAAATGTTTTATTTGCGTGAAAAATCCATAATCACTAATAAATAACAATTTTTTCATCTTTTTTTCTGTTTACTATTTGGAAAAATTGGAAGTGGCACGCATATTTTTTTTATCAGGTAGTGGCACTCTTCCCCCAAACGTTGGCCACCCTTAATACAAAGAGTGTCCTTTACAGAATGAAATGATGAACACATACGCTATCGGATTGTTATTAAGTGCAGAATTAAGATATTCATGAGAATACAAATTTAATAAATTTTGTCAGTTTTTAGGTAATATTGTAATTCAATGGTGAAAGTATTAAATACTTTTTTTATCCGAAGAAATTTCATTCGAAGAATAAAATAAGACCAATGTATAAGAATATTAATTAAGGTAATTATTTTGGTGTTGTGTTCAGATATATTAAATTTTACTTAGCGATACATTTTTTAAAATCTTTGAATTTTAGCATGAGTGCCTTTCATAATATGTTTTATTACAAAGCATTAAAGTTCATAACACTTTTTTCTTTTTTCATAATAAATTTAAAAGTATATACAGCGAAATGAAAAAATGACACAAACAACTTAGTGAAAAAAAATTCTAAAATTTTTCTTTAATGAAATACTTTATTAAACATCTTTTATTCTTTAAATTTTATTTAAAAGCTTTTAATACTCGAACTTAATGAATCATACAGTAATTTTTCGTGTGTTATGAATGTTACCTGTATTTTAAACTGTGTTGTAATCAGTGTTTACAATTGTTTTGAAAACTATCATAATATAATTCTAAAATAAACAAGTAATATAAAAAAAAATAAGTCAATTTCTTCGAAAGTCAACAAAGAAAAATTTTATATTTTAGTTACTTTTTATTAAATAATTACAAATAAAATATAAATATGTTCATACATATGACAGAATCACAATATTAAGTGGCAAAGTAAAAAGCGATTTTCCATTCTATATATGGTGTTCGACTATTATTTTGGTTTGTTTCTATTTATTCCTTCCTAAATCACATTCTCAGAAATTAGGCCCTCCCAGGTAGGATTCAATCCCAACCGGGATCCATTGCTCTGGGACAAAAGAGGTTTTTCCTTTTATATAAGGTCCCGGACTTTTTTCTTGTTTTTTCTATTTATTCATTTAAATTTAAAATTTTAAATAATGAATTAATATTTGAAAAAAATGTATTAACATCAATTATTATTCCCGCAAATTTAAAAATGTATTTTTATTTAATGGATGAGCAGAAAGTATTTAATTAACAATTGAAAATTTGAGCAAGATATATACGTATATATATGTATGTGTGTATAGGGAGATTGTGAACTAATAGTAGGACATACTTTAAGGAGTTAATTTCTTCAAAATAAAAATATGAAAGGAAGTTTCTAATAGTTTCTTAAAATATAATAAAGAGCATCATATTTTAAGAGAGAAAAGAGAGATTGGTTTTTGAAGATATGTGGGATATGTCCAAAAATGCTTCTATTATAATAATATTTTGCCTGTATATAGCTCAGACCCCTGTACAGAGGCTCATCTAGAATTTTTGAAATATATGACTTAGAAGTGGATTTATCCATGTTTTACGACAACAGAGGGAAGAAATTTTAAGAAAAAAACACCGATAATTACTTCAAATGGCTGTAACTCTGAAAATAATGTGAACTTTTCAAAAATCATAGTTTGTACTCTGTGCAGAGATCTAGTATAAACAAACAAAATATTATTATAACAAAAGCATTTTCTAAGAACATTTTGAAAAGATTATTCTAAGTTAATTTTTGCCAAAATATTGTATTTAATAATTTTTTTTTTTGTCAAAATGTCCTTAAAACAATTTTCTATATGCATTCTAATCTGACACTAAATATCTTGAAAATTATTGATTTATGCGCCTTTTTAAAATCACGGTTCCGAACGTAGTCGTATACCTTAACGTTACTTTATTAGACGCAAATGATGTCACAAATTTCTAATTGAGAGAGAAAAGTCAATTCCTGTAATTCATCAAATCTATAAAATAAGTGGAACCTCCTTGTAACAAAAACTACTGTTAGGCTAAGAACAGGTCATTATAGAGAAATAAAGTTTGATAGAGATGGTAGAAGAACTTATAGGACTGTGATAACTGTTTAGTTACAGAGCTAACACCTGCACATATTTTTAACTTTTGAGCTTTTCTTGCTGCGCTACAAAAATAGGGGTCCTCTTTCCGTCAACAAATCTCTATGTGGACCATATTGAAGAGATTGCCAGAACAGTGGGCCCATAGTATTATTTGATCTGCTCCCGTCATGGGTACGACATCATCATCAGCTACAAGATCGTTTTTAAATTCCCCGGCGCCCCAGGCACTGTAATAGTCACGCCCTCTCCTATTTCCAGAGAACTCTTCTCCTTCCTCCTTCAGTTCTTACTTTTCCTGTTTTGTTTAAAGGGGAATTTTCCTTCTTACTCTTTTTCCTTTCTTCGTTTTTGCTGTTTGAATAGTCTTTCCATTATATGCACCCACCGTGTTATGGACTGGCAGTCGTAAGGAAAGAATAGTGGTATGGTTCGGCCACTCTTGTTCATTTCTCTATTTACGCCATCATGGACCACCCACCCTTTTGTAAATTAGTACAGTAAAATAATGAAATCCTTTGCAATTATAGTACAGAGCATACATTATTGTATGAACTATTTTATGCATATTAATTATTCTCTTCTTCCTCTCTTATCGCTTTATTATCTTTTACTTTTGACATCCTTATTCTGTGTTGATTCACTGTCATTGTACTTGCACAACGAAAATTTTTTTTTCGAAAAACGAATGATTTTTTCGAGAAAATCATCAATACATTGTAATCAATTTCCATAGCAACATCAAACTGTTAAGCTTTTCATTTTCCATAGTCGATCTCATTTCAGTCTTCACTCTAATCAGGACAGAAATGTTTCTCTCGCGATTCACTAGGTGGTGGTACGTTCGCTGCAATTTTTTTTTCTCTTTTTTCATACTCTAATTTTTTGCGTCCCCAAATCTTTTGCGCCCTAAATATGTGCCTAGCGTGCCTAAGCGAAAAAGGGGCCCTGAGCTTCGAATGTTTGTATCTTGCCATTACATACATATTTTGCTAATATACCTTTAATTTGTAATATGTAAAATTAATGTGTTCTCCTGCAAGAAACGTAAACGCAGATTTTATTTAATAAAGACTGACGGGGGGAGGGGGTTGTTCCCTGGGGATCGTCTTATAGCCCTAAGCCCTTTTCGGGAGAGCTCGCTTCCCTTGGGCCTTCTGCAAATAGCCCTCGTGCAGCTTTATAATGTGACGTTAATATAACTTTCACTCACTTACCTTCACTTGTCTTAAAGAGTTGTACTCTTTGAATTATCATCTTTCGATTTATACATCATTTGTGTATGTCGGAAAATTAGTTGGAAAAAACTTCGATTGAAAAATGTAAAAACGCAAACTAGACAATCCAACCATGCCCACTTTTCACATAAAAAAAAAACTAGAAAAATCTTTTCGATTAAAAAAAAATTTATTTTAAAAAGAATAGTAATACAATAAAAAAGGAAGGTGTTATATATATAAAACAGGATATTTCTGAGGCATTACAATAATGTAATTTTATTTCTTGTGAAATTTTGCTTTAAAAATTTTCAAATTTAAAAAGGTATTTTATAAAAAATTTAAAATTATCATTTCTTATTTCTCATATTGTTCTCCATAGAAATATAAGATTTTAATATGACGTGAAGAAACAAACTAAAATTTCTGTCATGACAGAAAAAAATTTAAAATTTTCATTAAATTTTCTTGTGCAATTAATACTCTCTGAAAATTGATCATTTATAAAAAACAAGATGGTATACCCTTTTTCTTTTGGGTAAATTTAAAAAATTAAACAATAAATTGAAGAAAGATAGAAATTTTTTTAATGGTTAATTTTAATGTTAAATTAAACAAACAAAAAGCTGTTTGCATATCTCAGTTGAACAAAAAAATCATATTTGTTACATTTTAAGTCTAGATCTAATAGCTGATAAAGGAAAGAGTAATACACATTTTTACACATTTTGTGTAATGAACGCCTAAAATAGTGTAAATAATATGTATCTTAAATTGTAACATTAATATTACCTGTTGTATTTATTTTATGTTAAAATTGTAATATTCGCTACAAACGTCGTTCCCATTATAATGGCGATTCAATGGAAACAGAAAATTTGGCGATAGACCCAAAGTTGGCATCATTTTTTGGTGATCATGTTGGCAACGGCTATGTTAACGGTGCGGGAGTGAGTTTTGAGCGTCACCTGATGGACAGCTACAACAAAGGATAGCACAAAAACTTTCTCCACGAACAAATACATATACATGCCAATTTTCATAGTGATCGGTTGAACGGTGTTGAAGGGAAGCGATTTCATATATACAAACATCCATTTATATAGAGAGAGATTATAGACACATGAAAATACAGCTATTTTAAAGAAAAATATATAGCTAATGCCTTAAAATTGTATTTTTTAAAGTTTATTTGGCTTATTATAGTTATTTTTTTGAAAAAAAACTTTAAAGCGGTTTTTCTCAGTTTGTGTTTTTCGGTACATTAGTGTATTCAAAATGCTTCTCCTTCAGTAATTATTTATCAATCACTTTCATTTTTTTCCCTATTTTTAAAAAAAAAAGGATGTAAAAAAATTTAGGGATCCTTTTTGGGTGAAAACTGACTATTTTTTTTTTTTTTTAAATTTAATGCAGGAGATATTGGCTTTTTTATTGAATTTTAGCATCATTAACATTTATTTTTCCTCAAAACAATTAAGTCAGTGGTTCTCAAACTTTCACTACTGGTGACCCAATTTTCAATCAAAATTTTTTTGGGGGTTTAAATAATAATAATATATTGAATCTAAAATGCACACGGCGCTAAAGCACAATACGATCATAATTATAAGACGTAAAAAATTAACAAGATAAGTAAAATTTTATATATGTTACTTTTTAAGTTAAAAATATTTTTTTTTTATTTATTTGTTTTACTTTTAGTTCGATTCACTATAAAAGCGTGTTTTTTAGTTTGTTTTAAAACTATAATTTATTTAATAATTAGTTTTACTATACACGATAAAAATCACAATTCCAGTTATAATTTAGTTAAGAGAAAATATACTTATCTACATACAAGGACTTCTCAATTTTTCTTTGATAATTTGAGGATAAATCCTAAAGTTTCTTAAAACACCCTTAAGATTATTACAAAAAAAAATCAGGTCAAAAAATTTATAATGACAAAAAGAGTAGGAACTCAAAATTTTCCGAATTTTCTGAATAAAATTTTAATTTTTAAAATTTTGTGAATAATAAGTGCAAAATTTCCTCTCGTATCAGTTTCTCGAATAAAAACATTACCTGAACTAAGAAAATATAATTTTTAAATTCATAAATTAAAAAAAAATGTGTGTTCAAAGGGTACAAAGTTCACTTATATTTTAAACTGATGTCGTTGTGAAATTGTTACTGTGCGTACAAAAGTAACAAGATATTTCTAGTAGATAATTTGATTTAATATGATCCGCGAAAAAATAAATCATTTTTTAATTAAATTAAACGTGAGAGATCTTGCAAGCAAGAGTTTCGAGTACCTTAACAGAGAGTACGATTATCATTCTTACAAAGGAGTCGTTTCTTTTATTCTCATCTAATATAATTTTTTCACTTTAAATATTGAAACAAAAAAATTCTCAAAGAAGCGGAAATGACGAACCCGTGTTTGTACTTCTTATAATTCATCATTTTAATCTATCTAATTGAGATAATTCAAACGGTTTTTATATATTTCCTACTTTTACCATAATTTCTTCACAAAAAATCAATTAGTATAATTCGTCAGTTTTGTGTTTGTGTGCTTCCTTTTGACTTTTAAGTTAAATACTTCTTTTCACGCTCTAGGGGTTGCTAATTAAGTTGAATTTAATTAATTGCTAATTAAGCTACTATTCTCTGTTGTTTGTCTGTTCTATTAATGGCTCGTAATTCGCATTAATTGTGGATCTATAAAAGAGAATTAATTTTAAAAAAAGATTTGAAATTTAAAATTGAGAGTTAGAGAATATTGAAAATATTATTGTCTTAGAAAATGGATATGATCTGAAACGCATGCAATATATTTACACCATACAGTACTCAAGTGTTTCTCAAACTGCGGGGCGCGCCTCCCTAGGGGCGTGATAACTGTACGAAAGGAGGGCGAGCTTATTCAAAAGTCGAAAACAAAAGATTATTTTAAGAAAATTATTAGTTTACTAAAATCAAACAAACAAAATACAATCTGACATAGTAAAATATAAAATACACACATTTATACTGACACAATACACTTATAAACATATCAGTACTCTGCAACGTATTTTATAATTAATTCAACAATACTAAGTGAAGAACAAGTTTAATAATTATCAGTGACCCCATGGGCTTGTCATATATAAAAAAATTATATTAAAAAATTAACTTTATAATTTGTACGGTTTATAATTAGTCCATTAACTGCCGATTAAAAATTACGCAATTCGCTTCCCAATACCACCGTTTTCTACGTAGGCACGCGTATTAGATGTATATGTATTCTCAAACACTGTCAAGGTCCTTTTATTGTATTCCAAAGCCTTAGGAATATTTTTATGGATAGCAATGCACAAAGAAGATCGCACTTTAGAAAGACGTATATATACGCCAGGGGTAATTAACGCTTTGGCTGAGCGAGATGTTTATATACGTCAGTGGAATTTAAGAGGTTAAATTCGTATTGTAGCTTTGTCGTCAAAGTATAGTATTATTAATTCAATACATTGTTATTGTATGGGGTGCGATGTAACTGGCCCCTCATTCTTAAAACTTCCTCTTTATGGACGGTGTGCTTCAACCAATTTAACATTCCTCAATCCTGCAATCACTGCAGGAATTTTTTTCAAATGTAAATATTGAGCTTGATTACGAATATATTTCCATTCATAAAATTGAAAATATGCAATGTTAAGAAACAATTAATTAATATTGCTTAGAAAAGTTATATAATGTAGAAAATCAGAAATTTCATCTATGTGATATTAGATTCGGACTCATGTAAGTACATTACATCGAAACCAGGGTTTCTCAACTTATTTTTCAGGACAACCCCATAAGTATTAGAAAAACTTTCATATTCCCCGAATATATATATATATATATATATATACATGTGTGCGTGCGTGCGTACGTACGTGTAAGGATACTTAAATTAAATTTTAAATTAAATTCCCCATATAAAACTTAACTTTTATTTTCCATTACATCTTCAAATATTAAATTTAACCCTCAATTATTTCTCGAACAGATGGTCCAAACGGAACACATCTAATCCCAGGTCATTTTTTATAGCCAATATGTCAGCATTAACTAAGAGGTGCTTAACACATCTGGACATAAGTGGTAAAGCCACTTAGAATTCACTTGGGGTTTTTTCTCTCAGCGACAGACCTGTAGATTGCTCTCTGAATAAAACCGTTTTTAAAAATGCTTGGTGTTGACTAGAAACATATATATAGTCTTCCTATTTTAGCTTTTAATGAATTTAAATGCAAAGTGTTAAATGAATTACTGAACATTAACTATAAAACTGATAGTGATATAATTTACAATAATATTAAAAACCAAATTGAAGACCTACAAAAGAACTTAATTATCGTCTATGTTGATAAAGTACCCAGTAATTATGCAATTATTTGCAAGTGGCTTTATACAAATATGCTAAGCAAACACTTTCATAATAATTCTGCTTTTAAAAAAATTTAATTCAAGCAGAAGAGAAATTTTTAATCGAATCTCTGCTTTTTAAAAAAAATAGATTAACGTATTTTGGATATTAAATTCCCTCATACTTTCCTAACTCCTAAATTTCATAAAAATCCTGTTAAATTTAGAACTATTACGAATGGTTTTAAAACTTATATTACACATCCGGACAAGAACCTACAAAATATTATTCAATCTACATTTGACAAAATGGATAGTTCTATTATAGTTAAGAATAGTATGGACATCATTAAGTATATATGGAAGGTAAAAAAATTATATCTATTTATACCTATGATTTTGAAGATTTATTTAACTCCATAGATATAGAAGACATGTTTAAGATTCTTAAAAATCATATAGCAAATAATTTTTGATTAAGATAATAAAATATGATAAATATATTTTTATTATTGAATTAGTATTAAAAGGAACTTATGTTTTCCATAATAACGCTCATTATAAGCATATTAAAGGTTTACCGCAAGGTGGAAAACAAATAACAAATATTTACAGCTTAACAAATATTTACTTGCATTTTTGTGAAAATGAAAGTATTAGTTATCAATCTTGTTACTTTTTTAGATACATAGATGACTTAATTATATTTAGTAATTTAGTAAACTTTGTTCCTAGCTTTAATTATTATCACCACTATTTAAAAATATTAAAAATTAATTATAATAATGAGTCAGCTAATTTTTGGACCTTCAGTTAAAAGTTAAGTATGATTTGCTATTAAGTAATATTTTTGATAAAAGAGACTCATTTGATTTTAACATTATACAAATGCCTTTCTGAGGTAGTAACTTACACCTATCAATATTTAGAAATATTATCTTAAATTTTATAAAAAGAAACAATGATTTAGTTACTGATAACATTTTAAAACATAGTAATTTTGTGAAATTTTGCAATAATTGTTTAGAATAAAATTATCCAAGTAAATTCATTTTTAAATATCTTTCCATTTCAAATTAAATCTATTTTTATCTTAGTTCAATATTTTATTTAAAATTTCTTCTATTTAGTTTATTTTTTAAAATATTTTAAGCGCTTATTTTAATTGCAATATAACTATCTATTATATAATTATACAAGTAAATTTACTTTTGAATATATTTCTATTTCATATTATCTATTCGTATCTTTGTTCATTATTTTATTTAAAATTTCTTATGTTTAGTTTATTTTAAAATATCCTAGTGGTTAGTTTAATTGTAAAATAGCTATCTACTTGGCACCACGGTTTTTTCCTTCCTGTGTTGATGTTCCGATTCTTAACATCATTTCGCGGGGATCTTAACGTAGAAGGTTGCTTTTTTGGTATCCAAAGTCTTTATTTTACATGTAAGTTTTTATCCTAATTTTTTATTTAGAATTTTTTTATTATTATATCTCTCCTTGAGAGAGTCATTATTGTTCTCTTTTATTAATTTCATTTTACTATATTGTCAAGTTCAACATCCACGTGTTAGAAATAGGCATAACTTTTCAATATGGCTCTATTTTTACTTTTTTTCTATTATGTCGAAAATTTCTGCTGTACGGGGAAGGTTGGATTCATAAAGCATTGCTAACCCTAATTCGCTGACCTAATTCAGCGACAGCTTTAGAAACAATAATAGGTCTCCAGTTTACTCCAAAGACTTTTTTGTATCTATATCAGTTGTGTCTTGTGAACTCCAATTTCTTTCTTCTTTAGCGTTGTAGGTTCTAGAACCTTTTCACTTTTTTAATTATACTATATATATATATATATATATATATATATATATATATACGCAGTCGAATCTAAATATTACGAGCCTCTATATTGCGAATTTTTCTGTAAAGCGAACTTTTCCTGTAACCAAGAACATTTCACGATTTCCTTTGTAAAATATCTTCCCAATAGTGAGGTACATTTTCTATAGAACGAACTTTTTTTCTTATGATTCATTTTTTTTCTCCCTATTTTTAAAGTATTTCTGGACATTTCTGTTATTCTCTCTTTTAACACATTTTATAGTGGTCATAAATCTTTAACTGGTTTTATTAGGTGCCTATAACTCGTCTAGAGCAATAGAATTGTGTGCGCTCCATCCAAGTAGGGCAACCTTTACCTCTCATTGTCCAGTTCTCTAGAAACATCTTTGATTCCCCTTTCACCCTCTAAATAGAGTTGTATCAGATTCCTGTGACCTTGAACTAGTCTCCGTTCATTTGTAATGTTAATCATTCGTACTGGTAACTTCGTTAATTGTAGCTCGAAAATGACCAAACGTAAGTGCTTGAGCATCAAACAAAAAAACTTAATTCTTCAGGTAGATAAAGACATCAAGAAAAAGAATATTGTTTTAAAATTTGGTATACCTCCAAACAACTTATCAGCTAGTATAAGAAATAGAGATAAAATACAAAATTATGATTCATCGAATTCTTGTTCAAAACGTTTAAGAACATGTGTCTATGAAAATGTCAATAAGGCAGGTTTGAAGTGGATACTGACAATGCGAGATAAAAATAATTCTATCTCTAGACCTTTCGTAATAGATAAAGCTCTTCAATTTGCGAAGGCATTAGGATACAATCAATTTCTAGGTAGCAATGGAGGGCTAGAAAAGTTTAAGAAAAGACACGGAAAAATACGCCTGAAGATATTTTTGGCGCACTGCAAAGATGTGAGGCCTATTGCGAAACAAAGCATTTTTCAAAAAAGAAAAAAAACTCAAACAAAATTAACAAATTTTTTGAGTAATTAAGATTAAGTATGAAAATGTATGTTTAAAATTACTTCTATGCTTTAAATTAGAAAATAACTTTAAAATTCCTTAGTTTTAATATAAAATTATTTTCTTAACGTTGAAAATACAGTATATTCCTTGACATTCTTTTTTCCTGTTTTCCTTGCAGTTTTTTTTTAGATGGGTAAGATATATAAAATCAAGATATTATTTACAAAATGGTGTGAATAATTACTTTTTTTAATATGTAGTGTTTATGAGTTTAAAAAAATTTTTTAGATGATTTATAAAGTATATTGATAGATAAATCTCTGTATAACGAATTTTCCATGTAACAAACTTTTTCTCGAGATGGAGGGACTTCGTTACATAAAGGTCCGACTGTAGTTCCATAAACATGTCTAAGTAGTTTCGTTTCGAGAAATCTTACTTCAGTGTGCAGTATAAGTCTCACATGATCTTCATTTTGTTCTTCCCAAAATAATTTGAAGAGAGACGTTAGTATTTAGCATTAGCTTTAATAGAATTTGTATACTTCATAACTAAATTAAATGTTTCCTGTAGAACAGGTGAAATGTTTTTAGAAACTAGGTTTTCCTTGTGAATGGCACAATGCACATACACAAGGGAGTAAATCAAATTGGGAATCTCATTTTTCTTCAATTTTAAGCAACTCTCATAATAGAAGACCATCTGCAGCAAAAATGTTATATTTTTCATTGGTACATTATCGGCATCAAAGTATGTTTTTAGTTTATTACAAATATCTGTGAAGGTAGTGGCACTTTCTAACGATTAACAGAACAACATTTCTTCAACAAAATTACCTTTATCAACATATCTAGTTGTTATACGTCTCACTGTCTCTCAACGTTGATTTAACCAATTGTACAGAAAATGTTCTTGTTTTCTGCCTTTTAACAAGATGTATTTCAATATCCTCATTCATTGCGTCTATTCGTCTACTAACAATGCCGTTACTTATTGACATAGTTTTGACGTCTTTTATTTTTTTTCCAACCCTTTTTTAAAAAACGGTAACGGGTCTTTTCGCGAACCTCCTACAAAACTTTTGGGAAATTTACTTTTTTAAATATTGTTCTATTGTTTTCTCCCGAAGAAGATGCGTTTTATGAAAATCGGGTTTATATTTGAGCGTTAACTTTTAGGTTCGAGGGGGAAAAAGAAAGAGGTTAGGAGAAAATGAGATAGTAAAAAAGGAGTCGAGACTCGTTAATTTTTGCAATATTTAAAATTGATAATTGACGTTTTGGGAATGATTCTTAAAATTTGGGAAAAGTGCAACTTGAAATAGAATACTTAGAACAGTGTTTTCAAACTGTGGTGGTGTCCCCTGGGGGCGCGGGAACCATGGAGGGGCCGGCATATTGAAAAAAAAAGGGTTTAAAAAAAAATTTTTGGGAAAGAAGTAAAAAAAAAATGCTTTTTGACATAATAAAAATAAAATTTACACCCATTAATTTATTTTTAACATCGGGATCACAAAAAAAAAATTCCCCTTCAAACGCTATTAGCTGTCTTTGATCCCAAAAGGGGCGCGAACGACTTGGACCCCAAGACATTTTGGGGTGACCGTCTTCCCATAAAACGTTGCGGAATACTAAAAAGAAACACAGGTGGTTTTTTCAAGAAAATGAAAACACCTGTGAATAAAACTGTAAAAATTTGGGGGAAAGTTTTTAAAAATTTTAGACTAGAATCAAAAATTGCATTCATGGGGTTTCCCATTTGGCAACGTTGATGGAAAAAAATAACTAAAAATATGTTTCTTTATCTCTCGAGAAAACGGCTTTTTTTCCTCAAAAGGACGTAATCTGAAAGGGAAAAACTTTTGGTATCTAATAGAGTAAAGTCCCGATTTTAAAAAGCTGCAATTCTTTTAAAATCGTTCTTTTTACTCTACCTATCGGTGAATCTACGTTTTCAACGAAAAATATTTAAGACAACATATCCTCTCGTTTCCCAAAACGACCACTTAGAATTCAGTGCAGTTAGTAATTATATACCGGGTATTCAAGATTGGCGGATAATATGAAGACAAAAATCTCTGAGACTTTTTCGAGAACTAATTTTAAGTGAAAATTATTTATTTTTTGATGCATTGTGAATTGTTTGAAAATGCATCATTTGATGTTATTAAATTTATGTGTATGAGTGAGTGAGTGAGTGAATATTAACATCGCACTGTTCAGCTACACGAGGGCTTTTGGCAACGGACTACGTAATTTTGAATCATGGTCAAGTGACGTGGACGAACGACATCTGAGCTGACTCGTGATAAGGCCAGCCACGATCCAATACTTGTACCACCCGGTTACCGCGGCCATAAATTTATGGAAATAATTATTACGTTTGTATTTTGCATTTTACTTAAAAGGTAATTTTAAAAGTTTAAAAGAGTAGGTTTTTCTACTGTAGTTATGAAGGTAAATACACATATTCTGTACTTATTATTGTTACAATGCAAACATTGTTGAGCTTTTTTTTCTCCTCATCACACCTACGTCACAAGGTGGACCGCAACACCTTTAAAAAATCAAAAGTAGACCGTTCCATGTAAAAGTCTGCCCACCCCTGATATAACCAAATAAAAAAAGACACAAAAGACTCATTGTAGACAGTTGCTTTATTGTAATCCCAAGATGAGAGATTTTTTTATTACGTTTCTTTTAACCTCTAAAATACTACTTTTGATTATCATATATTTGACCTTCAAACTTACTGGTATGTTTCATTCCGTCTCTTTTTCTTTTAGGAAAGTTGTAAATAATATTTTTCTGTTGCTTTTTTTTTCATGTGAATGAGTTTTATGATATATAGATAAGCATATTGAGCACTTTGAAAGATTATTTGGCCAAGATGTATTTTTATGAGTATTCTGAAACATATAATGCATAATGAAAAATGTTTTGCACAATTATTTTTTAAAACTGACATAGATATTGTTATATCAAATAAATACACTTTTAACATGGGAGCGGTCGCATGAGGCGCAGAATCAACCCAGGCTCACGAAATCGTTAATTCTGGGAAAACTCTTTATTCGTTAACAGTGACCTTGACAGTATCCTCCTATTAGACAGTCTTAATGGGAACAAAAATGAATTCGTCACAAATATGCCTGTTTTTTGAGAGTGGCAAACGTTCTTTTACAATCAAGTTACTAGTTTTGATCAAGTTCCCTGCGCGACCACTTTTGTTCAAAAATATTTTCTATGAACATGCTACACTTTCTCCCCTCAACAATTTTGCTGTTTTGATTGCTGTGTTGTACGACTTATTGTGGTTTATAAATGTAAATGAGCAGAATATAAAAAAATAGGCATCTGTTATCACTATTGAAGGAAGTTGAAACTGATCAAGCAATTGAAGAACCTGCTGAAATAATTCATATTAATCAAGATAACGAAAGTAAATATGAGAAAAGTGATAGACATGAAACGTTTCAGTTGAATTGAAATTTTCAAATGCTGCCTATATATATAAAGAACTCTATGAAGAAAACTATGAAGCCATAAATGTAGCACTTCACCTTGTCAAAAAGACACAAAGAAGAAAAAGTTCAAAATGCTATTTGTAGATCATCAAACGAGAGCAAAACTACAATAACGTGAACAAAATATGACAGTTTTGCTCGAAAATAACGTTCCTGTATTTCTAGCGAAAAGTATCTGTGATTTATGTCCTTTATTAAGTATACGCACATTTGGAACATTAGTTTTATTGGTTTTTTTTCTCAAATTATCAAAGAAAAATTGAAAAGTCCTTGAAAGTAGGTAAGTATATTTTCTCTTAATCAAATTATTCACTGGAATTGTGATTTTTATTGTGTATAGTAAAAATAATTATAAAATAAATCATAGTTTAAAAACAAACTATAAAACACGATTTTATAGTGAATCGAACTAAAAAGTAAAAATTAAAAATATATATTATACTTAAAAGTAACATATACAAAATTTAATACTTATCTTGTTAATTTGTACGGTTTATAATTATGATCGTATTGTAACTTTAGCGCCAAAGTGCATTATTATTGCATTCATTACATTATTATTTTAGGGGGCGATATATAAAAAAATTTTGATAGAAAATTGTGTCGCCAGTAGTGAAAGTTTGAGAACCACTGGTTTAGAATGAAATTTTGATTATTTGGAACGTGTATTTTCAATACGTCCCAAGAGTAAATGATTCATTCAATACATTATTATTTTGGGGGGATAAAATTATGATTGTGTGAAAATTGGGTCGCCAGTAGTGAAAGTTTGAGAACCACTGGTTTAGAATGAAGTTTCGATTATTTGGAACGTGTATTCTCAATACATCCCAAGAGTAAATGATTCAATTCATAATTAAATATTAATTATCTCGTCTACCTTGCTTTTGCTCCAATATTTAATTTTAGGTGCAGTTTCTAGCCTAAGTTGTTGAAACTTATTAGGTTGTTGAATCTTGTTATAATATTAATAAATTATATTGTTTTGATTATGGCTGATCTTCATTCTAACTCTCGAACACTGATGGATGTGAAATGACATCCATCACATACTGATATTGATGGTTTGACTAAGTTCTTTCCTATAATATGACTTTTTCCAGATTTAATAATGAGTAGTAAAGTATGATAACTACCCTCAAGAATTCGATTAGCAGTGGCGTTTTGAACAGTAAACAGAGATTTAATGGTACTCTTATTTCAAAACTGTTTTGTAACGTTTGAAAGCAATTTAAATTTAAATTATTACGACCATTATGTTTTGCCTTTAAATGCGCTTCACAGTGACCACAATTCATTTATTCGTAGATTAAGCATTGTTGGCATACAAGATAAAATAGTAAATTTGTTTCAGCAAAATGACGCTTCTAAAAATAGAAATTAATAAAAATTAAAAACACACAGAATTTACCTACCATTCACATATCACTCTCTAATATTCATTCAATTTATATATTTTTAAACAACGGGAGTTTTATAACAATTTTACTGACGTTTATTTTGAATCAACACCAACGATTCATAACCCGTCCTGCCTGTTTTTCCTGTTTCTGGGGGGTTTAAAAACCCCAAAAATTTTTAAAATTGATTTAAATTTGAAAAAAAAAAATTAAGTGTTATGAAATATTTATAAATAAAATTTTTTTATTTCAAATAAAAAAAAAATTTTTTAAAAAGGCTAAATTAATTTAAACTAGCATAAAAATTTTCATTTTAAAAATTTAATTTTTTTATTTTTTCATAACCGTATAAAACGTTTTAAATACCCATAATAAATTTTATTTTATAATTAAATTAAAAGTTTTAATAATATAGAAAGTAGAAAAATAATATTTATTTTTAAACATTCAGAGAAAGGGTATCAATCTAAAAACTTTTTGACGTTAAAGAATTTAATTTAAGATACACTTTTTTTGAAAGGTCATTACATCCCAAAATTTCTTGGAGAAAGAGGGAACGAAAAATAGGCCTGAAGGTTCAATAAAATTAAAATTGCAGTTTCCCAAAAAAAATTTTTCTTTATTTTTTTAAAAACGGGGGGTTTTTTTTTCTGGGGTGTTAGAAAAACCCCCGATTCCCAAAATTTAATGATACTGCAAAACACTGCAGAAACTCAGATACTAGCATTAATTATTTCGTACCATTCGAAACAAGTAGAGTGATTATGTTTGGAAAGGTTATTTTACCGTTACTCGGACAGATATTTAATACTTTTATTACATTTATCTAATATTTCACAATCAAGTAGGGAAAATATTTTTTTAAAAAATTGGCTATATCATTTATCCCTTAATGAGCTCTTTTTTTCGAATTGCTCCCTTGTTAGGCGTAGACCCACGTGGAAAAACACTGATCTGAAAATTAAAATTGTTTGCTAAGGAATAATTAGTGTACTTATACACAACACAAGATTTTGTAATTTTTTATGAAGAAAAAAAAAGCAATATTGAATAAAATTCAGTCGAACCTCGGTATAACGAAACTCTATCTTGCGAATTTTTCTATATAGCGAGCTTTTTCCTGGAACCAAGAAACTTTCACGATTTCCTTCGTAAAATAACCTCCCAATAGCGAAATGCATTTTATATAGAACGAACTTTTTCTCATGTGATTCAATTTTTTTCCTCCCTATTTTTGAAGTATTACTGGACATTTCTGAGTTATTCTCTCTCTTTTAGCACATTTTATGGTGGTCATAAATCTTGAATTGGTTTTATTAGGTGCCTAACTAACCGAAAGCAACAGAATTCTGGGAATTTCGTCCAAGAAGTGCAATCTTTAAACCCCATTGTGCAGTTAACTGGAAACATCTTTAATATCCCCCCTCCACCCTCAGTGGAGTCTCATGTCCTTGAACTAGTCTCCGCTCATTTGTAGTATTGATCAGTCGTATTGATAACCACGTTTATTGTAGCTCGAAAATGTCAAAACCTAAGTGCTTGAGCATCAAAGAAAAAAGTTTAATTCTTCAGGAAGCGGATAAAGGCGTCAAAAACTTTTCTTTCAATTTTTCTTTCTTTTTTTTTTACGTAAGACATATAAAGTATATACTAATTTATAAAAAGAGAATAATTATATATATATATATATATATATAGCGTTTAAAAAATTTAAAATTTGTTTTATGTGGTTTATATAAAGAAAATTGAAAGATGAACCTCTATATAACGAATTTTCCATATAACGAACTATTTTTTTCGGAAATTGGCGACTTCGTTATATAGAAGTCCAACTGATTTACATAAAAATTATTCATTTGCAAAAGCGCTACAAAAAAAAAAGTTTAGCAATAGTTAATTAAACGTGAGATTATATTTTTGAATCGAAGTTTTCCTCACACGTCATTGTTTTCTGTTCTACAAACACCGATCAATTGAGACACTTATCAGCTTGTTAGGAGGAATTAGAAGTTGAACTTTTACCATTAATTTTTTCTTTTCTTTTTACGTTAGTCCCCTGTTGTGGGTGGCATTCCACTACAAAACAGTTTGCAAACAAAAGACTTTCCTTCCGAAATCCCCTCGTCTTGGGTTGACGCAGGGAAGCCTCTTCACCGGGGAAGTTACTTAATAAAATTTGCATGGATTTGACAAGGACAGCCCTTCCGATTCGATTACTCGCAGAGACCTTTTCCCGCTCGTGTGTGGTTTTCCAGTTCTGTTTGTTATTTCCCTCCCTTCGTTTGAAGAAGAGATCGATTTTATGGTAAGCGGTGGAACGAACTGTAACAAAAGTATTGCCTAGAAATTCCCTGGGAAAACATATTTTGATCCTGTTCCGTCAGAAAACATTATTTTTTCGCGAACGTGCCGCGAAGGGTGCACCTTCCAGATGGGGAGTTTTTACATAATGCTGAAAGGTGGGGGATGAGGGAAGAGTTAAAATTCGATACAGTAATTTTGGTTGGTAATTTGCATGTTATAAAACGATTGGGATTGACTGCACTAAATCAATTTCCGCAAGAAATGAAACGAATAACTGCTAGTATCCTCTTATTATTGATGACTTGTAGCTTTGTCAGAAAATATTTTTGATAAAATATATATGTTACCGTTAACTGTGAAATCCGTTATTTCATGTATAATAACTAGGTATTTCATGAAATTACTAAACAAGTCAGTTAATGTATATAAAATTGTTGAGTTCTGCAATTTAACTCGGTATTCTATGGAACAATGATTACTTTATCGTTAAAGTATGAAATACGGCACTCGAAAGATCTTTGAATTGGTTCTAGTTGTTTTTAGTCAATTTTGAACCCAATTCAAAGTGTCAACACAGCAATCCTTGCTCTGATAAATGATAAAAAGTAAAATAAATGTATTTCATAAAATTTAAATTAGTATTTTCTTACAATTTTGTTTGAAAAAATTTACACAATGTTTTTTAAGCAACAGTTTTCCCTTCCAGCACAAGTATTTTTTTTTATATATATTTAAATACAGGGAATCCGGGCTTAAAGTACCCAAAATTTTCGTTTATTTTTACGGAATTACCCAACAGAATGTAATAGACTGTTCATCCAGGATTTTGAAATTTTCTGGCTCTAGGCCGATCGGCTGCACGTGCACTCATTATTCGGCTATCGCAGGCGATATATTTTGTACACTGAATTCATTAGTAAAGAATAAAAGTTGCAGTGCGTACGTTCGCTAACGGAATTTAAATCAGTCACGCGCTTACAGAGTGGAATGTCGACCTTTCAACATCAAAATCTATCCACCAATGAAAAAGGTTGTCGTACTCGTCCTTGACCATGAATCAAAATTACGAGGTCCGTTGTCAAAAGCCCTCGTGTAGCTGAATAGTTAATATTCTCTCACTCAGTCGAAGCCCAAACATTCTTTCGTGGTAGGGCGTGGAAGTAAGGAGAGGGGATGCCTGCTCAGGTCACGTGATCATGGTTCAGAATTACGAGGTTATTGTGCAGCTTTACAGTGCGACTTTAATATAACTATCATTTCCACCGGGATTTCCACACTATGCATGTGCTATTAATTTCACGCGTACGTTAACATTCATAAATTTTAAAAATATTTTCTCTATATTAAAATTTCTAATTTAATCAAACCTCAAAATCCATAAGTAAATTGTAATAATCATATTTTATTAATAAGCTGACATTTCCTTTCTCTTTAACTTAATCCTTCCAGATTTCACCTCATTACTGGATTTGGTTCTTGTTACCCCCTCTCCCCTTTTTTGTCGAATTTTTTTTACAAATTTCTAACCAAAAAAAATCATTTTTTATTGCACAAAATGATTTACATATTTTATCCTAAACCGAAAAATGCGAATTATTTTTATCAGCAAGCAGTTTTATACTTGTTTTATAGTTGGAAAAAATATGTGATATCCCGTTCACAGATCTCTAGATTTCCCTGCAACGTACCTTAGTTTTAAATTTTAAAATGTATACTGTGTTAATTTTGTTACGAATTTTGTGTAAATAGTGTAAATAATTTGTATTCGGAGTGTAATGCATTTATATTACTCTATGATATATTTATTTTATTTTAAAATTGTAATATTCACAAGCAATACCGTCCCTTAAGCTATAGTGGCGATTCAATGAGAACTAGGCGAAATCTTGGCAATACAGCCAAGTTGGCATCATTTTTGGCTACTGAATTGGCGCCAATTTGACGACACTGGTGACCATGTTGGCGAGTTCAAGACCCTCTGGATTCTTCTAGGAATTTGTGGAAAAACCCACAAATTTCACGTTATATGACGCAAGCGGTTATCTTTCTGGAAGTTTCCGCCGCGTCTATGAATAGAGCGGTGCTCGCCGAAATGGTTAGTCTTGTTTCAACCAGCGATTAGTAGCGTTTGTTTTGACTAGCGATTAGCTCGGCTGTGCTTTTGAATAATTTTTTATATACGTGTATTTTAGACACTGTTAATTTGTATCTGAGTGCTATTGAAGGTGTATAGACCTTCTGAGATTTATTCTGTGAATATTGCTGCTGAATCCTGTATTTCGAGGATTGGATTTTCGATAATAAAATCTCTCATCTCTCTTAAAGAACTGTCTTGTACTTTGTGACTGATTGCATAAAATCCTCGAACCCTGATCAACGTAACAATGTATAGATTAATTATACTTCTTTGAGGTGTAAAACAAATATCAACTAAAAAATAATAAAAATATTTGATTAAAAATATATGGAATAGTTCATTCAAAAAATTTTTTTTGGCAAATAGTACCTTACCATTAAAACACCGTTTCAGTCTTCCTTGGACATCAGAGAATAAAAATCCATTTATCACAAAACCGAAATCCTGTATTACATATTATTTTTTGCTTACCTTTGTTAAACAGAATTTTGATAATAAATATCAAAAGTAACTTGAATGTTTTTATTATTTGAAATGATAATACAGATCACGAAATTCATTAGATATTATTAGATTCCAGGCGGGAAATCTCACTTCGATAATTTTGGAGAAAGGAATACAAGTTGCGCCATCCCGTAGAAATATTAAAAATTCGAAAATATCAGTGAAATTAAAAAGACATGTAAGTAGCTACGAATTCAGCAACAACGGATAAATCCTCTGTAATCTTTCTTTGCGTCGCATTGCATGCGACACCCACAAAAAGGGCACAAAAACGTCGAAAAGTATGACATGCGATGACGACAGAGAAGGGGTTAAAATCCGACGTATAGAGGTAGTGAAGCCCATTAAATCGCATTAGTTCCTCACTGTAGAGGGATGTGAAAGTTTTAAGAGACTGGTTTTTGAGTTCTAATGTCGTATTTGGTATTTGACCTTAACCCTCTGGCCGAAACATCAAAAAAATCCCCCGCTTTTAGAAACATCCGTCTGAAAGACGGGTAAGCAATTTTTTTAATTTTGTTACCTTAAGGACTGTTTTAAATGTCCTTATTGCTCATGAAGTTGAGTAGAATTTTTAATGTTTAAGTCTTTATTAGGCACACTATATTAATATATTTTTATCACAAAAATTGTGACTAGTTCCTTTGTAAAAACTTATTTGAAATTATTTATATTCATGTAAAAATAATAAATAATAATACCAAAAACGAAAAAACAATAGGAATATTCGTATGATAGACGGTGATCGATAAGAAAAATCGCACATATCATGAGTTGAAAAAAATCGCCAAGTACCACCACGTGATCATCTCACTAGATAGAGTCCAACTGAAGATGTCAAGGCAGCCCACCCCAAAAATCACACCATAGCGTTATCTACAGGCATCAAAGCAAATCATTCCCGTCTGAGAAACGGAAGTTCCGGTCCATAGGGTTAACTCAAAATTTAGGAGGTTCACTACCAATAAACCTTAATGTAGCTTCAAAATGCGATGTTAATAATTAATACGGAATCAAAATAACTGGAGTTCCATAAAATGATGCTAGTGATAAAATGTATAAACGCAATTAAAACAACCTCTTTCTCTATATAAAAAGTTTTTCGTGATGACGCAATAAATTTATTTATTTCACTACACAAGGTTATTTCAACCCCGGACCAAAAGGGAAATAAGGTGCCTTTTTTTGGGTGCAAATTTGATAAGAAGTACTACGCCCGTTTTTTTTTTTATGTTCACCAAGAGGGGAAAAAATTTACATGGGGTTACCTTGATATTTTCCTGTGGTTGTTTTGGGGGATCGTATTTTGAAATTTAATTTTTTTTTCTTTCTTCCACGGTAACCCTATTAAATTCAGACGATTTTAATTTTTTTTTTTAATTAACCATTTTCTCAGCATTTGTTTTCGCTACATTTCAACTCTTTGAAATTTGCGCATTTTCGAACATGGATATTTCTAATATCATAAGTGAATACCTGAAAATTTTTTTTAAAAAAATGAGCACTGCGCTTTTAATTATTGCTATAAATCGCACATTTCCACTTTATTTTACTTTTTAATAATGTTTTTTTGAACTTTCCTTTTTTCGTGAAATTATTGAAGGAACTCGCATTTTTTGGGAATTTTGAAGTTATAAAAATTTTTAAATTTAAAAAAAATATTTCATTATTAATTTTAATACATATTATGTAAATATTTTATTTATGATATAATATAATAATTATTGTATTTAATAATTTTTTTTACTTTATTTATAATTATTTTATTTTACTTTTTTATAAATATTGCAAATATTATTTATTTATAATTATTATTATTATATTGTATAAGCATTATTATATATAATAATTATTATTTATATAAAACTTATATAAATATTATCATATATCATAATTACTATTAAATTATATTATATGGTTAATAATAATATATTACATAATGTTATTATTATATAATTTTTATTATATTATATTAATATTCATTATTGATTGAGAGAGAGAAAGATATTATTTTCAATCTATTCCTATATTCTTCATTTAAAACATATTTCGAAACAGTTATCTACAATCAATTTAATGGCGCTTTGTAACCGATAGGCCGCCCATCTTGGATTCCATGTAACTCGACAACCACCGCTGCTTGGCGCGATTAAGGAATCGCACTAAACACTTGGCGCATAGTACTCCTATAACAAATTAGTTCCATTTTGAGTTTACTATTAAGTACTTCAAGCTCAAAGATTAACACAACATTACATCGCAAATGCGTATTTAGAAATTGAAGGAGTAAGTTTGTATTATTTGCGATTACAGACCCTAATTGATCCTACTTTTCTTTAATTCTTAAATATGCTCTCTCTTACCTATATTATTTTTCTTTTAATTTTATTCTTAAATTATCTCCATTTACTACTCGAGATAATGTTGAGGATCTCACCTAAACTTAAATAAAATCCCGGGACCTCTCTGATTAGTTTAAACACAGAAACTCCACTCGATACCAACCCATTTTTTAACCTTTTTCATCTAAATGTTTTTTCCTTTTAAATCGAAATCCTTTTTTGGCAACCGGGCTGGCTTTCTCGCTCCCCCCTTTTTCCTCCCATTTGAAAAATTTTTTTCAAAGTCGACTTTTTATCAATTTTTTTGTTTATTCTGTTTATATTTATAAATTTATTCATATCAAAGTATTTTCTTTTTACTAATTTTTTTTAGTATCTTTAAATTTAAAACATTATTTATTAGTTAAAAAGGGTCATTTGAAAGTATTTTGATGTCATCCGAAATGTCCTGAGAGAGATGAAGTTTCGGAAGAACTAAGTGCTTTTCCACCTCCACCAAACTACAATTATTTGCGATCGAAACAAGCATAATTAAGAACAGAATATTTGAAAGGATTTATAGACCATTTACAAACTATATATAAAAACATGTCAATATATATAAAGAAAAGATTTTCGTGATGATATATAATAAATTTTCTTAACGTAAGGTATAGTTAGTAAAAATGGGTGGTGTAAAAAATTCAGTGCAATTTAGAGGAAAAAGTGAGAAGAGATGTTATTTTTGAAGAGGCACAAAACTGAAGTACGATTTAAAAAATTTCAAAATGAAAAAAATTGAAATTTATAAAAAATTTTTCCCCGCTTTCAAATATTATTTAAAAAAAAGGGAAATACATTAGTTTCGCCCACAGGAATTTTTCAAGGGTCCGGGATCTCTCCCCTTGTAAGCCACTGAACTATTTTATACATGTATATACATGCCCCGGGAAATTTCTCTCTCCCCCACCCGTTTTGCCTACCTTTTGGGTGGGGGAAATGGGAAAACAGAACCAGAGAATTCCACAATCGTAATTATTTATTTAGTCAAACACAAACTAACCAACTACAATCTATTCCCAAAGTGAATATCAAGTGAGTTGCACGGAGAAAGCAATGATTACTAAGCAAATATGTGGAATCGACTTATTTAACTCAACGTAATTATCGTTAATTCCTAACCTCAAATCTACTAATTCAACTAACTCAGTAGGAAAACACCACTCTTAATTTTTACATGCGAAAGTAAACCAGTAACAGTAACGGTTATACATTTACGTGGTACCTTAGAGAAAGCTCTATTATCCACTCATCATAATAAGTTGAACAGAGTATAATTTGTTGAAGTTACATAAAAATTGATAGCAGTCCACATTGAGTGCAGCGCAACAACGCTGTTGGAGGGGTGAGTGGGAAACCACTCTCCCAGTTGATTTAGTTTTTGTTTCACTTTCATAGGAAAGCGAAGAGAAAATGACGTCGCATCTCCATGATTGCAAAGCCCGTCTTTCAACCGTCTGCCGCATCTCGACTCGAAAGTAAACCTTATTCAGTCTTACCTGCGTAGTAAATATATCTGCTTCCTACCTCCTTTTCTATAATTCCAAAACTCTGACTTTATATAGTCGAAGTAATCTGAATATTACGGTTTCTTCTTGAGAGGGATGGCTGTGAATTAAAAGCGAATGCTAGCCCAAAGATTCCCCAAGAGGATTAGGTCGCGTTTAGATAATACATCTTAGGGCTTTGAAACAGGACATCATACACATTCAAAAATAGATATTTCAATGTTAGTATTAAAAAATAGCGCATATTTTTTTCTGAATATAATAATGTATAACAATTACATGTTTGTTGATAAAATAACCTTAAAATATGAAAAGAGTAATTGATAAAAAAGGTAAGCAAACGACCCCGTCTCCTTTGACACATTTTAAAAGATAGTTCTTGTGTTTAATGTTCATAAACCATCCATTTGAAATAATAATATTTTTCTCATTGTAAAGTCTTTTTTTTTTTTTAGAAAAAGGAAAAGATTTGAATATTCAAAAAATATAAAGGTTTTACGTGTTTTTAGAGAAATTATACAATAATTTTATCAAAAAAAAAACTATTAGGGTATATTTTGTTCATTGTTTTATTATATGTATGTAAAATATTTTGTATATTCAAGAAATATTTTTATAAAAAATGGCACTGGAATGAAAATATGTATGATAAAATTATGATCCTGTTCAGATATAACAAAGGAAATGAAAACTTTTAAGTTTAAAGTTACTTTTGTTACTCTAGAGAATGTTTAAAGTATTATTATGGGGGTATATAAAAATAGGCAGAAAAATATTAGTCAATAGTATGATATGGAAAAACATTGATAATTTTAGTTTTTTCTTGAAAGCATAATTTTTTGCCTTCTGGTGCACTTTAAAAAAAATCTATTGCACTATATGGTTCAAAAAAATTTCTAATTCAAATCGCTAAGTAAAAACCTATTTTTTTTTTAGCTAAAAAGGGACATAATTTTTAAAAGATAGTTTTTTGTATAAAAAAAGGGAAAAAAAATTTTAAAAAATTTCTAAGTTTCAAATTTTTTAAAGAAAAATCTTAATATTTTACTAAAAATAGGTTCATTTTTTTTGTATTGTTTTTTTATATGTGCAAAAAATTTTTAAAATTTGTTATATCTACTCGTTTGTGATAGCTTAAAAATTTTTAACTAAATTGCACAGTCCTTCGACTTATATTTTTTCTAAAACTTTTTAGATTCCCAACGGAATTGCTGGGCATGCGCAGGTGGGCTTGCGCAAACAATTTTTAAGAAATGCTTTTTTAAAAAATGGTACCTAATCATTAGCATATATTATGAGATCTCAAAAATTATGTCCAACTTAAATGAAACAGAAAAAAATTTAAAACTAAAATATTTTTGCATTTCTACAGAATGATTAAAATATCTTTATTAAGATCCCCAAAAACCAAACCTTTTTGGAAATTTTAAAAAAGCCCAAAAAACAAAGATTTTTAAATTTTTGCTTTTTACCTTTCGGTATGTCCGGGTCCCCTTTAAAAGATCGATTCAATTTCACATAATGCAAAAACTTTATTTCGCATGCAGTTTTTCGGTGGACACAAAAATTTTAATCTAGGGTTAATCAAGAATATCTCGACTTTAATGGTTACACTATTTTCACCCTAAGAGATCCTTGAATTTGTTGGTACATAAATTAAACCAGAACACTCTCGATAGGAAAACTATAGTAACTTCTCTAAATTCACACAAGCAAGGAGGGAAATAAAATATAAATAGACTTCAAACAATGCGCGATTAACTATTCTATTATTCAAATATTTGATGATCAAATGTTTAAACCATAGGCAAAATGAAAAAGAGGGGTAAACACCAATTTTTCTTCCGTTTTTCGACATAGTAAAACAAATTAGATGAATTGTTTATAGAAAGCCTTTATTTGAAAGAAGGCATTTATTTTCTTCAATTACATATTCATCGAAAAAGACGATAAAAGCAGCTGTGCTCTATTTGTTTTGGAGGAAGCTTCAGAGCTTAGCATAAAAAATTCAGTTTTCTTTATCAATACGGATAGAAATTCTCCATTAACTGGATGCACGTGGATGTTAGGCATTTATAAAACATAACCAAACCTTGAGCGAGGAATAATAAATAAAGTCCTTAAAAGTGATATTTCATTAACTATGAAAGCATTAGTTTTTATTAACAGAGAATGAATTTTTGAAATGCTGGAAAAATTACCACCTCTTGAAGACGATTATAAAGCAGCGTTTCTCAAACTGGGAGGCATGTCTCCCTTAGGGGACGTAATAACTCTACGGGGGGGAGCAAGCATATTGAAAAATCGAAAACAAAAGATTATTTTAAAAAATTATTAATTTAGTGAAAGTGAGCAAACAAAATACATTCTGACATATACAAAATAAAATACACATTTGCACTGATATAATGCACTTATAAATGTGTCAGTACCATAAAATGTATTTCATAATTAATGCAACAATATTAAGTTAAGAACAAATTTAATAATTCCCAGTAACCCCATGGGCTTGTCTTACATAAAATTATATACAGAAATTAACACTTATCTTGATAATTTGCATAGTTTATAATTAATCCCTTAACTGCCGATTAAAAGTGATGTGATCCCCTCCCCAATGCCGCCATTTTCCACGTAGGCGAGCGTATGTGATGCATTGAGAGAGAGGGGGAGGAATAAATAAGGAGATCCTCTGAAATATGTAAATCCTTCGCAGTCTCTGTTAATGTCCATTTATTGCACTCCAAAGCCTTCGGAATAATTTTATTGATAGCAGTGCAGAGAAAGGACCGTACTTCGGAAAGACATATATATACGTCCAGGGCAATTAACACTTTTGCTGAAAAAGACGTTTAGATACGCCGGTGACATTTAAAAAAGTCGTATTGCAGCTTTAGTGTCAAATTATAGTATTAAGGAATTCAATGCTTTGTTATTTGAATGAAGGGGGCGATGAAAATTATGGTTGAATATTGGGTAGCCAATATTGAAAGTTTGAGAAGCACTGTTATAAGGCTTAAATTGATGTTCTATATAAACATGCGCCCTCAAATATATACAGTATGAAAGAGCAGAAATGATATAAGTAAAAAAATAATATATAAATCTTTTTTCTTGATTCAATGCTGTACCAAAGCAATCTTTACCGTCTAAGGAAATGACCGATTTCAGCAGAAATGGCAAATGTTACAGTTACAAAACAAAGAAAATTTGATGTTATATAATTTACAGTACAAACACAGTGAAAAAAATTTTTTAAAAAAAGTAGTCAACAATATTTAACACCCCACCACCACCACATATATGTATATAAACTTAAATCATGGAATCATGTACTAAACTGCCATAAACCTAATTTAAAGATGAACTCTAAATAAAAGTATGGCAAGCCAGTATGGGACAAAGTTAGATAGCTACAATAGTGTAACAAACACTTAGTTTTAATAACTAAGATCGTAGAGTTAAACTTAATTTTACGTCAGCCAACTTTTCTCTATGTTCGCCTATACCAGTGAGCTGAAAGAAAGAGAAAATTGAATAATTTCTAAAATATTCTATTAGAGGCCTAATACTAAGAGATTAATACTTAAAATACCATAAAATAGTTTACAGCGCCGAATACCATGCTGAAACACTAATCTATGTACCAAAAATAGGAAACTGAAGTTCTAAATACATACAGCAATTCTTTTAAGAAGACCAGTAAAGCACATTAGCACGTGAAAAGTGAATGAAATCCCGCTAGATGAAGACAGTGTATATATATATATATATATATATATATATATATATATATATATATATATATATATATATATATATGACACATAAGAAAAAAACTTATTAAATACTTATAAACGAATTATAATTACAGCTATAAAAAACCCATAAAAACCTTTTTTTAAAAAATATTTTACTGGAAAATAAGAAACCATTTAAAAAATTCATTTAAAAATTAAAATTAGAGAAAAAAAAATAAAAACTGTTAAGCAAAAATTACTTGTTTCTTCATCTAAAAAATATGTGTAGAAATGGGAAATAAAATCCAATATAAATTAATATGTAAACGAAAATATATTTAATATTTTTTTTTTATTTCTAATGGCAGATTAGGAAAAGTTATTAACAGAGTTTATCTCTCAATCAATCTAATACATTCACCGGAAGCACGTATCTCTTTTTAGTGCGATGTCATATAGGCGGATACCAATTGCTGCAAGTAATTTTGACACCCAGTTTCCTCCCTAGAGGGAGGCGCCTGAGCTCTGACGGTGCGAACCTGTAGTAAGATTTAATTTTGTCTAGAGCACCCCGCTAGGGATCTTTTACATGCAGTATAATCATACGACATGGCTGATTCGATTTTCTGCATCATGAAAATCCATCGGCTTTGGCTAGGGTCGAACCAGCAACCTTGGGTAGAGAAGGCCAGCGACAAATCAACCACGCCACCCAGCCGACAAATATATGTAATATAAACCACATCAGACGATTAGCAGCTTCACTTTTAATTTTTGAGGTAATTTTGTGTAACAACTGAGGTAACAACTTGGGGTAATGTTGTATACTGAGCTGGTACTGTACAACTTTTCCTCCACTTTATAGTTCATTTAGGTTTTTTTAACACGCTTTTATCAGCCTCACCTCTATGTAACGGAATCTTTGAACTCGATTTTGCTCACTTTAAAAGGTCAGATCAATTCAAAATTATGCTCACTTGTGAATGACCGATAACAATACAATAATTTTATATATTTTTTTTTTCCATTATCCTAATCAAGTTCATCAGGATTAACGATTTACCATTTCCATACTTGGCGACTAATTCTAAATCCCAGTTTCCAGATTTGGCGACTAAGAGATTAAGTTACTACACCTAATGTGAAAACGCTCATGGTTAATACAAATGGTGATCTTTTTAGTGAAAAATATAATTAACTTTACACTTTTCTTCCACATTAAATATTTCTAACTTAGCTCCTCCTTATTTCTTTCAGTTCGTTGATCCGATAGTTTGCAAACCAGGCGGTATCGACGCACTGATAGGATGACAGTGAGTATTCCAATTTCTAAAAAAATAATGCATTTAAGATTAACTTATCAATGAATAAATGATAGTTTAAATAACTAAAAAACACGCTTTTATTGTAAGATCGAACTAAAAAAAATGAGAGAAAATAAATTATCGTTTTAAAAAATTAAGAAACGCGCTTTTATAGTAAACCGAACTAAAAAGTAAAAAAAAAATTCTTAATATAAGAATAAAATGACTATCGAGAAGATTGTCAATGTGGTAAAAGCATGTGTGGGGGCTTTTTACTACATTTTTACACTAACTCTGCATTTCGGAATAGAACTGGTAAGAAATTACAACAAATGATATCGAGCAACCCACGCTTTTACCCCAATGACATTCATTTTCTCGTTAATCATTTTATTCTTATATTAAGAATTATTTTTTTCCTTTTTAGTTCGATTCACTATAAAAGCGTGTTCTTTAGTTTTTTCAGACTATAGTTTATGTTACAATTATCCACCTTTTTTACTCTAAGCAGGAATTCCTTCTGAACTAGTCCACATGTTTTACACCAGTGCTTCTCAAACTTTAAATATTTGCGACCCAATATTCAATCATAATTTTCATCGCACCCCCACCATACAATAACGTATTAAATTCAATTACTATAGCATACTTTGATGCTAAAGCTGGAATACGACTTAAAACCTCTTAAGTGCCACCTGCTTATATAAATATCTCCCTCAGCCAAAGCGCTATTTTCCCCGGACGTATATATACGTCTTTCCGTAGTACTGATCTTTTCTGTGTACTGCTATCCATAAATTTATTCCGAAGGTTATGAAATGCAATAAAAGAACTTTGATAGTGTGTCCGGTGGCTTTGGGAGCGAATTGCGTAACATTTAATCGGCACACACAATTAAGGGATTAATTATAAACTGAACTAAGTATCATGATAAGAGTTAATTTTTGTATATAATTTTATATATGGCAAGACCATGGGGTCATCGATATTTATTAAACTATAACTTAATATTGTTAAAAATTATCAAAAGCATTGTGTAGTATTGATACATTTATACGTATATTATATCAGTGTAAATGTGTATTTTATTTTTTATTGTGTCCGAATATATTTTGTGTACTTTCAGAAAATTAGTAATTTTTTTTAAATAATCTTTCGTCAGACTTTTCAATATGCTCGCCCCCTCCTAGAGTTATCACGCCCCTCAAGGAGGGTGCGCCCCACAGTTTGAGAAATGCTGCTTTACACTTCTGTATTGGAATTTCACATACAGCTTATATATTGCCATGTATTTTAAAAAAGGTTTTTACCGATATACTTAAAATTCCTTCAATGCGTCGACAAATAAACATAATTTGTCCTAAATATAAAATTTTCTAATTATTTATTACGAATTGGGAGTAGTTTAAAAAACTAAATTTTAAATGCTGAACGCGTCTTGTATTACAACAATGCATTTACTATCACATGTTATACAGTGCATTGTGACTGTGGGAGCAACTCTCTGTAATTAAAACTTACGATGGAATTCTTTCCAAATAAAAGTTTATGTCAGCAAAGCGGAAGAAATACACCCACCACGTCGCAGAATGCTGGAGACGAGGATTAACGAGGAACTGTGTCAACATCTCTTGATTTGAAAACAAATCGAATGCTTTGCACTCTGAAATCAGAGATTTATTCGTTAAGCTGACAGAGATAAAATACTCGTCCCTAACGAATCTCATGCAGATACCAAGATATCATATGCATATGTGCCATTGGTATTTGAATCTTTTCTTAAAAATGTCAAGAAAACTAAGATTGGATGCACGCAGATAATTTTTCACGATATTAACCCTGCACTGCACGCACAAGGTACATACCACAGCCTGATTTTTTTCAAGAATCCATTTAAACCTTTTTCGGAAAATGAATGTTTCTTGTGTAGCTGACTTTAAGGTCTTATCCTTTGAGGGGCTTAAGCTTGTAGGTGAATTCTAGTATGAATTTTTGGATACTGCCTCATCGGGTATCTGATACCTGCGCGTGAATCACCGTTACAATTCTAAATGCATGAGAACGCTTTAAAATCTTTCTTATGCATTGGCGAATTATTGAAGTTACGATGAAGAAATGTGATATCAAGGAATTCAAATAGATACAGTATTTAATATATATGTAGTACAACAGTATTTTCGGATGAAAAAAAGTCTCTTTGCGGGGCTGATGAGGAAAAATCGAATGATGAAGAGTATAATAGCTAGTATGATTCCTCTACTGAAATCTGTCCAGATAATTTTACTGAGGGAGCAATTATCGTCTTGATAATGTGCCATTTTAATGGCTAGAAAATGTAGTCGTTAACCTATGACAATATTCTTTGTGTCATTGAACATTGCGACGATAAATGCGCAAATTATTTTGTTAAGTAGTCAGAAACCACCTACTAAACATCAAACTAAACGCTGATTTCTGAAGTGTTTTGGGTTTCGATTAACAGAAGAATGTAAAAAAAGCAAGCAATGTTTCTACGAAATTTTTAAAAAAAATTAAGATCCAGTGAAAACATCGCACTCACTCGCGGCGAAGACTAATGGAGTGTATAAACAATGTACTGAATGCCCTAATAAAAAGAACAGAAAAACTAAATTTGTGAAAAATAATAAACATATTGTATTTCTTAATTTTCTTCCTTTTTCACCTTTGTATGCAAATTTTACGATGAAACCAAAATGTAAACTTCCTTGGGTATGAAATACCCTGACGTGAAGTTAAGTTCGTTTTTTTCACGCGGAAGTACCCAGTTAAAATAAGCAGATTTTCAGATCACATGTTGATATATCGATAACAAACTAATAAATTTCAGTTTCTTTACAAGGGTATCATGTCGAGTGGAAAGCAATAAAATGTATGAAATACATTTATTAGACGTAAAAAATGTGTACAAAACGAATAATGCATCTCATTTCAACGTCTGAAATGCAACGGACAAATGATTGTCACAGGAATTGTTCAGAATTTCGGCTACGTAGATCATAGCACAGTCGACACTGACAGACGGAGCATTGTCGGACGCTTTCAAACAAATCCAGTGTGCTGGTGTTGTCAGCTGAAGCAACGACGATCCGGGACGTAAGTTCAGCTGTAGCCACCAGCGTCTCATACACAAGCAATTTCAAGAGGCAGCAGAAAAAGAAACTCGAAGGGATTGAGGTCGATTAACGTGGAGCTAAACAACACGTCGAATCCCCCATCCCGGGATATGTTGGAGAGGATTTCCTCGTTCGTGTAATCCGACATTGTTACCAAGAGCAGTTTAACATCTGAGCTTATGCTCCATGACAACTTTCTCGCAGCTTTTATTCTTCTTAGATGAATGGGAAATTTTCCTACGTGTAGGTTTCTTCAACTCTACTATGGTGCTCCAAATATCTGCATTTTCCTCGTCTGGCTCATCGCCCTCCCGACGGCTACTATTATCGTGATTTTCAGCAACTAAACGTGTTTTGAGATCCAATGTTCTATTGTATCCATTCCGCCTATAATAGGCACCCTTCTAAATTTGTCGGTCGAATTCGGCAACACCGTGTGTAATGTCTCTGAGATAAATAATGGCATCATTGTCGACAGTTGATACAGTAACGCCAGTCTGAAATATCAAAGTGCCTTGCAAACTGCATGCTATAGAAATCAACGGCATCATCTTGTGCAATTCATGTTATTTGTTCTTACATCGATATTCACTCACCAAAATAAGCGTACTAATTTTGCCAATTTGGTGGCGTAGTTGTCGCTGGCCTTTTGCACCTAAGGTCGCGGGATCGACCCCGGCCCAAGTCAGTGGATTTTCATGATGCACAAAATCGACATCATCCATGTCGTATGATTATGTGGCATATAAAAGATCCCTTGAATACCTGTTTGGCTTGGTTGCTTTCAACAGTATTAAATTCCTAGAACATGTTCGGTGTCATCAGAGCTACGATCCTACCTCTGGGGAGGAAACTGGCCATCAAAATTACTTTCGACAATTGGTATCGCCTATAGGGTGTCGTATTAAAAAAAGTGATACCAGCTTCTGAGGAATGTGTACTAGGTCTGCAATGGTAAAAATACCAATCCGCAGCCCCATTGGAAAAACTGTATATATATATATATTATTTGTATCTCTCTCTCTTATTAACAATTTATTTACTTGAATTTAAATAATTTTTTGTGTAAGATGTAATTCTGTGACTTTCAGGTTACAGTGGACTATTATTATATTTAGAAAAGTACTTGCACTTCCTTCTATTTTCAGATATAAATATTTCACACACACGAAATATGGTTACAAAATCACATAAAATTAGAAGAAGGATTAGATGCATAAGAGGTAACAGATTGGAAGATTCTTCATTATAGATTTCGGCTAAAATGAAGGTTGCAAACACAAAAATGCAATACCTTTGTATATAATTTTTATTTATGATAAATTTTTGTACACACGTTCCTCATATTCTGAGAATAATTATGCTGACAAATAAAATCTTATTGGGAGTTGCTTCTTCTAATATGCAAATTAGAATAAAAGAAAGCCTGTCAAAATACGCTGTGTAACAATTAAAAGACTGAATGTCTAACAAGGAATATGGCCATCTCTTCCTGCTATACAGGTTTCTCAACGAACGAATTAGGTTGTTAAATTCCTCTTGTGGCATCAGTTCCCACTCTTCAGATTTTAATGTCTGGTGCGTGTTCATAGAGTATTGACTTGGAGATATGGATCTTTCTAAAGCATCCCAAACATGCTAGATAGGATTTAAGTCAAGATATTTAGTGGCTTTTCCTTCCAGCAAAAACCCTCTTCCTCTAGAAAGTCTTCGACAAGATTAGCTCTGTGCGCCCTCGTGTTATCGTTCATAAAAATGAAATCTTAACTAAATTGCTATTCGGAACAGTCTCACATGAGGCTCAAGAACACCTTTAATCACTGTACAGTAACAGAACCCGCATTAAAAATGCGCAGTGGTGTACGGACGTCAAACAAGAATTTCACACCCACCAAATCGACCAGATTCTCTGATGTTAGAAGGATGGCAACGAGTCCCAGGCTCTCTCCAAATGAAAATTCAACGAGAATCATTCCTGGACTCTTCAGTGGAAAGTGCATGGCCTTTCTCTTGATTTGCCCTAAACACATGATCTTGGTTTAATAAAAAACTAGCTCTTTTCTGTCATGGGTTCAGAGGGACACATTTCACTGGTTATTGGGCATCAATAGCCATTTCAGCTAAGTTGCTGTAAACAGTTTATCTAGAAGTTGTCTTTTTAGTGGCAGCAGCAAAATTCTGAGCAAGCTGCTTAGCTATCATGTCTCTGTGACGACGTGCCTTTTTTGTTAAATATCGATCCTCCGTAGGTGTTGTAGCTTTTGGTCGACCTTGTCCAGGTCTTCTAAAACAATACGCGCTGTATGAAAGTGTTTTCCCATTTTGGATATCACCATTCGAGAAACATTTAAGTTTTCGGCTACGTCTGTTTGAGACATCCCCCTCCCCTCAATCCACCCAACGGCTCTCCATCTCAAATCATCATCTAAACCAGGGGTGGCCAACCCAAATGACCTTGCGGGTCACTTTGGAAAAGCCTTATTGTCCCACGAGCCGCATATAAAAATATACATCTTTACATTAGACTTGGACTGATTACAAATATTTATTGGAGTGAAAATTTAAAACGGAATAAATTATTATTATTGTTTTCATTATTTTCATGTATACAAACATTGATAATTTAATAACAATAATACAGTGCACAAAATGCCTTGCTCTAGAACAGCGTTTCTCAAACTGTGGGGCACGGACCTCTGGGGGTGATAACCCTACGATGGGGGCGCGAGCATATCGAAAAGTCAAAAATAAAAGATTAAAAATAATTATCAATTTACTGAAAGGAAGTAAAACAAAATACATTCTGACATAATCTATATATATAAAAATGAATGTGTGTGTGTGTCTGTCTGTACTCGATAGATTTAAAAACCATACATCCAATTGCCGTGAAAATTTGAGAAATTATTAGATATATCCCCGGGAAGGTTTTTGAATTTTTTTTTTTAAATCAGAGTTGGGGTTCTAGGTGCTCCCGAACACACAAATATCCCAAAAATATCAAAATAACATTCTATATATAAAGGACAAAAGTGACTCACTCACTGACTAATCTCACGATATATCCGGAACTATTAAGCCTACAGAATTGAAATTTGGTAGGCAGGTTCCTTTCATGGAGTAGACATCAGCAAAGAACGCATTTCACAAAGATCGAACTCCAAGGGGTGTTACGGGGGTTTAAGAGGTGTTATAGATAATTATCTCCACTATCAAACTATTGAATGCACAGTCTTGTCACTTGGTACTCAGATTCTTTTCATAGAGTAGAGATCCTCTACAAAATGATTTTTACAAAAGTCGACCTCCAAGGGGCGTTGAAAGAGCTTAAGGGGCGTTATGCATAATTATTTTTATTTTTAAACTATTAGACGTACAGTCTTGAAATTTGGTAAGGATCCGCTATAAAATGGGTTTTGTGAAAATCAATTCCGAAGTGGCGTTGCGGGGGGTCTAAGGGGCATTATACATAATTATTTCCATTTTTAAATTATTAGACTTACAGTCTTGAAATTTAGTAACGCAGATACCTTCATAGGTAGAGATCGCACAAAATGGTTTTGAGAAAATGACTTCCAGTGCGTTGTGGGGCCAAAGGGGTGTTCTACATAATTATTTCAATTTTTAAGCTATTAGACCTACAGTATTGAAATTTGGTAAGCGGATTCTCCTTTCATAGAGCAAAGATCCGCTACAAAATGAGTTTTGTGAAAATCGAATCCCAAGTGATGTTGCGGAGACTTATGGGGCGTTATAGATAACCATTTCGGTTTTTAAATTATTTGACAGACAGTCTTGAAATTTTATACGTGGATTCCTTTCCTGGAGTAGAGTTCCGCTACAAAATGGGTTTTGTGAAAATCGACCCCCAAGTGGTGGAGAATTAAGGGCCGTTATAGGTAATTACCTCCTTTTTTAAACTATTAGACGTAAAATCTTGAAATTGAGTAAGCAGATTTCATTCATTGAGTAGAGATCCGCTATAAGATGGGTTTTGTGAAAATCACTTCCTAAGTTGCGTTGATAAATCCTAGGTTGCGTTTTGGGAAAATTGACCCCAAGGGGCAATGAGGGGGATTAAGGGGCGTAATAGATAAATATTTTCGGTTTTCAACTATTAGAACCACCTGCTTGAAAATTAGAAGGAATGTTCCTTTCATGGAATAGAGTTCATCTAACAAAGAGTTTTGCGAAAACCGACCCCCAAAGGCGCGGGGTTGCGAAGGGTTAAGGAGTTATAGAAAAATTCCTGTTTTTGAATTTAACCCATTTACTTGAAATTTGTTGAGCACATTTCTTTAGTTGAATAGAGTTCCACTAAGAATGGATTTTACTGAAATGAACTCCAGGGGCAAGCAGGGGAGTTATTGAGGCGTATTGATAGACAAAATTCTCGTTTTCGAACTATTAGGACTATAATAATAAAATTTGGTTTGCATGCGTCTTTTGTTGAATTGAAATCCTCTAAGAATGCTCTCAACGGAGTATTGGGGTGTATTTATGATAAAAATTCCATTTTTGCTCTATTAGATTTAGACATGAAATTTAGCACGCATATTTATTTTATGGAGTAGAGATCCATTGAAAGTTGTTTTGGCGGAAATCCACTTGATTATTGGGTTAAGTGAGCGCAAAAAATCTTTCTACTTCTATTTTAGATTTTATAAATTATGTCCTTTTTTTTATCAAGAGGCGAGAGTTACAGCTATTAATATATTTTTCAATACAATCGAATTCTTAATTCTAGATATCAAAAATTTATATATATTTAAACAGTATATATTTATACAATATCGTGAAATTCCCAGTGAAGCGGGTGGGTAAAGGCTAGTAAAAAATAAAATACATTATTTCACTGATATAAGATACTTATTAATGTGTCAGTACTTCCAAAAGTGTTTGATAATTAATTTATCAATACTAAATTAAAAACAAGTTTAGTAATTACTAGTGACTTTTGTACATGACCTAGGCTTCTCATATATAGAATTATATACAAAATAGGATATTTATCTTGATAATTTGTTCAGTTTATAATTAAAGTCGCATTGCAGCTTTAGCATTGAAGTACATTATTATTGCATTCAATATACAGTTGTTGTATGAGGGGGAAAGATGAAAATTATGACTGAAAATTGGGTCGCAAATATCGAAAGTTAGAGAGGCACTGCTCTAGAAATAAGCAGAACGAATAAAGTTACAGGAATCAAGCGTGGTGTTGCAATACAATATTGCTCACTTTTAAGCATGAATAAAAACAGAAGTAACGTAATAAAATAGAAACAGGTATGGGACATAATATTTGTTACAAAACAATACACTAAAAACAAAAATACTGCACAAAATAGTCGTATTATGTAAAGTTGTAAAGAATCTTGTGGGCCGAGAATCGGCTACCCTTGATATAAACGACTGTGGAAGCTTATTGTAACAAAATTAACACAAATGTGTGCTTATCACAGTGCGATACAAAAGTCGAAACACAAAATTCACAGCTCTACAATGAAAATGGTTTTAACGTTTTTTACTCAAATTGGCTAAAAGATTCTTCTTTTCAGTCAAAACTCACAAAATTAGGATATGATGCTTGCTTTTTCTCACTTAATATGTAAGTTTTTTTTTTAAAAAAATTGTATTTTTAATATAAGTTTAAAAAAATCGCGTGGATTTTTTTTTTGAAATAGTAGGAAATTCATATTTGCAACGTTAATTTTGGACACCAGTGTACAATACTTGCAGTACAAAACGTGGAAAAAGATCAAGAAGCAATTTTTAGGACGAAAAAGGGTGCCGTAAGAGGTCGATTTGTAAAAGAGTTCCAAAAATAAAACGCTCCAAATGAAATGCGAATTATAATTAACGCCAAGCACAAATTATTTTATACAATTTCACGCTTAAGCTTCTATGTACACAGAAGTGCAAACACATTGTAAGTCGTTGTTTTACTTCAGAAACACAAAAGGAACTGAAGTGGTGCTTATCCGGAGGACAGAACACGCAACTTTTGGATCCTTAAGCGCGTAACATACCACTAGACAAAAGTGATCACCACTGCCCGGAGGTTGTTGCTGGATTATGTAGATGACACCGCTACACTCTCCCCCACCAGTGAGTCAACGGATAAGTGAATGAACGAGATATTTGTTAGGGGAGCGTGTGAGTTGTTGGGGCTTTGCGTCCAGTGAGTCTGATGACTTTTGATTGCTCTTTTTTGGGGTTAGATGGCGCCACGACAGATCAGAAGGTTGCCGTTTATCTTTATTCAGCCAGGATCAACCAATGAAGTGACGCTAATCCGGAGGACAAAACCTGCGACCTATGAATCCGTTTTCAATTTGGAGTGTGATAAATTTCG
This sequence comes from Trichonephila inaurata madagascariensis, assembly GCA_019973955.1. Classification (NCBI taxonomy): domain Eukaryota; kingdom Metazoa; phylum Arthropoda; class Arachnida; order Araneae; family Nephilidae; genus Trichonephila; species Trichonephila inaurata. The sequence goes on along the minus strand of BMAV01001395.1, from coordinate 121,562 downwards.
CATTAATTGCAGGAACTATCTAGCAGTGTTAATAATACCCCCAAGTTATTATAGTTTTCAAAATTTAATATCCATTTTGCAGGTATCATTCAGTGTTACATTTGATGATTTTCAAGATGATAAAAAAAAGGCTTATCTTTTCATACATTTTTTTCATAATTTCTCGGCGAGACGTTTATTGTTACCCAACTGAAATCCAAATCGGAAATATTGACCTACAGCACCATACTACACCGAAAAGCAAATATAAGGAACTTATTTTAGCTGCGAGGAATCTGAATTAAGTTGAATTTTGAAAAGTTGTACAAGCTATCAGTTTCCAAATTTACTGGATTTGAGTGTCAGATATTGTTGTAGGTTTGGATCAACATGTTTTTAAACAAATGTTTTATGTTATAAATATAATAAAATCAAAATATAGCTAAAAATTTACGGATATGCACCTAAAACCAAATTTTGTTAGCATCTTCGAAAACTAATCTTAATATAGATGACTTGGTAAAAAATTTAAAAAAAAGACTACAAATTCAAACGCTACATTAAGAAAGTACTGAATATTTAATACGAGGGTGGTCCCAGAAGTACCCGACCCAACAAAGAAAAAAATTCTAGAAAAAAGTGTATTTATTTTTCAACATAATCTCCTTTCAGCTCTATACACTTTTCCCAACGATGTTTAATAAGTTCGATTCTCTTTTTATAATAAGAACTGTCTTGCTCCTCAAAAATAGTCATTAAATGCCGATATCACTTCTTCATCGTTGGAAAAACTTTGACTACTGAGTCATTTTTTCAAGTTTGGAAATAGAAAATAATTCGAGGAGGGTAAATCTGGTGAATAGGGAGCATGAGGTAGCAATTCAAACTTTAATTCATTAATTTTGGCCACTGCAATAACGGATCTTTCAGCAGGTCAACTGCCTTGATGAAACAACACTTTCTTCTTAATCAAATAAGGCCGTTTTCGCTTGATTTCTTAGCTCAAACGTTGCACTAGATTTGCGTAATACTCGCCATTGATAGTTTTTTTTTTTTCAAGATAGTCAATGAAATTACCCAAGACACATGACCTTGCCAGCAGATGGAACCGTCTTCGCCTTCTTTGGAGCTGGTTCTCCCTTTTAAGTTCATTGTTTTGATTGTTCTTTTGTCTCGGGAGTGAACTGTTGGGCCCAAGTTTCCTCCATGATTATGAAATGGCGCAAAAATTCTGCTTTGTTGCTGTGAAACTTCGCTAAAGACTCAATTGAAACATCTTCATGACATTGTTTTTGCTCGAGTGTGAGCAAACGCGGCACCCATCTTGCACACAGCTTTCTCATGCCTAATTTTTTAGATACTATGCGATGTACTGCACTTTTTGAAATGCCTACTATGTTTGTTAGATCGCACACTTTCAGCCGACGATCATCCAGTACCGCTTTGTGGATTTTCTTCACCATTTATGGAATCGTCACCTCATTGGGTCACCAACTGCGGTGCTTGTATTGGCAACTCGTACAGCCTCGTTTAAACTCTGCTATCCAATATTTTACTGTTATCCAACGAAGGAGCAGACTCACCCAGAATAGAATCTAGTTCATATTTTATATTGGTTGGGCTGTGGTCTTTTAAATAAAAGTACTGTATCATATAACGATGACCAGTTTTCTCCAATTTCTCAAATTCACTGAAAACGTTCAATATATATGTATATTGATGACTGCTAAACAAATACTAAACAACGTGGTGTCTTCAAACTTGAAACAAATGCTTTATAGATTGCGTACTTTCTAATACAGTGATAGTTTTCAAACAGCTACTACCACCTCTCGGTCAGGCTGGGTACTTATGGGACCACCGTCGTAATTATTTAGAATGAGAGCAAGTTTTTTTTTTTATAGGGTTTTCCGCCCCTTCGCAGGCACCTAGATGTGGGGGAAGGGAAAAAAAAACACTGACATGATCCAACAATCTATTTTTTTCCACACAAAGAACAGACAAAATTTTTACTAATAATAGTAAGAGAATGTCTCAAGAACCGAAATGGAACAACGACAGTAAAACGAGTGTTTTGGGAGATATCAAAATTAATCCTTATCTTAATTATGGATCTAACTTATCATCCGATTTAATCTAATCTCAATTCAATCTTAATGAACAATCGTCACTTTAAGTTTCCTCCTAATAAGAATCAAATCACCATAATTCTAATATTATACCTTCAGTAGAAATCTCACCTGGTTTGAATATATCTTCTTTCCTTCTCTCTTTCAAGCTAGAAAACTGCTCCTATTTATTGGATTCTCTTCTTCCGATGGGTTTGTTGTGAATAACACGAATAGCCCAAAGATTTCCCAAGAGGATTGTTGGGAAAACGCGTATAGATCTGTCACAAAAGTAAGTATAAAATTACGAGCCCGACCACTTTTGCAGGTGTCACGTTGGTGCAGGTGTTGTTGAAGATCGAACGTTAGCGAAAAGTACATCAAATTCAAAAGATCAGATATACTTTCAGCTGCAGAATTCCTCCAGGGACGTCTTAAGGCATGGACCAACTGCGCCTAGGGCCTAGCAACTATGGAGGCCTCTTCTCATTCTTGACTTATCCTTAATCAGATCATGATTCAAATCATCTCAAATGTCAAATGTTATTTTCCGTTATATTATCTGAAAAACTGGGAATTTCGGACGATATGTCAACTGGTTACATGTGATGGCGGTAATCCATGTATAGACCTAGGCCTATCACCGTACACCATCATTACTCATTCAGTCAAAAAGCGGTACTTGGTCGAGCCGGTCTGTATGACTGTGAGATGTACACATTTATTTGCTCCGGGTTATTTTTTTAAAAATTTGACAACGTATCTGCTTACTTTTTGGGTTTAGGGGGGGCCTAATTTGGGGGGCCTTGGGCCTTTTTGTGAAATTTCCCGGGGGCCTAAGAAGTCTTAAGAGCCCTTTTGTAGTTGTATGATCCCGACCTCTGGAAAGTAGTTATAACAAAGATGTTTACCTGACCTAAAGTCAATGGAGTACCGTCTGTGTGTAGTCTAAGTTCATCGATCAATTCAATAAATTGCAGAGAAAAGATTTCTTTTCAGATTTACCATATAAACTAATCATTTATTTGTAACCAAGTTTTCACCAGATTTTAAAAGAACTCTTTCTGAGCATCGATACATTTTCTGCTGACATTTATCTGCGTATTTTGAAATAGACACGTGCTCGGATTATTACGTATTGAAAAGCCAAGGCGCGTGTATCTGTCTCCAGACTTTGGAATGAGGGCGATTTTCATCTCTTTTTCCTTTTCCGTCCCGAATGGGAAAATAATAATAAAAAAAAGAGGTGGGGACGGGGAAAGGGTAAAAACGAAAACGACTTCGAAATCATACTTTTCGAGTAAATCCTCTTTCCGTTCCCATAGATAGAATGTGTTTATAGGCTTTCCATTTCTCTGAGATTCGAATTTGGATAACACCCTTTTATAAAATTCCATTACTTTTTCAGGTGTACAGGCGATGGGAAATTTAACAAGAGAAAGGTAGAGATAACTCACGGATACATTGGGGAAAAGTATTCGTAACAGCTTGTGTTTTTTGGTTTTGAGTGAAACAGATACTTATTTCATATCAAAACACGGCGTGGAATTCAATGATCTTTAAATTTCATAAATGAAATCGGAAAAATATAACAATTGAAAAACTAAAATATTTCTTTTAATCCTCCTTAATTTACTAAACTCAATTCAGTGGCACAACAGCCCATGAGGACCAAGGCCTACTGTGCCTATCTCAGTTTACGCGATCTTAGGTGCTGATGCAGATATTTCGGTCAAGGGGTCAGTCTAACGCGAAACCTCCATTGTTCAGTTCCCAAGCAAGCTTGGTACACATTTATCGACCCACTGAAGGGATGAAAGGCTGATTCCACCTTGCCCAACCCAGGAATAGAACCCTGGACCTGTGGCGTGGAAGCGGGATACACTACCACTCCGCCACTGGATTTCATTTATTAACCTACTCTGCTTTATGTATTGTATTTAACTTTATTATTTTATAATAAGCTATATTCTTTTTTCGTGGTAGAGTATCGCGCTTCCACACAACAGGTCCTGGGTTCTATTCCCGAGCTGGGTAAAGTCGACTCAGACTTTCATCCCCACTGCACTGGATTGATAAATGAGTGCCAAGCTTGTTTGGGAACTTAACACTGGAGGTCACGTTTCAGGCTGACCACCTGGGTCGGGAAAATTCGCCTTTCACCTCAGTGCCCAATGGTCACGTATACTGGATTTGGGCAGTAAAACCCGGCCCTCATGGTCGTTCGCCACTGAGATTAAGTTTTATATTCTTTCTTCAATTATAACTGTTATTCGTGATAACCGAATATTCATGAACGTGAACTCGTGGTTGACGTTGTTGCAGTTGAGTCTTAGGTTCAAGTCCTGGTGCCATAAAAAACTCGTTGAATAAAGAGGCTGATGCGCGTTAGGTTTGTCGTGGCTCAAAGTTCTCACGTTGGTAAGGCATGGAAGCTTGAAGAACGGAGTGCCAGCTCAGAAATTGTCATCATCATTTGATTGTGGTTTAAAATTAGAGATCGTCACCAATAGCCCTCTCGCGTTACTTCAATGGTAATAAATCATTTATAATTACTATATAATGATACGATTTTCTACTTAACTTCTTTCGCTGTAAAATTAATATCATACATCCGGAACCTAAGTGAATTCCTTTTCAAATATTTCACAAGTATAAATTCATTTAACTATTTTGCTTTATTTTTATAACTGCTCTATAGTTTATTTGTTTTTATCTCTCCATAAGACGAAATGAACTAATTTATAAGGAACGGAACTTGAGTTTTCCTATTTTCAATTTAAAAGCCAAAGGGAGAGACTTTTCCAGGGGTAGGGGTTACTTTTTTTTTTTCAAGTGTGGGCCCCCCCCGTAACGTGGTGTAGTGAGCAAAAGAAAGTCACAAACATTCCCCCAAATTTTTGGAACCTCTATCTTGGATTTTTTTATTTGGAATTTTTTTCCGTATAATTTTACGATTTTCTTCGTAAAATAACCTCCAAATAACAAACGAATTCTATTTAACGAAATTTATTCTTGTGGTTCGCGATTTTTTTCCCCCTTCGTATATTTAAAATATTTCTGGACATTCATATGATGAAATGATTCTTAGGTTTTCGTGAAGGTGGTCACCCCAAAATTTCCCACCGGTCGATCGCGATTGATTTACTGCCAACCCCGGGCCTAAAGGTTATTGATAATTTTTTGAAAATTTTTTGTAAAGGGAAATTTTTTTTCCCCTTTTCCCCCTGATATAAATACAATTTTGAATACATTTGAATAACTTTCATTACATGAATACATTTTCAACTCCTCGAGGACTTACGTCAATGAACCATTATTTTGAGTCATTGTCAAGTGACGAGGTGACATTTGTGTTAGAGTTTCTTTCTTCTAGCTTCGTCGATTAAAACTGTTCATTAATATCGCATTTTGAAGTCTAATGAATTGTCAATGGTATAGTAAATTTATGACAATCCACAAAGGCCCGTAAAAGCGAGTTTGAACATCAACGATTTAAATGCATTGTCCTTCGCGAACCCTTCTGATTGATTTTTTTTTTATGTCCCACACGAAAACAACGCAACGACTATTAGTGAAGAACCTCATAATTTTAAGGTTTTGGCGGATGGGATGACACCCGTGGGTGGGGCCCCACCCCCAAACTTAAACACAATGCCAACTGGAGGGCTTTGAGACTCGACAGATTTCACACGCACATGGAGGGTTTCCAGTAACCCTAGGTTTTAACACTGAAACGTCCGGGATTTCAATTACCTTTAAAAGTCCACCAGTGTCATTTTGATACCGTGATATAAAAAATGTATGTTTTAACTAAATAAATGCAGGACTACCATTCACTAGGGTTTAGTTTTAAGACTTTTTAATATTATTTCATGTAATTATATTATATATTATGAGATTATGACCCTTTATATCATAAAAAATTGACGTTTGACATCATGTTTCGCGAAGTTTGTTGGGCCACTGCTTTGTCGCAAGACATTTCGAATTGCAAATCTGTCAGGAACATTACTTTGGGAACTCAGTACGAATCTGTGCCATCCCGGGGACATATTTTGATTTCTAAATTTTTCAGTTGACTGCATTTTTTTCAGTTTCTTCGCAGTCACTTTTACCAATCTTATGTCTTTTCGGAACTAAATTGGGGCGATTCATTTTCAGAAATCTTTCCCAAAAAATTAACTTTTATAGGGTTGACCTTTTCACGAGCCATCATTTCAAAAAGGTCGGTCTGCACTAAGCTCGAAAGTCGAATGAAATTTTTTTTGTGTGAACGGATAAGCAAATACTATGTAACGAAACACTTAGACACAACAATTTGAGTATAATTGATTTATTTTCACTGTGAACTCAATAACACTGCATTCCAGGTGAAATAAATGTGCACGTATTTTTAAAGATTTTTTTTTTAGTAATGAATCTACTTATGAACTAGTTCTGCTGAACGAGGGGTTTTTATAACGAAAAACCCCCTTGGTTTCAAAACGACACCAAAAAAACCTTCAGGTATTTTTGGTTGTGAGGGCGAAGACATAGAATTCCCAAATTTCTAAAAACAAAAAAGACCCAAGCTCAATTTGACTTTCATTCGCATCATGGCTAATGTTAAATCAACTACTAGATTCAAAGATCAAACTACTCAAAGATTAAACGATCTCGATTAGACGTTATAATTAAATTTATTATTACAATTTAAAATTACAAAAAAGAAAACATTAAAGAACTTAAGTTTTATATTTTCCCAAGAGGGGTGGAGTTGGGCAGGGGCCCTCCGAGGTTTTTTTGTGTTCGTAATTCTTCTACATTTTTAATCTATAAATTTTAAGAAAAAAAAATCTGCCGAAATTGGCACATCTCTTCAAATAGTGAAACGGATCACCCCCAAATCCTGAGGCCGAACTCTCTACTGTCTTCCAAGCTGAGTCTTCGATTGGATGTTTCCAATCGCGCAGAGTTACCTCTTATAAAATTTATGGGTCCACCAACCCGAAGGGTGCGCGACGATCCCTTTTCGAAAGAATGCAACAACATCTGGTCAAAGGGGCAAATATAGAAATTACCAAAAAACGGGAGCCGTTCAGCCAGTTATCAGAGTACAAACCCCAAAACATTTTCTGTGTAATCACCAGGAAAAATGATTAGAAGTTACGAAAAATTTTCAAATTTTCTGTAAAAATGAGGAAAGGAGAACAAAGTAAACAGGCTCCGGGTCCAGTTATCACCAACGGATGTTCTATTCTTAAAGTATCCGACTACTTGCATCAACTTTTTAAGAAGAAAAAAAAAATAGGGATATTGAGATATTTTTGTGGTTTTTAGATTTATTTAGTACATTTTAACCCTTTTAATGGCACACAGCTAAAATACAATTTTCTGTGATAAAATATTTTAAAATGTAATGTTTTTATCCCTATTAAACTTAATTTTTCCCAAAAAAAAAAAATCTAATCTTGGGTTTTTTTTTCCTGGATGGTGGCTAGACGTGATACCCACTGCGCACTTAGGACATTTAACTTACTTTTCAGGACAGTAATAATAAATCACATTATAATAAACTTTTTTATGAAAAAATAATATTTATGTAATAACTATTTCTGAAAAAAATATTTAAATAAGTGTAATTTTAATAATAGAATAATTGTTCCCTAGAATACATCCCTTAGAAAAGATATAGAATACTTAGAATATACATTTAACTTGGTTTATATCCACATTTATATTTTATTTAATTTTAGTATGAAAAGTTGGAAATAAAGTAATATTTTTGAGAATTTAAATTAGTTATTTCCCAAATTTGATGAGCTATTTACTGCGGAACTTTATAATATGCAAACGTTTTCTCCGAACAGAAAAGCTATAAGGAAAGATTTTCGAGCCTGAGAACCTCATGCCATATATTGTAAACAAAGCCTACCAGCGACAGAACGCTTCGGAATTCGCAGCAGAGGTAATTGCGACCTTTGGTGGGATCTGGAGTATTTATTTATTTATTTTTCAATTCCTCTCTACTATTAGTTCACTCTCTCCCTATATATATATATATATATATATATACTGTTCAAATTTTCAGTCGTTAATGAAATATTTTCTATTATATATTTTTTTAATTTGTAGGGGATGACACTTGGTGTTAATACAGTTTTTTCAAATATTTAATTCATCATTTAAATTAAAAAATGAATAAATAGTAACAAAAAAAAAAGTGCAACAGCATTTACAGAAAGGAAAATCTTTCTCTGTGTCCCTGTAGCGCGTTGGACTTCTCATCCAAAGGTCGTGGTACGAATCCCACCTGGGATAGCCTAATTTCTAAGAATGTGATTTCTTTTTTCACTATACTATTTTATTAGAATAATTAAACTTAAGTGATGAATAAATAATAACAAAAATAATAATCCAACACCCTATATAGAAAGGAAAATAGAAAATTTCAAGGAAAATCGCTTTCTATTTTGTCACTTAATAATGCGTGATTCTTTCAAATGTATATACATATTTATATTGTTGTTACTTATGCCACATGATCGACAATAACATCAGATCAAGATCCACGAAATTCATCGTGACGAAAGGCTAGATGGCTAGATGAAAGGCCTGGCGTTAGCCCTAGCTTTGAGCACCATGCAGGTAATAGTTCGAATTTTCTGGGTTCAACACCAATTTTGAGGGAGAAGACCTTGGGAGGGGTCAGTGGCCTCCCACCTCTCTTCCCCTTCCTCCAACCTCACGAGAGGACTTGCGGCTAGACGGCTATTTAGAGTACCTCTATGCCGCGAAGGCACTATACATTTACATACACCCATGCCTTAACCAGGATTCGAACCCAGGCCCTACGGCACCATAGTCAGCGTCACTAACCACTATACCGGATGTGTGGGCGGGTACTTATTTATATTAATTGTTGTTGTTGTCGTGTGTTTTTTATTCTGGGAACATATGAAATACAAGTGAAGAACAGAAAGCATACAATACAACAGAAGAATATACACATTTATTACAGATGATGACCCCAGCATATAACATGAAGGGGTGCGCTGCTTTCCTTTCGAGACGGGAATACATCACAGGCGAAAAACCGACTTCTTTCCCGAAGAAGATACAACCATGTCTTACTCGGGATTTGAAACCGAATCCACTCGGTTACAAGCCAAAGGACATAGCCACCATACTGGCTGGGTGACATTTATATTAATTGTAACTATTTAACAAAAGTAACTAAAATAAAATTTTCCTTTGTTGACCTAAGTAGGAACTGACTTTTTTAAAATTTTTTTTTTTATATATTACTTGTTTTCCTCAATTCCATGGACGTGAGAACAAAAACAAGTCCTATGCAACTTCTAAATCGAATTCTTTCTGTTCTGCCCACAGCCGCTTGGGTACACATTTCGTCGTCGCTCTGCACGTCTTTTAATCATCAGGCAGAATTGCCCGTCCTCACAGATTCCGATTTTTTCGGAAATATCTCGTATGGGCAAAAACCCGATCTGCAAACAAAGCCCGATCTGCATCGAAACCAACAAAAGCTGCATTTCAGACGGTTTGTAGTCTCCGAGAATGCTGGTCACTCTACCAATTTACGGTCGATTCAGAGCCGGTCCCCTCCAATGCATCGTCTCGAACACCTGCTGAATCTTAAAAAGAGTCATCAAGCTTCTGACAAAATTTGATGCAGTATGTTTGCTCAACTCGTTCAACATTCTTGTAGGAAATTTTAAAAAATCACCGAACATTTATATTGGTACTTCACTCGATGGCTAGCAGATAGCGACTAACACACTCAGAAGCAGAGAAAAAATTTAAGCATAGGCATCCTTACACTACGAACAATGGCGTCACCTTAGTATTATTACTGTAAGCAGGATATTTTAAAGAATGGGTACTTTTTTAGAAAGCACTACTACATATGATTAATTACGTAAAAGATTAATACAATTTTATCAAAACCTTAAATTAAAAATTCACTGTTATAATTTTTTTTTTGCATTTACTTTAAAAAAAATCTCAATTTCTCAAGCCTTATTCGCTACAAAACTTTACAGATCACATTGTATTGAATGAGAGAAATGTCTTTTGGCATTTCACGGTTCCATCGTATATTTCAGTTATTTTTTGCTCAGATGGCAAATGTGCAGGAGCTTTAGTGATGCATAAATATTAGTTAATTTTTTAAACAATTACTTAAAACACAAGGTGTGACATAAAAAAACGAGACTGTGTAACTTGAAAAAAGAGTTGAGTTGGTAACAACTGTTTTGGTGACGTCATCCCACGGACCTCCTCTATTCATGTAGTCAGTTTCGCCTTAATCGATTACGCCAGCTGGGAGTACTGCGTCAATGAGTGAACACATGCAACTGCATTCTGCCGGGAAAATGTCGAATTAAAATCAAGGTTCTTGTGAATCTTAAGAAATCAGCCATGAAAATATTTCAAATACTAACTGAGGCTTGTGGAGATGAAACTTTGTCTCCTGCATATGTGTTTGAATAGTATAAGATGTTTTCAGAGGGAAGGGTCAGTGTAGAAGTTGATGAACCTGCTGGTTGCCCAAAGTCAGTGATTACAGACCAAAAATTGCCAAAATTCGTGAAATGAGTGGGTTCCCACTCATATCAGTGGTCAACTATTAATCAACACTTCTACAGTGAAGTACTAAAAAGACATTGTGAAAAAAATTAGGAAAGAAAGACCAGAATTAGGGAGTGATGGGTAGCAATGCACCCGCTCACACGGCTCTATCTGTCAAGAGAAGCAAATCTATCTAGCAATCTATCAGCAAAAACATTATTAAGCATCCTCCTTATTCACCTGAGTTGGACCCCCTGCGACTTTTTTTTTTATTTCCTGCAGTTAAATCTTGCTGAAAGGAAACAATTTTACCTCATTTGAAGAGGTTCAGGCAAAAATGGAAAATCTCCTAAAGGGACTTCAAAAACCTCGCTCCAGAACTGTTATCAACAAGGCAGCACCGAATGCAAAAGTGTGTGAATGCTGAAGAGAACTACTTTGAAGGCAAAACTGTCACGGAGAACTGATCCTCTAAGTACAATAATTTATTGTGGACCAGTCTCGTTTTGTTTTTCCTTCTTTTTGTGCTACACCTTGTATATCTCCCCTTGTATAACATTTGCAATTCTTTTTACAGATGAACAAAAATAAAATCAGTATTAATGGCTTAAAAGAAATTAAATCTTGACCAGAACATTACACGTTTTTACATTTAAAAAAAATTACAAGGCGCCTTCTCGCGATAGTGGAATTAAAATTAAAAAAAAAAACTCTTCTCGTAGTTCGACCTCTCAGTTCTCATATCAGAGTCGTTCCTTTTCAGTAAGTCATGTTTGAACCTGTTTCAGCTTCTCCAAATACCATTACATTCTCGTTTTAAAATCACGATCACCAGGGTCATCTGTCTTCACCATACACCTTCTCACTCACCTCGAAGGGCGATTGAGCGTTTAATTGACGTGGCTTTAAAATTTGGCTACATCCACACTATTTTCTCTACTCGCCCGAAAAAACTTTTTCAAATACCAAACTTGGAGTCCAAGAGTGGAATCAGAGATTTGATAACACAAATGTCACTCAGAAGGAGGGTGAATGAACATTAACGTCGCACTGTTCAGCTACACGAGGCCTTTTGGCGATGAACCTCGTCATTTTGTACCATGGTCAAGTGACGAGGACGACACCTGAGCTGGGACCTTCCCCCCTCCCCTTTAACCCCTTCCTTCCTCAATGGCTCGATAGCCCAGAGTGGGCCCTGGCCCTCACAAGAAGCCTTTTCCAGGCCAGCCTTTTTCCTGCTAGTGTTCTCCAATTCTTAGTTCTCAAAACTAGGAGATCTTTTTCTAGGCAACCAATCATCTAAGATTTGGCCTACTCTTTGTGCGCCAATTGGTTGGGCAGTGAAGACTTTTTTTTAGTGATGCAGTTTTCGTTCATTCTGACAAATTCGCCTACCTATTTAATTAGTTGTATTTTGATGAAGTTAACAATGTCCGATTCTTGATATGATTCACAGAGCTCGAAATTTGATCTTCGCCACGTTCCATTTTCCTGAAATTCCTCCAAAAATAAATCTTCCTTTCGTAGATTCTTATCATGCTATCAATCTGTTTGAGACTTGGGCCAAGTTTCACATACATAAGTTAATACAGATCTTAAGAGAATTTTATACAACAGAACCTATGAAATTTATCTCCTATAACCTCTTGTTGCATAAAAATTGGAAGTATAGAAATCAATTAATACAGAAATAACTTACAAAACTTGCACAAACGAAAAAAAAAAAAATCTTAATTTTAACTTAATAATATTTTATTTTTTTATTATAATGATTATAATAAATGACGCTTTAAAATGCACTGCATGAAAAAAGATGATTCAATAGACTGAGGGGTTACGTTATTCGAAGATTTCCATGCACAATTGCTCCAAATTACTAAAACAGGTTTGATTTTATTTACATTTTCTAATTTCAATTTACATCATGAGCTATTGACAAAATGATACCTGAATCGGTAACTTCTCACTTGATTAAATCTTTGATGATTTAAACATGCAGAAGATTTAACATTATGCATAGTGATGTTCAATAGAATGTAGACAGAAATCTTTAATTCTGCTATTACACTATATTCCAACTTTCTGTAGAATAAAATTGGAAAATCTTTAATTAAATTAAAAAAAAGGGGGGAAGGGGAAAAAACCCACTCATTATTGCACAAATATCTCATAATATTTACAAATAAACATCAATAAATGAAATGCGAGTATATATATATAATTAACAAGTAATACAAAAATATCTTTTTAACGCCAATTCCTACTTCCTTAGAAAAACGTACGGGCGCCATCTGTTGCAGTTAATTGCAACTACGACAGTGAGTAAGTGAATATTAACGTCGCACTGTTCATCTTACACAGGCGCGGCGACGGACCACGTAATTGCAGACATAGACGAAGTGACGTGATAACTGCGACGGCAAATTAAATTTAAAATTAAAAAATAAAATTTAATTAATGAATTAATATTTGAAAAAACTGTGTATCAACATCAAGTGTCCTCTACTACAAATTTTAGAAAATTTATTTGAACTTGAATAAATTAATAGAAAGTATTTTTATTAATGACAGAAAATTTAAACAGGATATATATACACAGGGAGAGATGAACTTATAGTATGAATAGAAAAAAATACATGTAACATGCACAAGAAAATAGGGAATAAATTAAAAGAAAATATATCAAAACATTATTGTTATGTATGATCATTGAAAAGAAACCTTATTTCATTTCATTATACAATAAATAAAAATCCTCAAATTTGAATGAGATATCTTTCAGAATAATAAATTCATAATTGTTCTTAAGAAAAAGATTTTATATTTGACAAAAAGCAAATGATTTTGAGTCCTATAACTGATAAGAGAAGAAAAAATATTGTTTTTATGGGATAATTTGATGTTTTATCCAACAAAATATGGTATTTTAAAGAGTATTTGAAATAAGCGAGATGAAACGATTTTTAAAAGTATCAATACATATTTTATTACTTCATATAAAATAAGTAACAATAAATAAAAGAGAACATAGAAGTTTCAACAAGAATTCAGTTATTCAATACAAATATCCTTATATAAAATATATATTTGAAAAGAATATATAAAACAACTTTTAACATATAACAAAAGTTGGAATGATTATACTCTGTTACAGTTAAGAATATTGCTGGTAACTCATGCAGCAATCAAATAAAGATCTTCCTACATTGTATCAATAAATGCTACATATTAATTAAAATATATCTTCATTACAGGAACCATGCCTGATTTGCAAAAAATATAAACTTATGGCAACAAACTTGGGTAAAAAGCCACGTGTTTTAAAATGTGAACTAAATCAAACTCTCTTATGATATAAAATGTAATATAACATTTCTACTTGTACTTTAAAAAAAGTAAAAAGTTTAAAAAAATTTAGTAGAAAGAGAAATTTTCAATTATACATAGGAAGCTTATTTTGATAGTTAAATTATAAACTTTTAAAATGAATTAGCACAGATAATTTTTACATTTATTTATTTTAAATGTAATGGCAACCTTTACAATGGAAAGGTTCAATTTCAAGGTAGCAATATTACTTCTTAATAAAATTTTTTACAAAATAGCACAAAATAAGACAGATATCACTTATGATAGAGCAAACACAGATATCTGAGCAAGAATTTTATTAAGTAGCATTTTCTTTAACAGAAGACACACATCTACTTTTATCTTATTTCTAACTTACTTACTTTATTGCTATTGACTTTTTAAGTTTCAACTAAGGTAGGAAGAAAAAACATCCTTTTTAAACTATGCATTAATACCGGTAACTTTATATGGTCCTTTTTCAGAGAACCGCTCGAATTTTGATCAGTTGGCATTAGCTTTTCATCATCAGCATGAGAGACATCGGTTTTGTACATGGGGGCTTTCACCGAACTTACAGATATTGTACAGAGTGAGTGATATAAATACACCAAAATTACATGACATTTTTGAAAATATATCTAATTAGTTGGTAATATTCTTTGAAAGGTATAATTGCATAGCTTGAGATTTATAATAATTTTTCTTTATACTGTGGGGAAATTCCCATACAACTCTTTTATTACATTTATATTGCTTGAAGTAAAATTCCTGTTATTTTTGTCCACATCTAAATATTCTGTCCTTAGTACATATATAATTAAAATTTGTGAGCTGTTTCCGAGGTGGCTTCAAAAATATCACACACTCCCACACAAATTCTGTTATTGCATTTCACAATGTTAATAAATGAGGCAAGCAAAAGATTTGAAGTCAGACTTTGAATGGAGGAGGGGGTGACACACTAAGCTTTCTATCAGCTTTTCGTTCAATAAAAATGAGATTTAATGATAGAAGCTTTGTTTAGGTTTTAACATATATTCAGCCTGTGATTTTTAAAAAAGAAGAGTGAATTTGGGTAAAATTCATTGTAGGGTTATACTAGCAGGAAATCTACATTAATCTGGTTATTATGTTGATATGCCCATTAAATTTCAGGATACATATAATGAATGAAGCGGTTGGTGATGCGGATATCCCTTGAATGGACGGTTTTGGTAAAGAATTAAGTAAGGTCATGACAATATAAATATTCTATTTCCCTGTTTGGGGTTATAAGGTTTATCAAGGTGGTGAACTTGGTACGGTGATGCTCAAGATAAAGGTACAGAAGGTAGGTGTTTTAAGGTTAAAAGTCGGTAAAAATACGCACGAATTTATTACCCATGATCATGAGAGTTTCAACGACCCCATAAAATAAAAGTTTAACAGAATTTAAAAGACTTTGTAATTTGATAAAATAAAAAAATATACGACATTAACACACAGCACATTACCCCAATAGCACTTTGTAGTGACCACATCTTTTTGTTAAAAAGTATATATATACTTTAATCTTTGGTATTTTACAAATAAATTTCGCATATAAAAAATATGAAATTATGTCCAAGATTTACATATATATAAATTCAAAAAGGAATATACATTAGTTCAACTATTCTTAAAACAAAATGAGTAGCTGACTCAATGTGGTAAGAGACTTAACGAAGCCAACTTCAAACAACGATTACTTCTTAAGAAGCTGGTACATATGTTAAGGCCGATTTTGCTATCATTACCAATGGAGCACAGATAATCTTAAAAGCATCAAGTACTTGCTAAAACAGTTAAATATTTTCCATTGCTTTGGGTAAAATTTACTGAAAGCTAGGTGCACAACTGTGCCATTTTCTGTTGATAATAAAGCTAAAAACACATTTGTCTTTTTATAACTAAATAAAGTAAAATAAAATAATTCTTTTCCCTTTCAAATGTTATGCTAATTAAACTTTCAAAGAACAACACATAACATAGAAAAATAACAAATTTAAGATGCCATAAAAATAAAAGATTAAAAAAATCCTAGGCACACACAAAAAAAGTTTTTTGCACCAAGGATAATATACATTCAAGGATTTTCAAAACAAAATATTAACAATAAAATTTAGGAAAATGAATTAAAATTTCAATAAAATGTAAAAAACGCTCATTTCAAAAGATTAAATTCATTTTTCTTAATCTGAATATACGTAGAAACCCACTATGATTAGATTTCCATTCTAAAGTTGCAAAACTACTGATCTCAGAAGGCATTTCCCTATTGCCATAAAGTTACACGAAAAAAATCATTTTGACCTGCAAAAATATACTAGAATCATCAGATTATGTGAAACTAGAGGAAAAACACTGGCCTCATGAAATCCTTTAAAGTTCTTAGTAATTTAATTCAATTTTAATTCTAACTTGTTTCTTCATTACAAGCAAATTACCAAAATATATGAATGGACAGATGAAAAAGAACCCATAGCATATTTGTTTGAGTTTATTTTTTGTGGGAATATGTATTTTAAAAAGAGAAATGCGATCCACAATTACCAGGTTTTTGAAAAAAGTTCATTATTGGTGAAAGCAAGTATTTGAAATATGTAATCAAGGACTTGGTGACAAAACTGAAGACAGCAACACTGTAAGGTGGTTAGAAGTAGGAACCAAGTAGCAATTTATGATTAGATAAAATATGAATAAATAGAAGTTTTAGTTTGTTAATTAACTTTAAAATGCTATTGAATTTTGGTACCATAAAATTTACACACAAGTATATAATTTTGGTTTTTTATGTATTTCACTTGTCAACCTAAATAGATATTATAACTGGAATGTAATTTATTCTTAAAATATGCACAGTAAAAACTATATTTAATGAAACCTATGAATGATCCTAGATTCAAAATTACTCCAGAATTTTTTCATTTAAGTCATGTTGTATTTTTAAGTTAAATCCCTTATTTGGTGTAACTATATTTTATTTTGATGGCATATTTAAGATAAATTAAAATCAAAAATTTTAAATCAGCAATGCAAAATATAAACAATTAATATTCCAATCTCAGTGGGCTACGGTAAAATTATCAAACATTGACCAGTCCAGTACGATTAAAAGGTTGGGGAGCACTAATTTAAGTAATCATAAAGAAATATAATCTTTGAAAAAGTTTTAACTAGCAATCTCATGCTTAACACATTACATGTGCACAGTGAATTTTATGGCCGTTGGTCATTTTTCAGAATCAGAATATAATCTGACATATCTACTGAGATTTTCACTGTGAAACTTTATTAATATTATACTCTCTCCAGCACAAATTAGTATATAATGGCACTGAGGACCTAGGCTCTAGAACGGGGTACTCAGCTTAACTTTTCTGCTAGGGCTGCATACATGTCAACAAAACAATTTCTTCTACTCGCGACATACATATATGTATTCGAGGATGCACCACATGGGCTTGCAGCACTAGAGGATAAATGGAGAAATAGGGGGACTTAGAAATGTTTTAAGACAGAATAGCATTCAAAATTTAAAAATGTGGAAAATTACGATCAAAATAATTACCAAAAGCTCCTTTTTTGAGTTTCATTATTATTTTATATTTGTTGCTAACACTAAATTAGAAGCATTTAAAAAACACTTCTTCACAATTTCCTGCATCAATGCTTCGGTTTTGTATGATTACAAAATAATATAACAAACTATGGGGATGTCTTTGTTACGCCACTGTAATAATACCACTGACAGAAGAGCTTACATTTGTTTGCTGTTTAAAGAGATTATTCCAAGAAAACACTATCATAATACTTGAGAAGATCTTGAAGAGGAAAACATCATTGAATAATTCCTGACCATTGGTACTTTTTAATACAACTTACTTTTTGGCTGACAGGAAATCCAAACGATTACTGATCCACATTTTGTTTTCACTACAAAATAATTCGAGCACTTTCCCAATCGTCTTGAAACGATATATTTTCCTTCAGGTATTTTTTAGCGTAGGTGTGAAGAGATGGGTTAAAATTGAGTTCCCACCATAAAAATTCATGCAGCTACTTTTTATCTCAGTACATCACTAACGTAACCATTCCAAGCCAGAAAAAGTAGCATGTGAATTAAGGCACTTGCAAGCTTTTAAGCTTTGCGACAGCAAAGAATGATATATTTGATTTCTTGTCAAAAAATTTCCCACCAGAATTTTAATACAATGTTCTTAAAATAATTGGTACTGAAACAATAGGCCATGACTTCAGGGCCGCCATAAAACCTCGTGTAGGCCACAGGTTGAATAATTACTGCTCAAAGGGCCGAACTGCAAAAATATAGAATTACCATTACCTCACACCAAATGCATAAAATGACTGGTTGTAAGAATTTAATGATACTAACATTTTAAAAAGTTGGCGGTAAATAAAGTTAAACAAAAATAAAAGCGTTTGCAGAAAATATGAGTACGTATTTACATTACAACAAACAATGTAACAAAATTTACTTAATGCAAAAAAATAAGCCGCTTTGATATAAAGCATTAACTTCAAAGTACAATAAGTTCTACAAATGTTTTGCTTAAATGCCAAGACCTTTGTGTGTGTAAGTAGCTAATTAGAATATAGTACATCCTTAAACACAAACACATTTCTCGCTTGAAAAATATAAGGAATTTTGAATTTGGAATATAAAGAATAAAAATAATATATATTGCATCTTTATGATGAATGTATTGCAAAACAACAAACTACTGCATTTTGTAATATATTTTTGGTCCAAATTCAATCCAACTCAAATAACATTTCTTTATATTTTGGTTTACAGAAAAATGGTCTTCCAGAATCCACATAAGAAGCTCAGGGGATTTTAGTGCAAGTTGCATTTGCTTGGGTACTGTTCCAAGGTTGACAACCCATGCTTGGTGGTGACAAGTGGCTTTGGGGCACAAAGGACATCTGAGAAGTAACTGAGGATTGCACATTTTCATGGATTCAATTTGATTCCACCGTATAAGCTAAACCCTAAAAACGGATTTTAAAAGTTTAATAAGAAATACATACAACGATGCAGCCGAAAAAGATGATCTTTACATGCTTTCCAACACCGCTAAAATATCTAAACTTCTATAATTTAAATATTCTTAATATTTGAATTAATATCTACATTAGTTTTGAAAGCACCTTTATAGAAATTTATGATTAAAGAAATATTTTGTAATTAAAACTTTTATTTAATAGCTTTTGTAAATTTTTTTTTATCTTTTATTCATTAACAAAATACAGCATTATTACTCACTTCTATGAAAGCAGGATGATCATTTGGGGCAGCAACTCTGCGAAAATTCTTAACACCAATCTAATACAAAAGAAGGCATTAATACATTAAGGCAAATATTAAACATTAACATTATGATAAAACATTTATCACATTAAGATAATACAGTGCCTCCTCTAAAAATTAGTGATCAATATATATATATATAATATATAGTTCTCTATTTAAATTTGCTTATGCATGGTTTTATTTAATTTGTAGTAAGTGCTTGGAATCACTCAGGCATTGCATGCTAATTAATTCTTTTAGTTTACCTGGGGAGAAATCATGTTTTAACACTTTACTTTTACCCTGTACCAAAACTTTCAATTTGACACATTCAAAAGGAAGCAAAATGATGCAATATTGCATCAGCCACTGATTCTGACCAATCACAGCATAAACAAATAGAAATCATATGGTTATCAAAGCATCCAGTTGGGAAAGACACAACCTATGACTACAAGTTTCAGTAGAAGCTAGAGTCAGGAATGAAGAAGCTTGATGCGGAAACTCTGGAGAAACAAAATACTGCACATGCGTAGCAGCAGATGTTGACCCTCTGCCCCCTCCCCTTTGTTCAGTTGAGCCGTTTTACCATTCATATTGGCTGAGGAACTTGTTTTATAAAGAGATGTATTTTTAGTTCATAGGTTTGCCAGCAACGGAACAGGAAATTGTGAACAAAGATCAGAAACAGGCACGTGTACTGGAAGCTTCACAGGGCGCACATCAGAAAGTGATGGATGCAACACCAAATTTCTTGAACTGAGGATAAGGCCTGAAGCCTCAGTTACAACTCTGAAATGAAATGGCAAAGCATGGAATAGCGTTCTCCAGCATTAATAAGTCGAAAAGGTCAGGCAAAAAATGATGGAATCAAAGGCGTGTTGTCCCATTTTTGATATTCAAGGTGTTATCCACAAGAATTTCAACCTGAGGGAACAACGATGAATGCTGCAAGGTACACTGAAATTTTGGCCCATTTCATGAAACTTCTATGTAGGGTATGACCCTAGTACACACAACAAAGTTCATAGGTTTTTATTCACGATAACATTCACCCTCACAATATCGTCAAACAGTTTCTGGCAAAAAGGGCTGGTAATGTGGGCATCATATCTTGCCAGATCCTCAATCCTCCCTGGCTTCTTCCTATTCCCCGCCTCAAACTAAACTTTTAGGAAGAAGTTTGACAAATATTCTCTTGACATCAACCCACGAGGGAAACATAACAAGGCTTTCCATCCCAAAAGAAGATTTCTAGCTAAGTTTCCAGGAAATGTACAGCAGATCTCTATGGACCATAGTTATGGGAAGCGACTATTTTGAAGGACAGTAAGGTAACTTTTGTTAATACTTCATTTACATTAATGTTATAGGACTATTCATTGAACTTTATTGTCAGAGGTTGTATAAAAGCTAAAATCTCTGTAATATAATGGGGAATGCATTTATCCATTGTCTAATACAGTGGTGGCAAACCCACAAATGATTTTATGGGCCACTTCCAAAAAACACTATAATCAAGCGGGTTGACTAAAAATTATATATTTTTATATTAAATTTGGACTCATTACGAACATTGATTGGAGTAAGAAATTTAAAACATAATGAACTAATATTATAGTTTTCATTCTTTTTCATGTATACAAACATAGACAATATAATAATTATAATGCAATGATCAAATAATGTTTAATTTATTTAAATAATGAGATATTTGTTCTTCAATTCTTTCACTTAGTTTTTGCAAGTTTTCAATGCATGTATTAGCACATTATGATGAATAATGCAGGTTTTTGACCAATAGGTTTGTGCGCGATTTATGTTTGATAAATTTCATTTTTGAAAAGATTGATTTGCAGGTGTAAGTTGAAAAAAAGTTACAGGAATTAAGTGTGATGCTGTGAGGCATTGCTGCAATGAAATATTGCCCACTTTTAAGTATCTATAAAAACAGAAGTAACATGATAAAATAGAAACAATTATGGGATCTCTCTATTTGTTACAAAACACTACACTAAAAACAAAAATATTGCATAATCGCAATTTGTAAAGAATCTCGCGAGCAATAAAATTATTCAAGGTGGGCTGCTGATTGGCCACTCCTGGTCTAACATCTGTGTTATTTTTGTGCTGCCACTTTTTGCCTTAGGTTCATAAATAAAATATAAAACTGAAATAATAATGTCTTATTAACCCATTAAATGACTGCAATCAGATAAAGATGTCCTAGTAACATATTTATTCGAATGAAAACATAACACATATATATATACATTCTAAAACAAGGAATATCTACAGTTTCATTTAGCTATTCTGATAAATGTAGTCTCTCTTTCTGTTTCGTACAAATTTTAAAGAATATTGAGTTACATTTATTTAGATTTCAGTATGGACTTTTAAAGTAAAAAATTGTATACATTTCAAAAAATGCTAACATGTTCATTTGTATGACCAATAATAATTTGTATAAAATTTCATTTGTATAACCATCTCAAACAATGTAGCTTTTTACACACACAATTTTAAGTGGTATTTGCATGTGCAAATTATTACATTTCATAATTATTTAAAGCAAACATTTATATATATAATCAGAATCAATAACTTCAAATCTAACAATCTTTTGCAAAATATATGAAATTTAATCAGTAATTAAATTTACCAAAAATCAATATCTGATACACCAAATATTTTAAAGTTTTACATTCACAGTTTTTTACTCTACAACTTCACAATACGAAGTTCAATACATATTCTAAGTATTAAGAATACCTCTGTCATAAAATAAGATGACAGAAAACAATAAATCTTGAAATTTATGATAATCATTTACAGAAAACATTTCATTTATCACTTAATTTATATAAAACACCTCCCCTTCAATAAATAACCATATTTACCAGGGGGAAAAAAAATTTAAGCATTAGTCTAAAAAATTTGGGAAATTAATATTTTTAGCTAACTTCTTGATTAAAAAAAAGGTGCAAATGAGATAAACAACATAATTTAATGACAAGGAAAAGTTTTGTAACTGCACATTAGAGGAAAGATAGGTACGTTGTTTTTTCATAAAAGAAATCAACAATGAGCCACATCAGCCCAATATCAAACAAAACTAAATGTTTTCCTCTTTATTTTTGTTATTATATATATTTTATACATAAAAAACTATTTATATAAAACAAGCTACATATAAATATAGACATTACCTTCTCAGCCAATTCTTTTCCATACTCAATATCTAGTTCATGTAATGTTTCTATATGTTCATTTACGAAAGATATGGGTACCAATAAAATATTTTTCTTCCCTTTACTCACATAACCTTTGATGGCATCATCAGTTTGAGGACTTAACCATTCAACAGGACCAACCTAGACACAGTATAATTTATGAAAATAAACAATAGAAGTATAAAATTTTAAGAATGGAAAAGAATTACTAAACTCGTAAGTATCATATATATATATATATATAATTATACATAAAGATAAATGCATTAGAAAAATAAATTGTAGTTCAGTTAAATAAATTGTAGACCATTTTCTTTCAAAGAAAGATTTTAAAGTGTTCATTTAAGTATCAATTTAAATTTTAAATCTATTTATTAGCACAAACAGCAGCATGCGTGTATGCAACATTAACACTAAACGTAATTTTAAGTATTGTTAATATACTTTATTAAGCAGAAAACTTTTTTTTAAAAAATAATTTTTTTATCAAAAAATTCTATACTTAAATTGTAGGCATGAGTTCAAAGATGCATTTTTAAGTTGAGATTTAAATCAATTTTAAACTTTATGCTTTCTTAATTCCCTTATTAATAAATTTTGACTTAAAGAAATAGATAATCTTACAATAAAGGTAATAAGTTCTAAATATTAAAAGGGGAGGGGATATATGTAATCATTGTGAAACATATTTTCATGCAAAAATGCTCTACTTGTTTGAAGACTGAATAATTTTTTTTCATACATTTTAAAACTAAATAAACTTTCCATCACTAAAACTTATAAATGTTACTATATATATAATCTTACATGATTAAAAATTATTTTAATATCCTTTGGAATGATAGATAAATTATAATCATATCTATAGATATAAAAAAATCCTTTAAAAATTTAATACAAGTAATTCAGCAAAGTAATAGATTTATACACACTTTTGACTGCCACACTAATCGATATGGATGACTGAAATTCAGTTTCTGCATGACACCCAAGACAGTAGCAGCCACTTCAGCTGGATAAGGATCACCACGATTCACTTGCTACATATGAGAAAGGAAATTTAAATCAAGCAGAAATAAAACTATGCAGGAAAGATCTTAATGTAAAGAAAATTAATTATACATGAGCATTCCCAGTCATTTCTTTTTCTATTAATAAAAAATTTTTCCCTTTAAAATGTTACAATGTTTAAATGTTTCTCTTGCTAAAAAAAGTCCTTAGATAAGCATCCATTTGTTACATGAAGATAACTTGCAGAAAACTAGGCAGGTTATAAAATCTGAAATAATTTTCATCATTGCTTAAGTTTTCTAAAAATTACTTAAAAAATACTTAAATTTGCTGTTTGAAATATAATACTATAATTCTCTTTCTGTTTAAATGATTTTTTAAATAACTTTTAGAGATTTAAAGAAAAGTTTTGAATTGGCCATCTAAACATTAATTTACAAATTTAAGATAAGACATGGAACATATTATAAACAGTTAAAAGTAGCACATAGAAATAAAATAAGAATATAAAGGATAAAAAAGAAAAAAAGCAAGTACATCATTAGCTTTCAAATAAAAATAGCAGAAGTATTTCAATAGCTACACTAAAGATACTTCACATCTTGATGCAATTCTTATTATCAATTCCTAAGAAACAATGTTCATAACAAAGAATAATTTTTTTTAATCCAATTACCTGCATGGGTAATGCATGTGCTGTAAAAAGCATAATTACATCATCTTTGTCTTCTTTTGGAACATTATTTAATTCCTTAGTAATAAGGTCAGCAAAGCACTAAAAAATAAAATAACACTTTGATGTAAAATGAGTAATTTATCTCATTAAACAAGTATGAAAAAATAGAAACAGAAAATGCCAAAAGATGGCACTCTCCTTTATTTAACACTTTTTTAATCACCTATACAAATTTTTAAAAAGAATCATGTCACATATCCACTAGGAGATATTAAATCTAACAGAATATATTTCATGTACATCAGCTACATAAATATTTGCAAATAATTCAAGAAACATAAATTTAGCATTCAGCTTTAAAAATAAATACCAATCCTTCATATTTTTTTTAATACAAATCATAACTTTTAAAAATATTTTTATCATTAATATATGTCAAAATACATATTGCATTTTTCGTATATACTTTATGATATAAAGTAACTTTCATTTCATAAACATAAAAAGCACAAATGTTATTTACATTAAATTATTAAATGTTACAATATTAAATTTAATTAAAAAAAGTCTATGATGAAGATAAACTTTATAAACATTTATTTCTCATAACCACAAAAAAGCAAATAATTTACATTTGAACACTAGAAATGAATATCATTTGGTTTGGGGAACATTATTTTTT
Organism: Trichonephila inaurata madagascariensis; assembly: GCA_019973955.1. Lineage (NCBI taxonomy): Eukaryota > Metazoa > Arthropoda > Arachnida > Araneae > Nephilidae > Trichonephila > Trichonephila inaurata. Next base: position 96,613 of record BMAV01001395.1, on the reverse strand, counting down.
CTTAGCTATATTACCAAAGGCAGGAACAACAGAAATATACTAAGAATTATTTTTTTTTTTTAAATTTGTGAAAAGACATATACATGAATAAAATTAACTGCACTACTTCAAGAGTTTGGGAGAAGAGAGAGGGGGGGGTTAGTTCACTAAAGAGTGCTTTCAATTTCTTAAGAATTAGAAAGAAAAAAAAAAACAAGAATGAAAGTAATGTTATTTCTTAGAATTAAAATTAAAAATTAATGTGCATGGATTTCTCTGGTATTCTTTCATTCCAAAAATAAGTTCCAAGCAATTGAACACACAAAAAAATATTTTACAAGATCTAATAAATGTTACATAAAGAAAGGCTAAAAGCTCACATCAAAAAGGAAAAAAAAAAGGTTAGGGGATATTTAACCTTAAATCCGGCACATAATGCATACTTAGACTTTCAAGCTGAAACTTTTAAATTTTAGGTATATTCGCCATATAACATGCACCCTCCCTTTTTTATGAAGAAACCTGTAATGTATGAGCCCAATGCTCTTACATTTTCAAGTAATTTATTCCAGATATTAGTCTAAGTTTCAGAAAAAAATAATATACTTCAAGAACTACAACCCTTTAAGTTCATACGGAATATCTCATTCCTTCTAAATAAACAATATTTTGATATATATGGCAGTCTAATTTTTTTTATACTTATCATTTTTTTTAAAGCTCTCATTTTTATACCCGGTATATAATGCACACACAAATTTCAATCTTATTTTTTGTGTTAAAAGTGCACACAAAGTTTATGGTAAACGCTATTAAAAGTAATACTGCACTATATAATATAAATGTTATAATAATAATAATAATAATAATAATATATATATATATATATATTGCAATTTTTAATAAACTTTATTTGAGAGACTGAAATGACTTGAATACTAATTACATATATATATATAAAAAAATCATTAAGTTTTTGGAAATACAAATCCTTTAATATTATAAAATGTATAAATATACTGTAAATGCAGAGATATTATAAACATTGCTGACAGTGGAGAGCTTTTAAACTCATAAAAAAGTAGGTTTTAGCCAGTTTTAAAGATAGAAGAGTTTTAAATCCATTATTAATAAATAAATCCATGAAGATTTATTTAAAAAAAGCATAAAATTATGCACAGATCAAAGAGAAATAAACAAGTTATTGGCAGATTCAATGATCCCCTTACATATTCAAAGCTTGAAAAATAATATAAATATATACACATAAGAAAATTAAGAAAAAAATTAAAGTTTTTTTTTTAAAAAAAAGTACAGAAAAATAATTACACAAATGCCTAAAAAAATTAAAAAACCATTATTTGTATTTAAATAATATGTATTGTTCTTATTTATATTTGATTAAAGTATAAGATAATTTTATTTTAAATTAATCAACAGATAGAATAATATTCATATCAAAGGAAGCTATTTTGAAAGGCTGCAGAGCATTTAATTTTTCTTCCTATATAACTATTAAAAACAGGACAAAAGAAGCAATGTTTAATTCACAAAATTTGTTTGAAAATAAGACAAGAAACAAAATAGAGTTTACTAGTATTGCACCTGTGTACATGAAATTCAATTTGTAGAATACAAATTTAATCTTTTTAGTCTTTTTTCAAAATTATATGTTTCAAATACTAATTATCAAGCAGGAATGAATATCATAGTAAATTTTATTTTGAATCTTGCTCTTTTAATTAAAATGTTAATTCTTATCCATCTTTTATGTTCATAGTTGTTTTAATATCCAATAACATTAAGTTTAAAACACATATGCATATTAGTGCTAATATAAAGAATATATATATGAATATAAGATAATCTGTTAAAATACTTGAAAGCATGAGAGAAGCATTTAGTAAGGGCCTGTAAAAACTTTTCAAATTGAAATACATTAGATTTAGAGAATGCTATCTGAATAATTGAAACTTCAAGCTACTTGCATTCAATACATAATGAAAACTTCTAGACAAAGTTATGTTCTTGAAATATGCACACTATATGAAATATAAATATTAACTTATTATACATATTAATTATTATCATATAATTATTAGTAAGATCATATTTGCAATTCACAATACGTGAAGTACAATATATATATATATATATATATATTCTATTTTTATATATTTTATTTCATTCTATATCAGTGTAATAAATATTAGAACTATAAACAGATTATTAAAAAAACATTTAAGAGAGGTAACTTTAGCTTTTGGATAGTATATTACATGGAAGGCAAAAGTTTTTTCTTTTTTTTTTTGTCAAAATGCATTACAAAAATATTCAATCCTTAACATAATATTTTGATATATGACAGCACACACAAATTATGGAGATGAACATTCCATTTAAGATAAAAAAAAATTATACTTTTATAACTAAAATAATTACATAAATATAATTTTTACAAAACATGTGATACATGTTAATATTAAATTCCCATCTTTAAGTTTACTGTTCTGTATCATTTTATTTGAGTACCTTATTATCAGTTAAAAAATTCAGAAATTTTCAGAAAGAAACATGAGCATGTTAGTATAATTAAGTATTTACAGAAATAAGATGTAATGTAAATCTCAATTCTCAATCATATTCATGAGCTCTAAATTTTCTTCCTTATGCAGTAACTCACAGGTGCCATAATGTCATTTTTACTCATTTTCTCAAAAAATATTACATCAAACTCAAGAACTTTTATTTCATATTTTCTTTTGATGCTAAAACCAAAAGAGGAAAAAGAGATAGGAAAAGAATAGTTAATAGGACTTAATTAACACTTCAGAAATCACTTAAATTAAACTTTTATTGAAATTTAGAATAAAAATGATGTTAGTATTGTAACTCTTATTTTCTCTATGCATTGAAAAACAACACACTTCTATCAGTTTAGGATGTGTAGGCCAACGATCAATAAAGCTCCACTTCATGGGAATTTCTTTGTTTAAGTAATAGCGGTAGAGTGCATTGAAACTGCTTCCTGAAGTACTGCAGCTGTATTGAGGATACTGGGAAAATGCAACAGCATGTTCTACTCCATCTCTAGAAATATAATCAATAACGTTTAGATAGATTGAAATATTAACATGAAAATCAATGCTGAAATTATATATATACATATATATATATATATAATTATAAATATACATTTTTCTACAAATATGTATGGACATTAATCTAACAATAAAAACTACTTAAACTTTAAGTTTGCTCTTTTGCAAATTTTATTCTGATCAAAATAATAAATGAAGTAAAATAATTTTTTTTTTTTGAATTTTTGATATTTTTTCTTATTAAAGAAATGGATGGATGGGGAATGCATATCTACATGTATGTAGATATATAAATATCAATGACTTTTTTCTTTAGGAAAGAGCCTAATTTTTAATTGTTAAATCATACATATATAGATCTCAAGATAATCAAAATCTTTGAATATTTTTAATAACTATTAAGAGCTAAGGATTTCTGACTTTACACCAATATCACCACTTTACACACACATATATAGTCAAAATTCTCTACTGTATATATACATATAATAATTTGCAAAAAAAGGCTAATTATGGGTAGATCGCATACATTATTAGAATTGATGAATATTTTTCAAATTTTTCATATACTGTGGAATTAAACATTCACTTCATGAAACTGGACTGATGTTTTAAAAAAAGAATGAAAAATATTTTTGATAAAAACATGATTAAAATATTATAGTTTAACTTTAAAAGCTTGTTCAGTTTTGAATTTTCAATTAATATAATTATTGGAAACTATGATTGATTTGAACCTGAGAAAAATATGAAATTCAGATAAATTTATATACCTTTCCATTTGAGCAATGCTATCTTCAGTAAGAGGTTTTGCATAACGAAAACCAACATAATGTTTATGAGGAGCTATGAGAAAGAGAAATCTTTAAATTAAAAAAATGCCACTTATCAAAATGGGAAATGAAAAAAATAATAAAATAAATAAAATTTACTAATTTTTCTTTTTTGATATATATAAAAACTTAAGAATTTTTAAAAGTATGCTACAAATGAATAGTCTTTCGTTGAAAGTTTCTTAAAAAACTGTTTGTTTTATTGTTAAAAAAAAACCAGCTCATTGATTTTTCTTAAATCATTTTACTAGGGTGATTTTTTTTTTTAGATCCTAGAATGAAATAATATACCATGCATAAGAATTCGTATCTAATACAATAGTGTGTAAAAAGTAAAGAGATGATATAGAAATTCTCATGTAAAGTTATGCAGAAGTGTTCCAAATCAACACAAATTATACTAAGATATTACCAAAATGTAAGATGGAGAAAAAGCTTTTAAAAAAAACAACACAAAGGATAAAAAAGAACTTTATAAAAAAATTAGCTTCGAGAACAATTTAGCAGAAGACCAAACAGTCCATGTCAAAGGTAGTAATTCAGATTTTAGCAGGCTAAATAATTACCCTAACTACTGTGCAGGATTTATATAATCTCTAAATCAGTCATTCAGACATTAATGTCTATTCCTCTTATATCCCCTTCAAGCACATTTCAAAAGAAGACAGGAAACTCCACACAACAGGTGGTAATCCAATCTTATGCAGGCCATATGAACAGACAAATTACTATAAAGAATTTACACCATCTATCAATTCTAAATATAAAATCGTAAATGAGTTGTTGAGACACACTATCCATTCCTCTTATAACATGGATTGTAATTCAGCAATTGTTGCTTGCTTCTGGCAGCATGGTTCCAAGCATCTCCTAAACATGTTTGATTGGATTTAGATCTGGAGATGTAGCTCACAGCCCTTATGCTAAATACCTTCATTCTCTAACTGCCACTATACAATAAGTTGCAAGCCACTATATAATAAGTTACAGCATCCACAGAAATAAATTAAGGACCCACAGTACTTAAAAAAAATGCATGTGAGTAAAGAGAACCTGTGTATAATAGCAGGCATTAGTGACCAAATCTTCTTAGAAGATGTCATAGCATGGGTGCCAAGCCATTATCTCCCCAAATGAGAATTCAACTACTTCCAAATCAATTCTTTTTATTGATGTTGGAAGAATTACTGCACATTCTTCACTCTTCTCAGATTTTAAGTATCCAGAATCAGCAGCCACACTAAATCTCTTCCATACAGACTACTTGACCTCATTACTTGCCCAGTTCTAGTATTTCCTGAGCCACAGAAAAACCCATCTCCAATGGACAAACACAAATAGCTCATACGGCAAAACCATGATAAACTATGATAGCTTACCTCATGGTTTACTATAACCATGGTAAACCTCAATATCAGTCATCCACTAGACTGTTGCATGCATTTTGCAATTTCTTTCTCTGTCTGCCCCTTTTTCCCTTAGTTGGTTATAGATAGCAACTAACGAACCATCGGACAACAGTTTAAAATGCTCTCCAATCTCATGATATGATGCTATGCATGATCCAGAACTCTGAAGTCATTCTAGTTTCTCTGCCTTTCCAGAGATTTGACTGTAAGCAAGATTATCCAGATGTAATTTAAAGGATTGGCTGATGAACATATCACACTGTAGCAGCATCTAGTTATCAGTTAAACTAATGCACATCCCCGTAAATTTTATACTTTTCCAACGCATCAAACTGTATATACATGCATGTATTGTATCTCATTATAGTTGGTCTTTTCATACATTCTGAACTTATATACTAGTTTATCAGATTTGTCCTTAATTTGTATGCATAATATACGTTATCAAATATCTATAAATAAAAAAATGTTGAAAGGTTCAAAATTTTACAAAAAGTACTTTTAATAAAATTATAAAAATATTTATAAAAATTATCTCACAATATAACACAATTTTCATATTCTTAAGAAATATTTTTGAAATACTTATAAATAAAATGAAAAAATGAGCTACCGTATTTTCCTGTATATAATCCGCAGCGGTGTATTATCCGCAAAGCCTTTTTTTTTCGAGTAAAAAAAAAAACATTGTATAATCCGCAGCGCCGTATAATCCGCGGCAGTTTTTACGGCGAATAATCCAAAATATAAACTGCCGATAATGAGTGTCACATAAGATAAAAAAATACACAATATAATTAAAAACAGAAGTAAGAAATTGTACAGAAAACAAAATTTATTATGAAGCATCTTTTTAAACATGTATGATAATATTTTTTACGATAATCTCAATAAAACAAAAATATTCTTTGCTACTGCCATCTATGTTTTGAGTTGTTAAACAAAACATTTTGCAAGCGAAAAAAATCTTTCTTTTTTTTAATTTAGCTAGTTAACAGCAAAAAAATTAAGATCGATACTGCTTTCCCATTGTCTCTTTCTTTTAAAATCCATTTATTTCTTCCTCTAATTCTGGCCAGTGGGGTTTTCCACGATGTTTGGCTCTTTAACATCGATCCCAATTTTCGAAGTTGGGTCTTGTTTTTTCTCTGCAAACGAATATTCGATTCGTCAACGTTGAAAAACTTTGCAGCTTCCCGACTTCGGTAGCCTTCTCTATAGCTTTTAACTTGAAGTTTGCAGTGTAATTTACACGCTTTCGCTTCAACATGATGAAAACTTTCAAAGGACATAATAGAAAATTCAAGAGAAAATTGGAAATGGCGCCAGCGACTAGTAACTGTTTTTTCCTTCAGAGGAACCGAATTCATTCTTGAATGTAATTGGACAAAAACTAGTTATGGTTGAATTACGTCAGCCGAGTCATGAAAGCGCCATCTATTATTTATTTTATAAAACATAAATGGCATTTCTTTCAAAACTTTATTGTTAGATTTTCTGATCTAGAATGTTTTTTCTCAGATAATCCGCGGCGGCGTATAATACGCACAACGAAATTTGAAACTTTTTTAACACATAATCTGCGGATTATATACAGGAAAATACGGTACATATTTTTCACAAATCATTGACAAACAAATACGTTTTATATTTGTGATATTCTCAATACTTTACTTTGAAAGTGGTCAAACAATAATAAAACAATATATACATATCGATAGATGGTGAATTCTTAACCTATGGTGTTCTCAAAATGATTTGATTATCCTTTGATATTTTTCCCACTGGAAGTTTGGACAATGAACAAAGATGGACATTAAATCCCTTTTTTTAAATGTCAATAACACTGAGAACAGCAATTTATTAAAAGATATTCAACTTAAGAATAAAGAAGAATAAGCACAATCCCAAATGTTTTTTAAAAGTTAAAACTTATAGGACTTTTGGTGTGTTCAATTAAAAGTTATTTCCATGCCTTGTAAAGATGGCAATGATGATACTTCATATTTTTTTACTACAATCCTTCCTTTATGAAGCAAGATTTCATTATAACTGAGTACAAAAATAAACAGGAAGCAGAATTATTTAGAAGTAAGTGTAATCGCAATAAAAATATATTTTAAGAATAAAAGTAATAAACAGCAACAAATGTCACAGTGATATCACATTTTGAATCTTGATAAACTGTTTGAATATAATGATTAGTAAATTAACACAATTATAGTAGAATTAGTATTTTATACTTATTTCCCTCATAATTTGTAATTTATCCTCTCACTGCATCAGTACAGATAATTTAAACACATACAATTATAAAAAATGCTTTCAAGTCTCTTATTAACAAACTTAATTTTTTTTATATGTTATATAAACAATAATATTTTAGCAAAAATCCTATACTCCAAAAGGGGCGCTCAGGCTTATAACATAGTGGTACTGACCTAGAAAAAGGTTAAAAACTCCAATACAAGGACATAAAATACTTATCTAATAACAAATGTATGCAACTTATATATATATATAGTTCAATAAAATAAAATAAAAGACAAACTGTAATTCCTACAAAACTAAGAATAAATGAAACTGGATTTAAAAAAACCGGTCAACATATAAGTATAACAAAATATCTAATCCATACGCATTTCAGTACAAAACACAACTAGATACTTAACAATAAGAAATATTAAAACCTTTCACAAAGCATAGGAAGTATTGAAAAAATAACTATATGTTGTAACATTATTTATTACAACAACAGTTATAAAACAAGCATTTTGCTAGTAATTAACATAAAAACATACAGTGTCTAATAATTTTAGCATTAATTGGCACAACACAGCCTAAAGTAATGCCTGAAAATACACAGTATAATAAAATAAAATAATAAAAGGTAAATTGTAATTCCTAAGAATAAATAAAATTGTATTTAAAAAAAAAAACTATAAAAACCCTCCAAAATATAAGTATAACAAAATATCTAATATGTACGTACTTCAGTACAAAATACAACTAAAGATAATTAACAATAAGAAATATTAAAACCTTTCACGTGATGCTTATATATTTATAAATAATTATTTTCAATTTCAAAGTTGTGTAGGTATTGCTTATATGGAACCAAATCAAATAAAAAATGTTAGATCATACCTGTTTCAGGGCTTATTTTATCCAAGAGGCTTGTCATTAATTGCCCCTGCCTATCTGTCCACTTCAGAATGGGTGATCCTCCACCAATTTCATCATACTTTTTAATAATGCTAGGTGTTCTTCTTTTAGCAATAAATGGACCCAATTGGCTGAAAAGAGCACATACATTTTTAAGAAAAATGATAAATATCACATTATGCTGAATTAAAGGGGAAAAAAGAAGCTATTCTAATGGGAGGAAGTAATGAAATGATGGTTGAAAGCTGTTGTTACAAAAGTAGCACATTCACTTACAGATTATCTGAAGTACCAATGAGAGAGAAAAAAGCATTAATTTTTAAGTATTATTGATATTTTGAACTAATTCATTGAAACACTTTTAATTTGAATTACTATTAATAATAGAAAAGCTATCTCCAAGCAACAACACTAAACATCAAATAAAGCAGCAATTGCAATATACAGCCTCTGACAATAAAGTTCAGTGAATAGTCCAGTAACATTAACGAAGATGTAATATTAATGAAAGTTACCTTAATGCCCTTTTAAACAGTAACCTTCATAATTATACACCGCTGAGATCTGCTGTACATGTCCTGGAAACTTTGTAAGAAATCTTCTTTTGGGATGGAGTTCACAGCTTTGTCATGTTTTGTTGGATATTAGGAATATTGTCAATATCGATAACAGGTTTTTCTCACCCCTAAATTCTGGGTAACAATTTGTCACACGGATTCATGGTTAATCTGCAGTTCAGCTATCATGCACATAGGTAATTGATAAATAGCTAAAATAGTGATAAATTTCCTCACTTTCTCAATGTTTTCGTCACTGGTGAAGGTTGCTGGTCTTCTGCTAAGGTGGTTGACAGAAACCCTTTCCCTGCTTTTCTAAAATCGGGGAACCACTCGTACACACACTTCATGAACAATGCTTGACCTTCATAAACACATAACAGCATGGCATAAGTTTCTTTTGGTGTCTTGCCAAGCTTAAAACAAAACTTTAAGTTGATTTTTGTTTGTTCATTTCCTGTTCTCAATTAAGCACCAACATACTAAACAAGCACTTTGTAAAACAAGTCTTACACAGAACACAAATGAATCTCACCTGAACAACGGTGAGGGCAGATGGCCAACACTTGTCTCAATGCATGTACAGCATTTTGTTTCGCCAGTGCTGCCAGGGTTAATTCACCAGACTTTATTGTCAGAGGTTGTAGAATCATTAATAGAAAAAAAATTCTTTGACATACTTTTGCATTGGTAAAGTCATAATATCTTTATCTGTAAAAAGCCTTGTTAGAAAATCATTGACTTCTGACAAGGAGCTAGGACCACCCATATTCATCATCAATATTCCTGTCTTCACTTTTCTGGAAGAGACAGAAAAAAGTTTACCATAAAAGGTAAACTGAATCTATTATTTTTTCCCATTAATTATGGAATGAATGAATATTCTAACATTAGATAGTGAAGTGATTATCAAATACTTAAATTATTTCCATGCAAAAACAATTATTACTTTTTTTTACTTATGAATCCATATTATTTCGAAATTAAGTGGATTACAATACATTTGTGCATATTATTAAATTCAAAAGGGGGAGAAATTATCTATATAAATTTAGAAATAAGTATAATAACAATAAGAACAGCAATATATGTATAATAATTGTATAAATATCTGATGCATAATATATTTGACATGAATGATAATTCTTTTAATTCATGATACAAAAATATTTCAATAATATCAAATCTAAAGACACTATATTTTCAATAATCAGAATTGCTTAACATCAGTTAGTCATTTATTTTATCTAAATTAAAAAAACTGATAAGACAGGTACTGAAACATGACTTTATGTGATTTTAATTTTGTTTGTGTCTCAAAAAGTTTACATTAGTTTATTTTTTTAACTTTAGCAAACAATGGCACAATAACATTGTCCGGATGATGGATTAAAATGTTACGCAATTGGAGGATTGGGGGCAGGTCAATCACAAGCGGAGGTAGGGAGAAGGCTTAATGTGTATCGAAACGTACCTAGATAATGAAACCAATTCTAAGAGACTGGAACAATATCCAGAAGATCAGTTACAGGCTGAACAAGAACTACTTTGCTTCTTGGTTTTAAATTGCAAAGTATAATAGGAGGATGAAATAAAATCCAATTTTAGTTCACAGCAATTTTAAAAATGAGCCAAGATGGAAGAACTCATCAGTAAAACAATGATGGAATTGTTGCTGATGTAAGGAAGAAGACATAAAGTAAAAGTGGAATTAGGAAGAAAAAAACTATAGTGAAAAGAATCATAATAAGTGGGAAAAAACCTCAGATCTTAATAAAGACAACGTCATGCAATTTTTTTTTCTTTTTCACAACTCCAGTTCTCATTAAAGAAGAAAATTGATATTTTTTCATTATTAAACCACTGAAAAGTTTTTAGTAAAAAATATTCAGTTTTTCTATTTTTGTGGGAAAATAATTCCCTTTAAGTGTTAAAAAAAAAAATTGACATAGTATTTTTGATGAAAATTATGTAGATTATTTCCTTTCTAATGACAACTTCAATTTTGATTTTAAAAAATGGAATATTTTTCTGTTGTCACACCATTGTGCTTACTGTAAAAATATTCAATTTTTCTCTTCCTTTTGGACATTAACCCTTTACTACTGCATTCTGATTTACTGCTGTTTTTTTCATGCAATAAATTTTTTTTTATCACTACATTGAAAATTAAGGGATATACATAAACAAAATACTCAACTTTGGAAAATTTTATTAGTTAGAGCTAATTAATTAACTAAAGATATTCAACTATAAAATTAATTATGCACACTGTTAACTTAAAATAAATAGCCAAATCGTTTTCTAAGATCTTCATTAACATACAAAAAAATAAGACACTTACCTTTTGATATTAACTATTTTTTCAAAACAAAAATGACAATCTTTGCAATCCGCTGAAAATGCAATTTCTGCTATAAAATTATTCTCCGCTAAAATACTCATCACAGAACCCATGAAGCCATATATCTTGGAATAGTGGATTTAAAAGAATATTCCTGCTAAGTATTGTCAAGTATTTGTAAAAATGTTATTCTATGCAATTTTAAAGTGAATGGTACTTAGGGATAGATAGATTGGTAGATAAAGGGTTAATTCCAGTTCAGAATAACAAAAAAGAACAAAATGGGTTTTGGATGGAAAATTAAGCAGATTGTATCAATTTTGATGGTAATAGCAAAGCAGCTTAATAAAGAACAGTTGAAATTTCTTTTGTTAAGGCACTGTGAAACCATTTATGAAAATTATTCATATTGTTACAAATTTTGTGCCATGAATACTTAAAATTGAGTAAATAATTTTTATTTGGATGTGTTAATACATTAATATTACTTTCTGTTGTATTCATTTTATGTTAAAATTTGCAAGCAACGCTGTTCCTTACATTAAAATGGCGATTCAATGGAAACTTGATGATAGAACCAAGTTGGCATAATTTTTGCCAAGTTGGTGATCATATAGATGCTACTGGAAATTACAGGAGAAATCTATTAATGTCACAATCTATGATGTAAGAGGATTTTTCAAGAAAAATTCATGCAAACTATAGATATGGAGTCAGTCGCCAAAACTAGAAGTATTGTCTTGACCACTGAAGAGTCAACTAGTGATTATTGATTACTTTGGCTGGTTGAGTGGGATGAGCAAGAGCTTGCGAATATAATCTTTAACATACTTGTATTTTAGACTCTGATAGTTGCATCTGTGAACTGTAAAAGGGTTTCTGAGATTAATTATGCAAATATTGCTGCTGTATCCTGTATTTCAAGGATTGTTTTTCGACAATAAATTTTTATTACCCTTGAAGAACTGTTTTGCTCTTTGCAACTGATTGCATAACATCCTTGAACCCAGATCTACATATATAACAATATTTTCTTCCCTTTCTGGGGATAATTCCCATTAAGTGTAAAAAAGAAATAAAATTACCTTTATGCAGATTTTCTTTCTTTCTGATGAAAATTCCAGTTCGTAAAAATGAATATAATTGACAGAGATGTATTTTCTCAGACAAAAAGAAAAATGATTCAATCAAGCTCTTAATTAACTAATAGGATAACTGGAAATTGTAATTGCCATTTCAATGAACTTATTGCCATTTTTAGTGTCAAATAACTTCTATCACCATAGGGTGCAAAAAAATCTGGAGGAATGACAGTTAATCAATTCGCAAATGAGCATTCCACTACTTCTGGTACCTAAGATTTGAGGTATACTTTTCATCAAATGCTAAGTAAAGTATGACTTTATATTAAGAAATTAACTGCCTGTATTTCATTCACTCCAGGTCACAGAACAGACCACCTAAAATGGTGCATATATCATCCTTGGAGTAATGGATCCTGTGTTCTATTCACTGAGGAGTCAAGATTCAGTCTGGACACTAGATTTGAGATACTGAAGCACATATCCAGAGGACAGAACCAGTAACCAACGGATTCGAAGCCAAGTAACATACCACTAGACGAAAATGATCACTTCAGTCTGGAGGCTGTTACTGGCTTATATAGAAGATACCACTACACATTCCCCCACCAGTGAGTAGGTGGATAGTTGTTATGGCGAGCGTGTGAGTTGTTGCTGTTAATTGGAGGAGTTATGTCAAAGCTATCTAGAAGAGAGTAAGCCCTGACACTGGACTGACCTGAAACCGGTCACGTGATTAAAGGAGGGAAGAATTTGGCGGGAGAAACGATTACATTCCCACTTCCATCTTGTATGCTGACAAAGTTGATAGGATATCCCCGGTAATTATATTCTTTACCGGGAAAAAATTGCCCGGATTTTTTCTGAAAAAGGGATTAACCAGATTTTTTTTTAAAGAAAAAAAAAAAAGGTACGATATTTGTATTATTTTTTATCATTAAATTTTTTATTTTTTTTGAGTCTTAAAGAACACATATAATAAAACGGGCGCATATATCCAACACCCTTAATTATTTGAAAAAAAAGATATTTTGTTTTTATAAGAGAAATTAGTGCTTAAATGTAAAATTAGTGTTTTTTTTTATTCTGCCCAAATCTTAATTAACTAAAAAATAAAATTAAACCTAAAGCTGTACAAAATTTCATAATAATGCCTCGTTACTGTTGGTACCAAATTGTTCCTCTAATAAACGGGGCACCCCGTCGTTTCTGTTTTCTTTTCCCCAAAAGATGAAATTGAACAAAAATTTGGGAAAAAGGAAAAATTTCCTTAGGGATTTAAAAATCCCAACAATAGTGTAGTGGCTTTAAAACATTTCCCTGAATCTTTCATTGGGGAAAAAGATAAAAACAGAAAAAGACTGGTATTTTTTTAAAAATCCCTTTAGGTTCTCAAAATTATCAGAGAATGCATATCCTTGCATTTTCCCGGTTGTCCATCCTACTTAAAAAAAATTAAAAAAAGGGGTTTTGGTGACAATTAAACAAAGGGAAAAATAAAAACAATTAGACAAAATTTTTACCAAATTTCTTTTAAAGAAAAAAGAAATTACCAGTTTTGAATGTTTAAAAAAAAAATCTGCTAATGCGAAAAACCCCATATAAAAATTTCTTTTTAAAAACAATTTTCCCAAAAAACATGATTGTGAAAGTTGCATAACATTTCTTTTTATGAATTGCAAAATTGTCCTTCCATTTTAAAACCCCTGAAAATAAATCAGACCCCTCTATTGTTTTATTTAAAAAAATTCGTAAAATTAAATATCCCCCCCCGGGGAAAAAAATTTTTAATCCCCCAAGGTTAAATATTTCAGGGGGTTGTTAAATATTCTTAATACAGTAAATGTCTTTGAAAAATCTCTTCCATTAATTCTGTTCATCATGTTAAGTGGTTTAAATCAGGGGGAAAAAGTATATTGAAAATTTGAAAGTTAAAAATTTTTGAGGCAGCAAATTTTTTTTTTAAAGAGCAAAGGGGTTATTAAATTTTGAATAAACATACCCTAAGTATAGCAGTAATTTAAGGGTTTTTTCTTTTTTTAGAAACCTTTAAAATCTACCAATTTATTCTATGTAAGAGAAAAAAGGGAAAAAAATTTTTCCAAGGGGGGAATTCAAAAAAAAGGGGTTACATCGGGATTAAATGTTACTCCAGGTTTGTCAACTTGGCTAATGAAAATTTCCACAGGTGGGGAAAAAAACTGAAAGACCATGAGAAACAGGTAATATTACAAATTGATAAAAAATTTTATCAAATCAGCGATTACATTAAATGTAATAAAAAAATTTGGATTTATTTGAAAAAGGGAAAGAAGAGCTCCCACGATTCAATTTTTTTCTATACTCTTTTTTTTATTGGAAAAATTTTAAAAAATAGTATCATTAATTTTAAAAAAACATGAATGCTGAAGACTTGCATTCTATGATTTTTTAAAAATTTTTTTGTCCCCAATGGAAAAGGTGGGTTTTTTCAGTTTTTTTGCATTGAAAGGGTGATAATAACAGAGTAAATAGAAATTTTTTTTCAAAATTTTGTAATGGTACCAAAAAAGGGGTTTTTTCAGAATCCCCCAATAATGAAAAAATTACATCTTATTTTTGATTCAGTACATTTTATCAAATTTTATACAAAAAAATTTGGGTTAAATTTTGGGATGTTTGATTCTTTTTTAAATTATCCTGATCCTTCAAAATTTTTTCTCAAATGAAAGCACTTTTCATCATTATTTAAAATTTAAAATTAAGAAATGAACTTTTTGTTAAATTGGGCCCCTAAATTATTTTTTAAAAAGTTTTTAAAACCAACAAATTTTGAAAACAAAATGTTAAATTATTTTTTAAATTTTAAAAAAAGCAATGTGACTGCACTTAATATTTTAAAAAAGAAAAATTGGGCTCCCAGAAATTTTTAAAAGGACCTCAAACCATAAACATTTTTTTAGATTTCTGGCAAAAAAGGATTTAAAAAGTCCAACTAAGGGTCAAAAATCTTAAATTGAAAAAATCAGGGGTTTCCTTTTTTCATCAATGGATGATGATAGATTAAATTTTTTTTCAAAAATTTGTTCAGTTGGACTGCGGGAAAAATTTAAAACAAAAAAAACAAAAGGTTTTTTTAAGCGGGGAAAACTTTTTTTCGCTTTAAGGCATACAGTTAATACCACCCCAAAGAACTAAAAAAAAGTATCTTTTGACGGGGCAGAATTTCAAATATGTTTTAACTGGAAAGTTCCCAAAAATTTAAATTTTGAAGCCAGATTTGGGCAATACAGAAAATGTCTGGAGCAAATTATCATGTCACTGTGCAGGAAATTTTGCAAATGAAAAAAAATTGGGATTAAAAAAGGGAACCCTTTTAATCCGATAAATTAAAAAGGGACTATCTCACTAAAAAAATTTTAAATTTTAAATCATTCAGGTGAAATATTTCATGTTAAAAATAGATATTTAGATTTCCAAAAAAATATTAAACATTAAAATAAAAACCCGATGATATTTCAATAGAAGAGTATCGCTTTTAAAAGTTTTATAGCGGGGGAATTTTGTGCCTAATATAAAAAAATTTTTCTCTGATTGCAAAACATACATTTGTTTTAAATAAGCAGATTAATTTCGACTCGAAAAAATTGAAGGGAAAAAATATTTGAGACTTCTGGATAGAGGAGGTTTAAAAAAGCCCAAGATATTGTTATGAAAAATCATTTCAACGCAATATTTCATTTTTTAAATTTTTTAAAATTTGAAAACATTCGAATCCAAAATTTTTAAAAATTGATTGCCAATTATCTTTCTTTACAAGCATAAAAAGAAGCTTTTCTGGAATTACACCCCCTTGTGGAATGTCTTCTTTGTTTTATTCACCTTGTGTAAATTTAAAAAATTCCGCATTTTCATATTTTAAAAAGTATTGTTTCATTTTTGGGGAAAATATGCTTAAATAAATTTTTCAAAAGTGAGGAAGAAATTTTTCCGGAAGGATAACCGTGAAGAAATTTAAGGCCAATTAAATTAATGTTTTTCTTTTTTTATTTTTTTTTTTTATTTTTTAAATATTTAAATCAATTGTATTTTATTCATTGTGCATGTATATTTTCCTTTTAATTTTTTTTTACTAACATACATTTTATGTGAAAAAATTTTTCATATAAATTTTTATTTTTTAAAAAAAATTATTTATTTACTTATTCTTTTTAAAATTACAAAAAATTTTAGCATTCAAAGTATGTAAAATGTTATTTTTTTTTAATTTTAAAACTTTTTTTTGATTTTTTTGATATTTTACCATAGATAATATTGAATTTTAAAGCATATGCATAAAAAAAAATGTAGTTTAAAAGTTTTTAAAAAATATCATCACAAATTAAAATTATTAAAAAATTTGGGAAAAAATATACGTTCCTCATTAATATATTTCCTGAAAAAAATTTTTTTTTTATTTTTTTATAGGTAAATGTATTTACTAATGTATATATTTTTAACATCCCCCATTTTCTATGTAATTATTATGGTGTCTAAACTGTTTATGTCATATGCATTTTTAAATAATATGCCTCAAATACCCTTTACCCTTTTTTCCCTTTTTTTTTTAGGATTAAAAATTTTTTTTAAAATTTTTTTAATATTGAATGAATGAAAATTAAAAATTTTTTAAATAATCTGAAAAAAATTTTTTCTATATAAATTTCCGTGGTATCTTTTTAACAATTTTTTCCATTTTTTTTTATTTTTTATTATTTTTTCATGTATTTTTTTTTTTTTTAAAATGCCCAAATCTTTTTCTTTTTCCCATTTTCTTTTTTTTTTTTTTGTTAAAAATTAAAATTTTTTAAAAAAATTTTTAATTTGAATGAATGAAAAATTGAATATTTTTTAAAATATAAACTAGAATCTATTTTTTCTATATAAATTACTTGGTTCTAAAACTGTTTGTCATTTTATATTTTAATATTTTTGCATTTATTTTTTTTATTAAAAATTTTTTTTTTTTTTATTTTCTTTTTTTTTTTTTGGATTAAAAAATTATTTTAAAAAAAAGGAATAGAAAAGTTTTAAATTTTCAATTTTTTTTTAAATCCTTAAATTTTATTTTTCAAAATTTTCTTTAATAAAAGGTTTTTTAAAATTTTTGGGTTTTTTGTTGAAATTTTTTTTTGAGCCAATTTTTTTAAACTTTTTCTTTTTGTTAGGGGTTCATTTATTTATTTTGTCCCCCTTTTGGGAAAAAGGAATTTTAGCAAAATGCTAAATTTTACTGTTTTTATTTCGCCCCAAGAATTTTAAAAAAAAATTTTTTTCCAATAAATGGAAATTTTTTTTTTAAACTGAAAGAAATTTAAAAAACCAAAATTTTTTTCCTTTTTTAAAAGGGGCCCTTTAAAAGAGGAAATTTTTCCCTTTTTTGGAAAAAATTAAAATCTTCAGCCTAAAAATTTTTTTAATTTCCTTTTATCCCCCCAAAAAACCCCGTAAAAAAAAATTAACTTTCCCGGGGGTTTTGTTTGGGTTTTTAAAAAAATAAATGTTTAAAGAATTTCCCCGGGGAAGGGTTAAAAAATTTTCCCTTTTTTGGCCCCACAAAACCCGGTAAAAATTTTTGAGGGCCTTTTTTAGCAATGACCCAGCTGGGCAAGTATTTTTTTTTTCGGGGAACACCCAAAACAAATTAAAATTTTTTGGCCATCAACCTCTATTTTCCAAAATTTTGGGAAAAATTTTTTTCCCCCGGGGGGTTTTTCCCCTTCATTGGACCCCTCAATTGTTTTATTTCCCTTTTTTTTCCCAAAAATTTTTTTGCTTGTACTTTTGTAGATGGGCGTAAAAAAGAAATGGAGCCCCATTCGAAAATATTATTTTGCCACATCTGGCGAAGGGGCCAAAAGGCCCTTTTTTTGGAATTTTCCCAAAAAACCCCTTTTTTTTTGGAAAAATTTTTTAAACCAAATTTTTTGGGGAAAAAATTTTTTTCCCGCTTCACTGGGAAAGTTTTTTGCATTTGGGCGGAAAAATTGATTTCAAAAATTTTTTTGGGATAAGGCCTTTAATTCAGCCAGGGTCACCAATGAAGTGGTGCACATCCGGAGGACAGATCCAAAAAACCGGAGCATGCCAAATTTGACCAAAAAATTTTCCCTTGGGCTGGGGTTTTACTGGCTTAAATAGGAACTGCTACAATATGTTCATAAATGGAAAAAAACCAGGGGCGGGGACCATCTTTCTAACAACCCAAAGGGAAATGGACAACCCATGAAAAAAAAACTGGGTGTAAATTAGCACTTGCATGATATTGGACAAACCCTACAGTGTTTCAGGAAAGCACCTTGACTGCTCTGAGATATAGGCATGAGATTACAGGGACAGTTGACACCCAGATCATTTTCATGGATGAGAACATATGTCCACACAGTGTTAAACTGGTCAGGCCTCGGCTCATCAATGAATACCTTGAGGATATTGAAAGGATGTCTTGAATGCTCTTATCAGAACTATTATATATCTCACCAGCCCCTTCCCAGAATACTTTTGTACTAAAAGATACCTTTGTCTAGGAGTGGAATTCACTGTCCTAATAGCACATAAACAATTTTGTAAATAGCATGAGAATTTAGCATACATGTACATAAATAAAACAAGATTTACTGATAAAAATATACACAGGTTGAAAATTTTGAAAATTAGAATCTTTACTTAGAAGAAAAAAAATAATTTACAGTAATATTAATTTATAAAATCAACAAAGAACCTTGAAGTCTGTATAACATATTTTATGCATTAGAAAAACAAAAAAAATTGTGTGTGTGCATGTTTTAAAGAAAAAAGACAGATCAATGAAATTTAAACTTACCCAGATAAAGAACTATAATTTCTACAACAATATTTGTTATGCTCATTTAAAAAATATACACCTGCAATTTTATTTCCACTTCTATGAGCTGCAACAAAAATTACACAGTTAAGATTATTATTTTATAATGAACTTTTATTAGATAATTCAAAATAAAGTTACAGTAAATTATTTACTTAAGAAAAGCATATAAAAAAATAAGATATTTTGTGCTTTCATTGAAATCAACATTATTCAAATCAATGATTTTGAGATCTTTAACTATCATCACATCAAAAACCTGAAGGTTTTTTCTTTAAGAATTAAACTAAATGCTTCTAAAAATTTTGACTCAATGAATCATAGATCACTAAAAATCTAACAAAAATATCTGAAAATTTTCCCATTAGCTGGCATTTATTACAAATTGCAACTGAATTATTAATAGAGCTATCACTTAACCCTTACTTGAAAGTATGAAGCCTTTTGAACAAATTTTGAAATTAAGCATTTTAATTTTTAGTATAATCTTGCTTTCCTTTCTTAAATCTCTTTATAAGCCCATTTCTTTACCATTTTAAATTTCATTTGCATTAAAAAAAGAATAAAGATAACAACAGAGAAGATAAATTTTCTTCTATAGATTTATTTGACAGCATTGTTTATATTTAAATCAGATGGAAGTTATATTTTTAATTAGATGGTTAATTATCATCATACATTTATTATTCCCAGATTTGAGTCTTTTAAATTTTTTATTCTGATCTAAATCCTTTGTCATTCAACAACTACTATATAATGAACAAGTCATAGTGAAGTTATGGGAATTTGAATTGATTTTATTCTCCTAACTTTTATACTTTCTCATAATTTACGAGCTCATTAGTTGTACAAATAATGCACAAGCTATCAAACACATATATTACTTTATCATTAAGATCTCAAATTATGAATGCACTTTACTTGCATTTTCTTTCAGTATGCATAAAATAAAACTTGATGTTTTACATACACTCCAAAAAAAGTTAGTGTACATAATTTGTTTCAAATATATTCCTGTTCTTGGAACAACAAGGAATGATTTTTAATCTTCTTTCCATTGCAGTAAAATCATACCTCGTTGTTCCAAGAACAGGGAATTTTATATCCTTTTGAGTAGAACTCCTAATTGTGTGAGAAAATTGGAATGCAAATCAGTTTTTATATTTATGAATAAACTACTATTTTATATGTTTGCCTAATATTCCAAAATTGTGATTTGTTCCATAATCCCATAAGTGCCTTGGGCGCCCAGCTCAGCTGGTGCATTTAGTGCCTTGTAGGTGTATACTTCTCTTCCAAATGACAACTTTTTGCATTGTGCTGCTCTATTTAAAACTTATCCCACAGCTTTGGAACATAATAAATTGAAATTGACTGAGCTTCTAAAGAACTTACTTATTTCGGAGAAGTGGGGAAGGAATTTGAAAGGATATATTCCAAGAAAGAGGAAATTCATAACTCAGCACCGTTCAGTCAGTTGAGAAAATGTGTTTGTGCAATGAAAAATATTTGCATTGAGTCTCGCTGTCAATGCATTGAATGTGATGTTGGTTTATGTGTTCAAGCCTGTTTCAGGATATATCACACAACAGATAACTTATAATTTTTGTATTGTATTGTAACTCTAGACATTAAATTTTGTATTTTCATTTTATTATTTTATCATTTTCTTTCTTTCTTTTTTTTAAGAGAAAGGAAACAATTTTTGGATTGAAAAATAAACTTCATCTTTTCCCCCAATAAATTGCATAACAACGTGCACCTGAGGGAAAAATGGTGGCACTAGAGGGAGAATTTTGTAGCTTTCCCTCAGCAGTTAAAGGGGTTAAAGCAGGAATCCCACAAATGACAAACCATTCACAAGTTATAACCAATAAAACCCAATTATTAGATGTTTGAAAGTAAAAATCGGATGTAAAGCTGATTTCCTAACAGTATGGTCATGTACATTGCAGCCACAGCGAGTTATTGTTCAGAAAAACAAAAAGTGTATTTTGTTTACAGTTGCACCCTCACAACAATTTTGTGAACTCAAAATTGTTGTGACTTGTCAGTCTAAGCCTCACTCCATTACAAACATGGTTATATTTTTGCATAAGCAGATTGTTACCAGAGCTAAGTTGTACTGTCACCTGTATGGAGCTCAAGGCCTAGACCAATGACAGGCATTCTTCTAGCCCCTTGACACGATGAATTTCGTAGGCCTCGTTCTGACTGCACCAGACAGGTGGCATTAGCCACAACAGTTTGTTACCAATACAAAATGTGACTGAAAATTTTCTCTCAGGTTCAGTTGAATTTGAATAACTAGACCTTCAGTCAATAACAAAAACTAAATGCTCTTACTTGAATTTTTTTAATTTGTTACAAGAACAAACACCAAAACATGGTTCAAATTAGAAAAACTGAAAAAAATTACTTCTTTCTCACAAAACATCATCACAAATATGTAAATAAATAATATAAATGTTATTAATCTTGCTAATAATACAGAGATTGATAAAGTCAGTCAAGATTCATAAGACTATTGACTCTTAATAAGTTAGCACAAGAAGGGAATCAGAATAGATATCTTTCCTAGAGGTTCCCACAATCCAAGATATGCTGTTGAGGCCTGGTGAATCTGATAATTGGCATGTATGGCAAAGATCTTTAAGAATTGAAGGTCCATGATGTCACCAATAGCAAGAGCAAGCTGGGAGCCTATGTTATACTCAAGAGCTAGAGCCAAACCTAGTCTGTTACCCAAATACCAATGATGAATGAGAGGCACCTCCCACTTAACCATGTTTTGTGATTTCTTCAGGTATAATTCCAGAAACGTAAGAGAGGAGGAGGAGTAAAAAGACTATAACCCTCTTTTGACAAAAGTTTATCTGCCACTTCATTGCTGCAAAGGTCTTTATGAGATGAGATCCACTGAAAATGGATAAAATGGTGCAGCTCAATAAGTTTAAGCTTGTGTAGGATAGAGAAATTTCTTTCCTCACCAACAAGGAACCAATTGTAAAAGTGTTGGGATAACGTATGGCTGTCAAAAAGAATTCAGAGCACCATAATTTTCCTTGCTCAGGATAATCTCAAGCCCCACATTAATAGTTATAAACTCACTACTAAAAACTAAACAGAAATCTGGATTATACTGCTTAAGAGTCAATTTTTCCTAAGTTAGAGGATAAAAATATAGATAATGCTACCTGCTAGGTCAGATATATTTCTGCCATCAATATAAATCTTAATGGCCTTATTAGTGTGATGTTGTTAAAGACCGCCAATGTTATGATGGACTAAATCTTTCTTTATGACAGAAATAGGGTTACATTTTCTGTACTACTACTAAACATTAAAAATAAAAAAAAAATCAGAAATGTGAGAAATTCAATATTTTTTTAATAACTGCTTCAGTATTCAAACAAGTATCAGCAAAACTAGTAAATTTAATGTAGTGAATTTACTATGCATTTTTTTTTATACATATTTCTGTCAAGATTTGATTTTTAGGACAAACTATTGAATATTCTCTATGCAATAAACCAATAAATATCTTCTATGTAATTCTTCACCTCAATCCTATTTCAATATTTCTATGATACAGTTAAAACAAGAGTGAGAGTAACACATCTAAAAAAATCCATACATTTTTATATTACTGCAGAAATTTTTTTTAGACTTTCTCTCATTTATTGGATAAAAATTTATAGTAAGATAGAACAAGGCAATTTTTTTAAAGAGACATTAAGTTTTGAAATTGCAGAAATTTTGATTAGGCAACAATTATTTTTTTTCTGTTAATTTAATAAATACTATTTAAGTCAGAGGTTTTTAACCTTATTTCCCGTTTGGGCACATATGACAAACAGGAAATTACAGGTGAGCACAGCACAAAAAAAAAGTAAAATGTGATTCTTAATATTTCTTTATTTTATTGCAATCATAAGTGTAAAACAATGTCCTACACTAAAAAGGTAACAAAAAATTCAAGGTAATTACATTACATTTAATGTGATTTTTGGCATTGCATATTATCCACTAATTTTTCAAAATCAGGCATATAGGATGATATTCTCAATCTTATAGCATCTTCGAGATTGCTATTGTTAAGTCGAGATCTGATTGTTGATTTAACTGTGTTCATTGTTGAAAACAATAATTCATATAAATATGTGGAATCAAAATAAGATTTAAACCTAAAATAAAAATTAAACATTTTTAAAAGTTACATTGCAGAGAAAATTCTTAATGTGCAACAGATTCTATGCAAGGATCTTCAATGGCAATAACGACTGATAAGACAAAACAGTATTTCTAGTACAATAATTTTAAGGCTTCTATTTATTTCCAAAAGTGTGATGAATTTTGCAACCACAAAAAAAATTGTGGTGGATCACAGGTTGGGCAACAGTTGATATTGATACAGTATATAGCGGACAGTCCCGGGTTTACAAAATTTGGGGGAACATTGGCGCCTATGGTCATGGGGTCCAGAACCCCTGATATAAGTGTTTGAATACATATTAAAAGAAAAAGTCCCACATATTCCTTTCCAAATTACAAAAAAAAAAAAAATTAATATTTCTCTATAACCCATAGTAAATTTTATAAATTCTCTCTTTCATAATTTATCCAAAATTTCATTCATTATACTTTTATATTAATACCAAAAAAACTATTTTTGATAGCAAATTCTACAAAGTTCCAAACGTGGTTTCTGAATTGAGTTTTTTCTTGAAGAAGAAAAGTTAAGATCTTAAAGATAATTAGCATAAATAATTTCTTAACACAAGTAATCAGTTAACAATTGAAATAACTTACAGAGTAATGCAATTAAACAAAAAATAAAACTATATTTTTACTGCAAAGTCTAAATTTCAAAAATAGGATAATAACAAGCAAACATAATTCACACAAGAAAATTCGTTGTATGAAAAATAATACAATTTTCTTCCCTAATATTTATTTTTACACATCATATATTATGTTAATAAACTTTAGCAAAATGTATATACATAGTCCTTTTAAAAAAATCATTATAAGAAATTGGCTTTAAAGTGGACGTATGTTTACAAACCTTCATTTACAAAATATCCTTTTATACTTCCAGAAGAACGGATTAGAAATTTTCCAGCCATTTTTGTTGAAAAACAATTCTGAAAAATTTTAAAAATAAATTATATAAGTCTGTAATAAAATAAAGTAAATTTATTATTATAGTATGTAAGCATATATATATATATACATACATATATATTTAAAAATGTCCAACTGCACAAAATATTGCCAACTGCAAAAATTTCTCATAACTCTTCGAGTAGCTTTGAATAATAATTTAGTGAAATTAATAAAAAATGACAGCAAAAACTTTTATTGGGGCACATATTTTGTGTGTTATCACCCCAAGGTGAAAACTACATTAAACTAACCAAAAAGTAACAAATGGATTACAAAATAAAATTTGCACTTATTGAAGAAATTCAATAATTTGTAATGAGAAATCTCAATTTTGTAAGAATTTCTTATAAATTCAATATCCACATAAAAACATTAAAGTTTGAAATTTATTTAGCAAATTAAAAACATTTATTGAACAAATTTAAAACTATTTATTCCCGATGAAATTATTAGCATACAGGAATGATTAATATATTTTTTAATAAATGCACTTTAGAAAACTAAGAGTACAGCATTATTTTAATATGTAACTGGGAAAACTATGTTGTTCTTTCTTATACCACCTGATCAACAAAGTCAGATCATGAAATTCATCATGGAAAGGTGCTAGATGTACACTTGTCATTAGCCATAGCTTTGAGTCCCATACAGGTGACAGCACAATTTAGCTTAAATACACCCCAATTTTGTGGCAGACCCCTGACACCCTAGAAGTGGTCAGGGGCCTCCCACCTTTCTTTCCCTTTCACCAACTTCACGAGACGACTTGCAGCTTGACAGTTATTTAGAGTACCCACCTGCCACAAAGGTACTATGCATTTGCGAACATCCATGCCTTCTATGGGATTCAAACCCAGGCCCTAGGGCACAGCAGTCAATGCCACTAACCACTATACCAGAAGGGTTGCACTAGGAGAACTATTTAAATGAATTACAATTATTATTCTTTGAATCTAATATTTATAATGAACTTCCTTCATATATTTCTGATTTTATAGATCTCAAGTATTTCAGATTGAAATAGATTTTTAAGATAATCCTATGTAAAAGAAAAAAGATATATGAAATGAAAGGAAGATATATTTCTATCATGTAAACAAAAAATATATAAACAATTTAAGGCAATTATTTGTTTGTTTTTTTAAGTTTTAATGATTTTTACAAAATAAATAAATATTTAATTAAAAATAAAGTTATGAACAAAATAGTTGTAAAGTATCTAAATTTTCAATACTATCAGACAATTCAGGTATATCTTTTTTCAACAGAATCCTGAAGTTAAGAATTTATTGTATAAATAAATTTTGATCAGCTATTACTTTTTTGCACATGCATATACTTCTCAATAATTGATATTGAGAGAGTAAAATGTACATAAAGTTGTTTTTCAAATTTTGTAAATGCTCATTAAAAACTGTCAAGCATCATTTTAAATGCTTAATGAAATCCATGATTATAAAATTATGATACATCTAAAAAATTTTTTATTACATACATGAATGTATTCAAACAAATAATTGACAATGATACACAGCAGGAGCAAATTGCAGCATTGAACAATGAAAATATGTGTTATCATTAGAAAAAACTCTAACTCTCCCTTTAACCAGAATGATGCCAAACAGAGTATGCCTTGCCTTACAGATAAAATCAATGCCTCATATGGCTTTCTTATTTGTACATAGGCTAAAGCTGAATTGATGACATAGGGGCAGGGTGAGCAAAACGTCATTTGGGAGTCCCACACAGCTCTTTGTAAAGACAGGTGCAGCTCTTCTGACTTCTAGCTATATGAATTATTAAAAAGTAATTAGTTCTACTAAAAATCATTGTTTTCCTTTACCTTTATAGTGAGCTATAGAAAAGAATTCGCTTACTGGGAACTATAATTAAACATTTGACTGGTTTAAGATATTTGTATTAAAGCACGATGTATTGAGAATCAATGAAAATATTACAACTAGCTCTAAGACAGTAAAAACCTAATTCATTGGTAGAAATGCTGCCATGGGAACATACTCATGTAAATGATTTCCTGCAACCTTTGCTTATTTGTAAACATCAGTTAGGGATGGGAATGGGTAAGCGAATATTAACATCCCATTATTCAGCTAATTGAGAGCTTTTGACGACAGACCTTGCAATTTTGAACCATGGTCAAGTGATGAGGACAGCACCTGAGTTGGTACCCTCTCTTCTAACTTCCACACCATGCCAATGGGAGGATGTTTAAGCTTCGACAGATTCAACGTGCATCAACCCCCTCTGCACGGCTGGTCTTCAGCTATATTACGCTTAACTCATGACACTCTGGTCACGAGTCCGTTACCTTGACCACTAGGTTACCATGACCATGTTATGGGAATGGGAGATACATATACAAACATCCAACAGAAGTGAAAAATATGCATTCCATAGTCTGTGGCATGCATAAGGGTCAATAAAAAGAGAGTTGAAATGACTTTTAAATGCAAACAATCAAAGTCAATTTTCCTTATTAATGTAAACATGTAATTTCAGAATATAGTTTTTCAAGTACTTTATTGATTGAAACACTTTTTTCCCGACAATTAAAAATTTAATTCCCAACATTATGATATTTTGACAATAGTTGTTATGGCCTTGAGTCACAGAAATAAAAATATCTTTGATAGTTTTTAGCTTTAGAAGAAACAGAAAATGATCAAATGGTTGATGAGAGATCAAATGAAAAAATTTATAAGAGTATAAGTAGAGTCGAAGCTGGATAATATGAAATAAAAACAGAATTTTGTTAATATTCCCCACAAAGAAAAAAATGAGAAAATGCAGTTTAAAGAGTAACAAGCCAGTGTTGTTGATAATCCTATAGATGGATGAACAAGTTTATCCTAATTGTATCTTTTTACTTCATACTTATTTAAGTGAGTGATCAAAAATTATTTTAAGTATGTAAATTTTAACCAATGTTTAATTTCTATATATATAAGTAAAGCATTAATTCTCTCTAAAAATATATGCACATAATAATTTAAATATTCAGAAAATGATTTTCTATTATACAATAAATATTTAAACTAAAATTAAAAAGATTTGAAATAGCTGTATACAACAAAATAATAATTTTTAAGTAAAATTTAATCTGCGTGAGAGAAAGATTAATGTACAAATTCTCTTGTTATAAAATTCAGGACAAGCTCTTGCAGGTTCAAACTTTGGCTGAAGTGTGGACTAGGAGGCCAGTTGGATTTGGTGATGTTTATCTAGAAGCCAGAATTAATTCAGCTCCACATTACTTTGACTTTGCTCTTCACACCTATCATTATATGTAGCCTAAGTAATTTGGTGACTGATTCTGGTTGCCAAAATAAAATAAATAACTTTACCAAGGAGCCACCTGTTTTGCACTTTAACCAAAATTTCTTTAATAAATGTGACTACATCTGAACCTTAACAACATTGATGACAGAATTTGATTTTTGATTAACATCACACTCTGAAGGAATAAGAGGGATATGCTGGATATGTAAAATAATTATATTCATTGAAAAATATTTGTCAAGATAGCAAGCATTATTTTTGTATTAAGAAGTATTCTATTGTATGTTAATACACACTAGAGATGTAGTAAATTAAAAGTAATGTGATATAAAACGAACATATATATAAATAATCAAAATTTGGTTAAAGTGTAGATCAGTAGGGATGGCTTGGCGATGTAAACTTCTTTTGTGACAGAAATCGTTCGCCAAGCTAGTTCATTTAGCGACAGGTGTTTTTGGTGACCGGATTCGATAACTAAGCACATAGATAAAAATCGCCAAATCCAAAGGGTTAATAAATAATATAAAATAAAACAAATTTCTAAAAAATATTCATATTCATTACTAAGAACTTTTAATAATTAAATACACAGAGAAAGAGCTTGACAAATTTTAAAACAGTAATTAAATGAACAATAATATAGTTTTTAGATACATTACGTAATGAGGAACTTCGAAAAAGAATTTCGGTTACTTATCTCCTAATTTTATCAATAAACAATGCAAAAAAAAAGTGTCTAAGTATTATAAAACTAGCGAATGTAAAGTTTTTGATTTGCATATGCGCAAAAAAATTTGTATCATTTATTTGATCGTGACTCTCTTTAAACAATTATAGATTTATATATAGTAGCAAACATATAAATCTACATTGGTATATTTGACAATAATAAATCAAAGCTTATTTTTACATAAACTTTATTTCTATTTACTGTGTTTAAAAATATAGTAAAATTTTGAAGTCATATACCATCAACTAGAGCAAAAAATTACACGTGTTCCATTTGTTTATTTGGAGAAAAAAAATTACGGAAAACGAAAACTTAAGCACTTGCGAAGCAGATACAGTTAATGTAAAACTTCAAAACCAAAACTTTAGAATGAGCAAGTATTTTGAACTATTTACCGAATTTTTTTACGATGTAACTTCATAATTTACCGTATTTTCTTCAAAAATGTATTATCATGTCGAAAGTTTCTTTCGAATACATAATCTTATTAAAAAGTAGTTGCAAAACACACAAATTGGTTAATAATTAAAATTCTGGAACAAAACAATAGTACATATTTATACTGAAGATAATAATGATTAGAATTACTGTTGTAAGGAAGTGATAATTAAAAAATGGAAAAATATTTAAAATATTGAGTTTTAAATGTATGATTTTAAAAAATAAATTTTTTATGGATTATTTATTACTGTGAACAGTGCTAAAAGATTTGATTGCTTTCTTTTTAAATATCAATGATTGCTATTTGTTTTATATAATTACTTTTATATCTTTATTATGAACCTCCTTTTCATATATCAGATTTCGAGTTCTTTCAAATGTTTCTTAAATAAATAAAATTTTAATTCTCAGATAATATTTGCTTACTATATTAAGAAAATTCTAATAAATTTCTTTCTCGTACAAGCATTTAGGATAAAGAGAATTTTTTTGAAACTGAAGACTTTTGCTTATAGTTTTGATATGTTTATTTACTTAAAACTAATTCAGCTCATTGGTATGTGTTTTCAATGCATCGATTTTTCATTAAAGAATTGTTTTGATGATAACAAGAAAAGGGTTTTCAAGGATTCTTTCGGTAAATTTTCTAGTTACAGACAAAAAAAATCATTAATTAACTTTAAAACAATTATAAGTGTAAATTTATGCATTAATCTGAAACTTGTGAAACATTGACGTCATTAAAATTTGACCAATAAGGTGCTATTTTGAATCTATTGTGACGTCATTCCTGAATTTCGGCCAAGGCAGCTTTGGGGGTCATGAACTTCATGCCTGGTTTTTACTCGTCTTAGAGCCAATCAAATGCTGCGTAGTTGTCACGTGCTCTCCGTCAGGGTTGCAAGTCATCACATTAAGCGATAAGAAACAACGCAGACTAGAAAGACGTCAGGTGGATATGTTCTGAGTGATCACAAAAATCTTTTGTTTTGTACTAAACGATTGGCACTATAGAAACAATTACTTTTTCGTAGTCAAAATTCATACAGGTAAGTGAAATTAAACATTTTCAATATCTTTAATTAAGTACTGATTTACTGACTACAGTTGTAGCAGCAGGATAAATAGCGTCTTAATATTGCTTGACTTTTAGGCTTAAAGTGGATATTTCCTGCTGACATTGTTCATAGTTAGATAAACAATAGGCAATGCTGGAATATGGAATGCGCATATTATTCCGAATAATGTACTAATTCATATTTATTAAATTATGAGAAGAAGTTTTTGAAGAATTGCTGGTATGTTATTATCGTCGCGTATGCTAATTCGAGGAACAGCCTCGTAAGTGCTTGTAGAAGAATGAGAGCTTGTTGTTTTCCTGTTTTTGAAAATTGGGAAACGTGTATATGAATAGATTTCATTTTTAAATTGTTGGTTGTGGGAAAAAAAAAAAATATGGCTGCCTTTATTGAGGTGCAAAACTTCAAAACAAAGACATTATTCATACTTTATTACAAAGCTTGAGTGAGATCATCGGAGATTCTGGGAATCGTTGCTTTCGTTGAGTATAGTATTGCGTTATGTGCTTATCACTTTTAAGTAATTGAAATAATTGATGAGAAATTTTGTTCACTCTTTTCATCCTTTTTAATTTTTCGAATGGAAAATGTATTATTTAGCTAAAGTACTAATAAACAAGAATCCTTTGTTGATTATGTAATTCTTTTTTTTTTTTTGTTATTGTTGTTTGATTTCGTTGCTTATATTATGATGACTGTCATTAATTTTTATTAAATTTACGCACATTAAACATTGTAACACAATTTTTAGTTGAACATTATGTTTAAATTTCTTTTCCTAAGATTAATTTAAATTTTTATAATTCGAACTCATTTTATTAATATTGTGAATTTAAGTTGATAGGTAAAAAGCTGATTAAGTTAACAATAACATATTTGTTGGTTTAGTAATTTTTGTTTACAATTTTATGTGATCATTATATTTTAATTTCAATGTTTTAATTTTTCACCTGTAGATATAGTTAGATTTTATTTTGGTGCACATCTTGGTGAATAAAATCTTAAGCATTTCCTGATTTTGTTGCTGAATTAAATAATTTTAAAATTGAATAATTAGGTTATGTGCATATTCTTTTAAAATAATGTAGTCACTTATCATGTTATCTATTATTTACTTGAATTATATATATGTAAAATGTAATCAGTGAGAATTTTTGAAAATGAAGGTTGAGAGCCAGATAGTACATCAGAGAATCTTAATTTGTTACTTTCATGTTGTATAACCCATTTAAAATATGTAACATATAATAACATGTATGTATATGTACATGTAACATAATTTTTGAAGTGATCAAATATAAAAAATATTAATTATTTTCTCTATAGAACAGTTGAAAGTTATCCCTTTTGTTCATAACAAGAAGTCTTACTTCAGCATTAAGTGTTTACTTTCTTTTCTGTGTTGTTCTTTGGCTGTTTTCCAAAGCTTTCTCAAAGGCCAATTGCCTGCATAAAAGCTTTAACTCTCATTTACTCTGGTATTTTTATCATATTATGGTAGTGTACAATGATGAAATCTTTTGTTAGATTTGTTATAAAATTTATCAGTATTTGTGTGTGTGATCTATTTTCAATTTAAGATTTTGAGTATCCTTCTTATAAATTTAATATTGGATTAAATCTTTATTTTGATTTGGCTAATGCTCATTTAAAATATTCTTAGCAAATGAATTTCAATTTGTAATTCATTTATTTGTGTAGGAATGGCTTAGATTTAAGTATCTAAAAGTTAAATTTTTTGGTTTTGATCTGGCATAAATTTAAAAAAAAAATCAGCTAATAGAACACATTTTGTTAAACATAAAATGATTGTATAATTACATATTTCAGTTTAATATTTTTTAAACAAACTTTAGAAAGTAAGGGTTGGAAGAAATTTAAACAATGGGGGAAAATCTTGAGTTGTAAAAGGTTTGGGAGACTTTTTTGGTTATAAAATTTTTGAAATCTGATTTTTAAAAACTAATTTTAAATTAACTTTTTCTTTTAAGAAAAATGAATTATTTGTTCATATGTATGTGTTTCTAATATATCATAACTATATTATCTACTGATTATTATGAATTGTTACTATTTACATCTCCCCCCCCCTCTCTCTTTCATTTCTAAGTTTATAATGTGAAATAGTTTTTCTTGAAGGATAAATACATTTTCAAGAATCCAAATTTGAGCAGAGAAACTTAGTTATTTAAAGCTTTCAAATTCTGTTTATGATGTTACAGTTACCATGAACAATCCCTTATTCTGTTTATCTGTGTGTGAATCTTTTAATATCAGGCCTAAATTAGGTTTTATTTATGCATGGAGTTTGAATATCATATCACAATTGGCCATTGTAAAGTAGATATTTGTTAATAAAGTAAAGAAACTGAAATTAACATTTATTTGTCATCTTAAAATAAGCTTAAATATTGCTTTTAAATCAATTCATCTGAAGTTAAAATTTCTGTTCATACAGAATAAAAAAAACATAATGAAAACCTTATAGTAACCTTTAGATAAACTCGGTTGTGGAGTGTTATTGAAGAGTCTTAAATATGTCCTAAATAATAACTGAAAAGTTTTCCAACTATATGATTGTGAATGATTTTTAATTTACTTGATAGCCTGTACTTTTGTGTTAAAGCTTTTATACACAAAACAGTATGTGGTTTAATTAAGAGTTTGGTTATAAATGGACAGAGAGAGAGAGAGAAAGATTAAGTGGTCATGTTTACTTTTTCAGTTATGATGTTGGTTGAAAATATCCTCTTTACTATCCTCACGTAATGCTCATCTTTCAATTCTGTCTGTTCTGTTATTAAAGATGAATATTTTAACACCATAAACAAGAACTAAATGGAACACTGCTCAAACCAGCTCTCTTTGTATGTATATCAGTGGCGCACACAAGGGCTTTGGGGTCCGGCCCCCAAAGCCCTTGACACTTTTTCCGATTGATTATAATTCTAAGTATATAGTACGTAAAATTTAATTTTAAATATTTGTTATTAGTGATTAATTTTATTGATTAATGCTAAGTATTTATTCAATAATAAGTTTTTTACTGTGTTTTCCTCTCAAAAATCGACAAAATCAAAAGGAGCACGATACAAGATTGGTGAACTTTCACCCCTTGAAAAATTCCTGTGTGCGATACTGATGTATATGTATATCTTATATGATGTATACACATATAAGATATACAT
This sequence comes from Trichonephila inaurata madagascariensis, assembly GCA_019973955.1. Classification (NCBI taxonomy): domain Eukaryota; kingdom Metazoa; phylum Arthropoda; class Arachnida; order Araneae; family Nephilidae; genus Trichonephila; species Trichonephila inaurata. Next base: position 63,371 of record BMAV01001395.1, on the reverse strand, counting down.
TTCTAAGAGTTTTAGTGCAAACACATAAACTAATCTTCATTATTTTTTTAATCATTTTGTTATAGATTATCTGCTTTCTTTGATATTGTACCTTACTGCATTGAATTGGAAGATAAAAATAAAAGGAGAAAAATATTACTGTTTTTATAATATTCCATAGTGAATACTTTATTCTTCCTTTTTAGGCAAAAATATAAAAAAAAATCTCCTGACACAAGATACATTCAATAAACATTCGGCACTTGCCAATAAGATGCTCATATCTCACAAGCATATAAAATATTTTTAATTCTTACAATAGTCTGCCTTTCTTCTAAGGAGAAGTCAGTAGTAGTTGCATAGTCCTGAAAAATGCGTGAGGATTTATCTTAAAAATGCACATGTCCTTTATTTGCATTATTTTTTGTTGGAAACTTTAGTCGATGGAAAATTAAAAATTGTGTGACATCTTATTTTTTTCTGTTCTATCATTGGTATCTGTTTACTATCTTCAATTTGTTCTAATTTTAATATTTTCATTTATATATTTTTTTAAATTTTATTAATTCAAATTTTGTATTTCAAGCAATTTGAAAAATGCATGAGACTGCCACTCATGCATTGGCAACAATATATTCCCCTCCAAGATGACTAGAATCACGCCATTCTTTCTATTCAAGATCAGAGGACCTACTGAATAAGTGCAATATAAAGATGAATATTCTTTGTTTTTGATAGTTATCCTTCCACCCTCAGCCTTTCATCCTTCCTGCTGCCCTTTGTGCTTATGCTCTTGAAACCATGACTTTATACCCAAAGGATGCATGGCTCCATGCTGATATTGATGGTTCTCCCCAGGATAACAGCTCATTTGGGGTTGGCTTCTATCATGAAAACTTTTTTGAAGGCTTTTTCGCAGCAGGGGCTTGGGCACTACAAACTTTGATGCAAAGATAATTGGGGACAAGCAATATGCCACCTGACCAATTTATCTATTTGCAGACAAGCTGTTTTTCTTGCGTATTCTCAGCCTGTGATCCTCACTTTCTGCTCCTTGCACAATAGCAACTCAATAGAGGAGGGAAAAAATTAATGAACTCCATGGTGCTGATTGGACTACTGTCTTCCAATGGGGGATCCCTACCCATTGCAAAACCCAGGCAATGAAAAGGCAGACTCTGCAATGCAGGGCTGCAATCTCCCACAGCTTTCTGGTGGCTTGTCGTGCACCAGTCTTTTTCAGATATCTCCAGATCCATGAGGAATTATGTTCACCAAATTCAGGAAGAGGATGCTAGGGGAAAGATCTAAGAAACCCTGCTACATAGTCCAGTTCCAATGAATCTTCAGAGACAAATCTCTGCTTTTCTTAGAATTTTGACCAGTCATGACTTTCTTCAGGAACACCTACATTGAATTGGTTTGCAAAAGACTCCCCACTACCCTCTATATCTTAAAGGAGAAGCTATATAAATTATATTCATCTTTGTGTTTTCCTGCCCAACACAAACTTTAATTTTTCCTCTTATAACTTTTCTGCACAGGCTAGTTTGTATTGGGCTGCTTGTAGGGAAATAGCCTATAGGGTCTCTTCCTTGACATAATAGAAAAAGTAATTTAATAGTTACTGGATTTTTGGTCAGGGTTTATTAGCTCTTTCTCCCTGGTTTTAAATATTTTCTGGAATTACGGATTTCTAAAAGGGAAAAAAGCCTTATTAAATTTTCCCCCCTGAAAATTAAAAACTCACAATGAGCTAAATTCGTATCGCAAATGGTGCCAAGTTAACATTACATGATCCTGGTAATAGATATGTATCATGTTAAAAGTGTTAAATTCCAATATGCACTTTGTTTATATCTTTTGTTTTTTTGATATCTTCTACTTTAATATAAACCCCTTATATACATTTATAATACTTCTTGCATTGTTCTACTCTATATATTAAGCAGGAAGTAATTTTTTCATGACTTTTTTTTCCAACTGTTAGTATGCGAAGCCTCTAATAGCAGTTACTTTTAATATTTCTAAGTGCACTTGGCTATAATTCTTTAATTTTATATTCTTTCCTTATTTTGTTATACTTGGCTATAATTTATAAGTATATATGCACAATGATAGCCTTTGGTGTAGAAGTAAAAACCACTGAATTTTCTTTGAAACTTTTTTTTTTGATATTTTAAACTGCACTGAAGTTTTCAAGTGTAGGAAATTGAAATACAGTGAAAATCATTCAACATGAAACTGAAGGGGCTGAAATATTTTTTCAAGTTAAAGGATATTGTAGAAAAAAGACGTACAATCAACAAAATTGAGTTTATTAGAGTACATTTAATTTACATAGATATGTATATATGTGTGACTTTAAGAAAAATCAATGAGAAACAAAAACATTTACAAGAACTGAATGCAATTTAACATAAAATTTTCAAGTTTTTTAAAGTACTAATCACTTTTTTGAGTTTTTGGAAAGTAATCTAATATTTTTCTTTGTGTTCTCTTTTTCTTTTTTTTCCCTGTCAAATTGTCAAGATTGTTCGATGTTGTTAGTTTTGTTATTCATTTCACCATTGATTTGTGCATCTAAATAACTATGCATACTTTCATGATCTTCCCATTCTAATGATGTGGGAGCAGGAGTTGCATTATTCATTTCATTTTCTTCTTCGAAATTTGCCTCAGCGAACTCCAAAATGACTTTGTCTGCTATAATTAGGCTGTACACATATTATCATTTACTGCAACAAACTTTTCTGATGACACAATAGTACATTCCAATAATACACAGAATTTTTCTCAAACATTTCATTAAGATTTCATTCCCAGAAGTGGAATTTTTTTTTTGTATTAAGTGATTTTCGCTTCATGTTAAAAAAGGAAAAAATTGCATGAAAATACATATTAATTTTTCAGGATTATTGTATTATTTTGTGTTAACCAATATTTAGTCTTGAGCGTTTGCGCTATTAACATATTTCATTGTATATTGTAAGCATTTTCTCAATTCTATCATCTATTTTGTAATTTTTTTGGAACTAATAATTCAATAATATCATGACTTTTTTAGCTAATGTCAATAGTAGAATTTCCTTAAAATTCATTATAGTGGTTAGTGACGTTGACTGCTGTGCAGTAGCCTGGTTTTGAATCCCAGAGAAGAATGGATATTTGTAAATGTATAGTGCCTTTGTGACATAGGGTACTCTAAATAGCCATAGAGTTGCCTCTCATGAGGTTGGTGGGAGGTCCCTGACCACCTCCAGAGTGTTTTCCTCAAAGTTGGGGTGGAATAGAGCCAAATCGAACTGCACCTGTATGATCAAAGGTATGGCTAAGGACAGGCATACATCTAGCCCTTTACTCCTAATGCTAACCATCAAGCAGTTGGCATTAGCAACAACAACCCTAGTGAAAAATAATACTGCATAATTGAAATTTTATGGAACTGTAAATAAAAGGTAATGAAAGAAAAATGATTCCATTATCAAGACATCTGGTTGTAATTTGGAGGAATGTTTTGAGGGGGAAAATTAAGAAAGTTTCTTTGATATTTACCTTCAAATTGTATAATTGTTTCAAGTTAATAGTATGGTTCGTCTAATAAATTTTGTGTTCTTAAGTACCACTTAAAACTTGTGATAATTTTTAAGAAGTTTTGTGGGGCTAGTATATTTAAGAAAAAAAAAGAGCTAGTTAGCATAACAAGTACTTACAGATTAACATTACTGAAGCCAGATTTGCATCAAGCGAATAGTTTTTTTTTTCCCCAAGTAAAACAAAAGAATATTTTTGTTTTGATATTGTGACACAATTCACATGGCACAAATTTTGCTGCAGTGATGCTAATATGCATGTACCAAATTTTTCTTTTGGCAAAATATTTTTACAACTTAGTGAAATTACATGTTAAATCGTACTATATTCAAAGTATGCCAGTTTGATTTATAAGTTTTGTATAAAGCATTTTAAAGGTCCTTGGTATTTTAAATAATCTTTGTTTTTAATAAAATACTTATATTTAATACATTTTGTTTTATTTGGTACATTTTAAAAAAACATGTTTTAATTGTACAATTCTTCAAATATAGAATCTTAGATAAATAAAATAAGGCAGTTTCTTAGACATTTGATAAACTACATGTATAGTTCAATGAAATAAAATTCACGTTGTGATTGGCCTTGAGCTTTTGTTTTTGAAAAACTGAGCTATAAAAATCCTTAAAATATCATTGGATATTTTTCTAAATTATGATTTTTATGTAACGTTTTGCTGTGTAAAGTAAAAACTTCTAATATCATTGTATCAAATATTCATTCAAATTTGAAAAGTTTGTCTATGTATAATCTTAAATGAAATATCAATCCTGTGCTGAAGGCCTGTATAAGTTAATGATCATGTGATATTTTATAAAGTGTGGCATTTCACATCATGCAATGTTGAACAGTTTTTGACCTAAGAATGAAGTTTCTTGGAATTTTTTTAAGAAAAGGTTTTTATACAAAACTACTATTGTACCATAATCTTTTATACTTTTCTTTATTGTGATTGTTTTATTAACCCTGTATTATGTTTAGTGTAGTATAAATACTGATGAATAGTATTTTTTAAAGGAAATATTCTTTAAAATAATGAATTCTTGACTTTGAATGTACATAAATTTTAGGTATTTCAATGGAACGTGATACAAATCAAATGTCTCAAAGCCCTTCTCTATGTCGATCGGGTTGTGGGTTTTATGGAAGTCCAAAAACTGACGGACTATGCTCAAAATGTTATAAAGATGCTCTCAAAAGAAAACAAGCTAATCCTGCTCCGCCACAAATCAGCGGAAGGTCTAGCCCTACTGCATCGGCTGCTGTCAGCAGTAAGTCTGTTTTCAAATCTTGGTTACTGTTATTACTGTCCTTGGTCACATTAATTGGTGTACCGTAGAATTGTATATTGCTCAATTGACTAAAATTGTTTATAGATTTATGTTGGAAAGTCGATTTAAATTGACATCTATATAATTTATATTTCTTAAACATATATATAAAAACATTCTTAATTTACAATAATTACTTTGGATAAATTGTTTTTTAATGTTATGGTGAGGCAGTTTTGTCTCATTGAATTCAGGGGAAAATCGAAAATCTGAATTTCTTGTTGACTTTTAAATAATCTGACTTGAATGAGTGTAGAAAATTTGTTTTGTAGACTATTGGTTTCAATCTTTGAGGTGTGTTTCACTAATTTTTATAGAAATGCTTTAAAAATTGTAATTTTTGATGTTTTTGTTTTTAAAACTTATAAAAATGGAATTCAGTTCTTAAACATTAGATCTCCCTTCTTCCAGTTAGTTATCAGTGTATTTTGTATACCAAATGATTTTTTCAGTATTGTATCAGAGGTAACAAAATGAAAATCTGTATTAATGTACAAATGCTTAAAGTATTAAGTATGCATGTATATATTTGATTATGTAATTAAAATTCAAAATGAATTGAAAGTTTATTTCTCAATAATTACTGTTTTTAACTTTTTTTCTTCCATATTTAGGTGTAAAAGAATACATTGATTCATTGTGTTTTTTGACTAATTTCAAATTAGTTCAAAGTTATCTTCAGTAAAAAAGATTTAACTACTTTAATTTGTCTAATAAGTCTTGTGAATTTTCCATCTTCCTTTTTCATCTAATATTTGTGAATACAATGTTAATCCTTCAGATTTGTTATTACTCCATTTGAAATTATTTATTAGAATACAGTATATTGTATCTAAAGGATTTCTGTTAAAAATGGGAAGTTCTCATTTTTGAAAGTGTTAACACTAGAACCGTGGATGGGGTCCATTTTGACCCAAAAGCAATTTTGTTTCCGATTTTCTCAAAAAATTCTTACAGAATTGAACAAAATTTCTTTATTTTTCCTATTTTATACCAATAATCTGTAAAAATATGTTAAATACTTATAATTTTTTTTTGGTTTGTTTTTAATGCATATACCTAAAACCACGGAATGTGTCATTTTGATCCCATCATAATCACAAGTACTAAATTTGTAATTTAACATTTTCTGGAATGGGAAAAGCTTTTTCAGTCCTCTTTCCATTTTGCAGATGTAAGCAGAACAATACTTCAAGGTCAATAGATTGTTAGTGATAATAGAAGAGCAGCTGAGAATTTTGTTGTATTAGTAGCCAGTGTTGCAGATTAGTAGTAGATACTTGTACAGTGTTGTAGATACTTGTTTTGTCTGTAAAATACCAATGTGGGGAAAGTGTACAAAATATTTAAAAAGAAGTTACCCAAAATGTGCATGAATTGTGTAGGAAATCTTGACTGGTAAGAAACTAAATATTTCTGTTCAAGTTGTCTGTATATTTTACTAACTGTATACAATATTCCATATTGTAATATCTTATTATTTTTTACCACATTATAATAATTTAATGTTAAAAATAAATAAATGTCATTGCCAAATAATTACAGCGTACTTTTAGCATAACAACACAGGTTTTTACTAATAGGGGTCAATTTGACCCAGCCCACGGTTTTAGATATACCAAAACTGCCGCTGTTCTAATAAAACTAGAGGCTAAAAGAAAAATTTTAAATTGGGAGAGAAATGCAATCTGATTTTTTTAGTGAGTGTTTATTGCCTTTTTAATAAATTTTTTAGTTTATTTTACTAAAGATGAATATTTCCTTTAGAGTGGATCTTCAGTTTTTAAATATCTTTAAAATCAGTAATTTGATACTTGAAATTAAACCATGAAATAATTGATAAGATGTAGATAATGTGCTGATAAAATTACGAATTATGACTATTCAGCTGTCAGCACTTGAAAAATGGAAGGTTAACTGCCTTCACATTTGTTTGAAAAGTTGAAGTCTTCTCAGTTTTATAAGTAAGTTTTTGAATTTAAGTAATAAAGTGATTATGTATTATATATTTTATAAGGTTTATTCATTGGTACATGAAATAACATGTGTATAATATAGACCTGGGGATAGTTGAAAACTTTCAATTTGGTTCTTAAGTTGGCATTTTGTACACAGTAATTAAACTTACTGTCTCTCTTCATATCAGTATACAAAAATCATACATTTCTGTTTAGTGTTTCTGTTAAGTTAATTTCATTTTAGAAACCTTTTTTTTAGGGAAGGGGGGGTCATCAAAAGTATGTAAACAAAGTTAGAGGAGTGTAAATATTTGATATTTGAATCTGGGAATCTTGTTTGATTAAGCCTTAAGCAATAGTTATTTTGGAGAGGTAAGGGACAAAACTAACAATATGTTGTCTTTCTCCTTAATTACCAGTAACTGATGGTACTGGGTTTTTTCTCAGACAGTGGAGACAAGATAATATGGTGTCACCTTCTGAGTATTGGAATGTTTGTTGCTCAGAAATGACCAATAATTCTTTCTTTTATAAATTTTTTTTAAAACTAGATTGTCACACCTATTTCTTAAATTAAAATTAACATTTTCTTTCTTGCAGTTTCTTTCTGTTTCAATGACATAACTTAATCCACAGTGAAATAGTTATCGGAACCAAAAAATTTTAATTATTTTACTATTTTTCTATGTGCAGTTATATTTAATGGCATACCTTTTATCTAACACAATCATTTAATTATGTTACTTTCTATACTCTATATAATATGAATTATCTAGTATTAAGCACAAAAATTATTTCTTTGATTAATTGATAAGTATTCAGAAATATGAATACTTTTTGCATCTTTTTGCCTGAATGAAGTCATTAAATGTTGAAAAACACACACACAAAGAAGAAAAATATCATTCCCCAAAATTACTTCATATATTTTTCCATTATATGTGTGTTATGCACAAAGGAAATCGAGATATAAAATATCACTGACTATACTTATTTGTTGAATTCATTAATTAACATTTGTGAACCAACTAAAAGAATTTGAATTATTCCTGCTGTAATTCCTTTATAGAATATTTGATCTTAGTAAAGAAAAATAAGGCATTTATGCCTTAAAAGGGATTATCATTAATGCTTATTTCTTTTCAATTAAATATGTAATATCTAACAGCAATTTTAATCATAAGTAACAAGATAATGCATTACTTCATCTTGATTTTTGGTAAAGTTAATAAACTTATAAATTGATATAAGTTTTTCTTGTATCAAATTAATTCTTGTAGCAGAAATTTAATTTATGCTAAAATGAAAACTTAAGTGAATATTTCAATTTAGTAGAATACTTTTGTTCTTTCAAAAATTCAAGCAAATCTAAATCTTTGTAATAAAGGAAATAAAACATTTTCTACTATATCAGTGCTTCCTAACCTTTTTAAAGCTGTGGACTTGTCAAAATATGATAATTTTACCATGACCCACATAGGGCGTGGATTGTTTAATATGTTTTATATATATATATATATATATATATATATATATAGGTTATATATATATATAGTTTTATTTAATTTAATTGTATTTATATATAAAACATGCCTTTAGAATAAAATAGTTACATAAAAAAATAAATATAAAGTGATTTAACATGGAATGTAAAGTGGTTTCTGTAAAGAGTCACACAAATCCAAGAGAAATGCACCATATTAAAGTGGAAAATAATTTAATTTTCCTCATGCGTCCCGGGGTTGGGGTCATTGTACTACATAATGAAAAAATTGTCATTTACTTATTGGTAATGAAATGTTTCAGGATTGCTTGGCATTCTGGAAAGTCCATCCTTAGCAATTTTCTTGTTTTTCATCATTCCTGTTTTAACTTGTTCAAGCCCAGACAATTTCCAACCTTTTTAAAAACTCGACATAAAATCATTCCTTCCTTCCTCGGGGGCTTGACAACCCAAGGTAGGCCTTGGCCTTCTCAAGAAGCCCTTTCTAGGCTATCAATCCATCTTGGATTTGGCCCATCCTTTCTTCGTGTGCTAATTGGTTGAGTATTGAAGACTTTTTTAGTAGTGCGTTTTTTGTCCATTCTGACAACGTTGCCTACCCATTTAATTTATTGTAGTTTGATGAAGTCAACAGTGTCAGATTCTTTAAATGAGCGATAGAGTAATAAATTTGATCTTCTTCACAACATGCCATTTTCTTGCATTCCTCCAAAAGTAAATCTTAAAATCTTCCTTTCGTAGATACTTATATTTTCATCTGTTCTAGGCATGGACCAAGTTTTACATGTATATTAAGACTTTTATTCAATAGAACCTTTGTTTTTCTTTTTATTAAATTTGATTTCATATATTTTGGTATTCCATTAAGCTCCTATTAGCCATAGTAATTCTCTTTTGAATTTCAGTAGTACAATCATTCCTATTGTTAATTTCAGAACCTGAATAAGTGAAACTCAATTTCAAAATTATATTCTTCAATTTTAAAGTGGAAATTGTTAAAACATGATTAAGTACAAGGCATGTATTTGGTCTTATTTTCTGTTGCAGCCTTAGGGCCACTTTTTCTAAAGGTATGAAGGCTTGTCTTAGTGCTTTAGGTGTTCGAGCAATGTCATCAGCAAAAGCCAACAATTGAACTGATTTATTAAAGATATTTCCACTGGTATTGATGTTGGAATCTCGCCACTTTTTCTAATGCTAAATTAATGAGAAGGCACGCCATTGTGTCTCCTTGTTGAATGACATTTTTTATTTCCAATGGGTCTGAAAGACCATTCTTTATTTTGACCATAATCTCTGTTTAATGTCAGGCTTGTGTGTGTCAGCTTTAATAACTTATCAGGAATTTTAAACTCTTTCATGGCTGCGATAAGAGCCTTTCTATTGATGTTATCATAAGCGGTTTTAAAGTCAATAAAGGGACTGTGTATTAATTCCAAATTCTCTTGTTTTCTCCAAAATCTAATTGATTTGAATATCTGCTCTGTAGGGATTTCTTTTCCAAAATCCATTTTGATAACCTCAAACTGTTTTATCCATTAGTGCACAAAGTCTGTGGAACAAAATATTCTTGAATACCTTATAACTTGTACAGAGCAGGCTGATCCCTCTATAATTTGAACACTGAGGTATATCTCCTTTCTTGTGCATTGCACAAGTTATACTGGTTTCCCATTCCTCAGGGATTACTTCCTGTTCCAAAATTGCTTGAATTAAGTCATAAACTTTCTTGGAAGTTTCTTTCCCTCCATATTTCAGTAGCTCAGATGGAGTAGCATCAGGGCCGAGTGCCTTATTGTCTTAAGTTTATTTATGACTTCTTCCAGTGACAAAATCATTACTGTAGTAAAATTTTAACAATATTTTTTTAAAAAATTGTAAAACTAAAGAATGTTTTTGTTTTAATAAAAGAATGTATAATATATTCTTTTAGGAAATGACTAATTTCATATGCTTGCACATGAATATTCAGAATAAAGAAAATATTTGAAAACTAAATATAAAAAATTTACCTTGTGTTTAAAAATTTTAAAGCTTGAAACATTGTTCGGGACTCACACTTGAATTCTCTACAGCTTATATTCGAAGAATTTCTTCTATTTTACTATTTGATTTGTTCATCGATGTCCAATATTATACTCAATTAGCTTAATTCTGGCAAGAAATGTTGAAAGGATCGTCCTTGTTTTAATAAAATTTGTGCTGTGATCTTGTAACTCCAAATTGACTCGTTAAATTTACTAAATAAATCTATTGAATAAGTAAAATCTGGTTTCCCTTTGGTTAATTTTTCTTTTTAAAATTAAAGTCGCGATCTGGTTTAAAGACTCCCATTTACTTTTCATGGACCCTTTGTGGGTCATCATAGAGCCCTAGGGGTCAATATAGACTACTTTGAGAATAACTGGTACAGAACTCTCTTGATTGGATGCTTATCTTTTATTGAAAATAGGGTAAGGCCAGATATAGCATTTGTTGTAAACACTGTCACAATTTTATAATGGATGTATATATTATCATCATTGGTTTATTAAATTATGTCTTTAAAACCAACTATTAAATAAATGTTTGATGCTGAAAGTGGTATGTTAACTATGTATTTGGATGCTGGTCTTTTTAATTTCAAGTTAAAGCAAATACATATTTCTTTTATGGGCAAGTGTCCTGGAAGTCTGAAATAAATGTTTTAGCCTTAAGTTCAATGGAAGCCTGAATTCATAACATTAGTGAAAAATTCAATATGTATCTTGTATTTAAGAATTTTAAAGGAAAATTGATTTCAACAGTTCTAGATTGTACTGTGACAACCAAGCAGCAATTCATCTTTTTAAGAAAAGTTTAAAATAGTTAAACTAAATATAGAGATATTAAATATCAATTCTAAGAAAAATTTATCAAATTTTTTATTGAAGCTACTTTTTGCAGTGGAATTTTTTCTGTAATGAAATATATATTCAAAATGGATTCATTGACTCATGCTATATGTTTGGCAAACAGATAAGTTGGTCACTGGATTGCAGTTTTATTGGTTGTTACATAGTTTGTATTCTATGGAAATTTTTAGTTGGGGAAACCCCCTCCCTTCAAGGAAAGACAGAGCTCAACCAATAAGGGTTTTAAAGTTTTGTATACTTATCTTTTGGGAGGACATCCTTTTCACCTGGTTCCTTCAAGATCCATTTTATCTAAAAAGGCTTTGGTTTTTGACTGGCATTTAGTAAATCAAAAGCAACATAAGTTCATTAGAAATTGCATTGCTTACTTCTCCAAAATAGAATGACTCAACCTGTACAATTAGTGTGTAACCTAAAAGATTTAATATTACAATTAATATAATATATTAAGGAAAGGATAATACTAAATATATATATAAAAAAGTACACACTATTTTACATTGAAACATAAAAATATGGGAAAAAGGACTCACAAAAAATTCCATGCCATGATCAATAACAATATTGCGAGCTTCCAAAGAAAAGCTGTTGTGATGTAAAAGTGTTTTAAAATTTTGCATTTAAAATCTGTGTTTTAATTAAATGCTTAATGTGTTATGGTTGTGAAAATATAGAGAAATACAATAAGATCACTTGAAGACACTTACGCCAAACACATCACATTACACTAATCAATTGTAACCTCTATTATTTGCTTTTGCATACTTGTGCCCAGTCTTGCTTGCTCTTTAGTGTAGTTCACCCTTGCAATTCCACTAAATTGACCTAATATTGCAAGGAATTAACATCTTATCCTCTAAAGTAAACAATGTCTTCAAAAAGTCTCCTTTCTCAAGGGAGTAAATTGTGCATAAAAAAAATTACTAGTTTTAAACCAAATAAAAATTATTTGAGCATTTCTAATACTACTCTCACACATGAGAAAAACCTTGATGCATCTTTAGCTTTATTGCTTTAAAAATCAGTTGTGTTATTCATTGGAAACATCATTTTTTCTCCCTTAAAATTTGTATAAAAGGTCATATATAAGACTAGTACAAGTAAAACATATTCTGAATCATCTAGAGGGCACAATTGAAAATACCACAAGATTTGACAAATTGGATTAAATGTTAGTATAAACATTCTTAAACAATCAGCTGTATGTAAATAATGAAATATACTTAGGGAAAACTTTATATCTTTCATGTTTTAGAAAATTAAGCTCATAGATTATTTTTGTGTGGCTTGGTTCTTGAACCTTGCTTCCATTCCAGAGTTATGCATAACAGTTTAAAAAATAGTTATGAAAATATAATTTTGTTAATTTTTAATTACATGTTGAAAGCTTTTTGTTCTAATCTCATTATGTTTAAAATAAGCTTAGGGTGAGTTTTGGTTGATAAAAATAACTTATGATACTACTAATATTGAAAAATAAAAATTTTCCCCATGGCATTTAAATTAGTGTTTAATTTTTAAATGCAGTTTCAAATAACAAGGTTAATATTGATCACTTCTAGTAAAGTATTTTTACTGAAAACAACTCCAGAAAATCCTTATTTGAAGATTTTACTCGAAAATATCAGCGTATTGGCCATTGAAGTAGATTACTTACTTGAAAAATATTGTCTATTAAAAATTAAAATTTAGTTGGGTTTTTTTATATACTGTACTAGCAAAGTTTTATAACCTTTATTTCTTTTATCTATTTTAGCTGTTGCTGAGTGTGATGACAAAACCATTTTACCAAAAGATGATGATTTGTCTACAGCCTCTCCTACAGTTCCAGCTGTTGTTGTAACCCCACCTAGTCAAGACCAGAGCAAACCTGAGGTAAATAAAAAAATAAATTTTTCTTTAAATGCTATTATTAGCATCCTTTCATTGTAAACAAAGGATTTAACACAATGAATATTTTTAGATATATTTACTTTCTTGGAAAACACAATGCTACTTTATTGTTATTCTTTTAAATTCTCAAGCTGTTATAACTGATGTATTTAAATAAGAATTTTTAATTTTCATTATCTTAGATTAAGATTTTAAATGTATAGATCTTTAAGGTTTATTCCAAAAATGTAATAATAAAAGGCTAAGTCTCTAAAGGTAATTGCAAAAGAAAAAGTAATTTCGAAGATATAAAGTTCAGGAGGGTGATTTAAAAATGTTAAACTCTTGTTTGTTTTTAAAAAAAGCACCTATTGGCAACTTTATAAATACATAATCCTGTTTGGATTATTTCTTGTTATATTGTAAATAAAGAAGTTCTTAAATTGGGTTGCATTTTTTTTTTAAAGGAATTAAATGCATTTTTGTAAAATCCTATGATCTTCCTAATTAAAAATAAATAAAGGGCATAAAAATGGCCAATTTATTTTCCTTAAAATCTAAAAGTAATGATAAGAATTTATTTAGAGTGTTATACCTACTATGTCTTGCATTATAAGAACTGTTATCTATAAATCTTTTAATATTAAAAATATTGATTAAAAATTTATTCATGTTTTCAAAGTATTTTAAAATTTTTCATACTGTTATGATAATATCTTGCAAAATAAGAAAAGATCTTAAATTTAAGTGAACATACCAGAAAAGATCCAAAGAAAATCTACATACTGCATTTTCTACATCTATGTGGGTTTTCATTGAAATGTGTTTTCTTGTGCTGATATATATAAAAAATCCAGTGTCGCAATGTTTGTCCGCGATGGACTCCGAAACTACTCAACCAATCCTAACATAATTCTGCATATCGGGTGTTATTTCATCCAACTTAAAATATAGAATAGTTTTCATCTCAATTTTTGACATTTTTTTATTGCTGGAAATGCATAAGAAACAAAAAATTCGCAAAATTTCGGAATGCGTGTGTTCCTGCAGAAGCAGATTTTGTAGACCAAGGTGCATGAAAAATTAGTGTCTGGTGTATTTCGAGGCATGAAATTCAAATTTCGAATTGAATCCTAAGAATATACGTAACTTTGCCAGATAATGCCGGTCCACCATATTTTAGACAAACCCTGGCCTTACAGAGCCTGAAAACTTGATACCTGGCATATTTTGAGAAGAGTAATCTGATATCCAATATGAGACATTGTCACAACTTTGCCGGATAATTCAGGAGGACTGTCTATTATACGGACCGTGACAGGAGCTTTCCTCAAAAATCTTGGTGTAGGAAAAGTACTTTTCTGGTCATTTTCGGGATGGCGTGAACGAGAATGAGAAATCGAATATTAGAAATTCCCGTAACTTTGCAAATAATGCTAGATAACACTAATGCCCCTTTCCAGTGACTGAACTTGCAGACTCAAGGGAGTCGAAAGTAGTCCCCGGTTGCATCTAGGGATGGCAAACGAGAATCTGAAATTACATTTCAGAAACTCCCATACATTTGCAGGATATTGCTGAAGTTAGGGGGAATTGTTTGCCACAACTACGTGGCAGCAGAGTTGCAGTGTTTTTTATAACCTGAATGAGATGACTATATATTCCTTTAGAAATTATTTATTAATCAACAACAATTCAACGATCCAATTCATACAACATAAAAACAAGTTTCGAACATGATATTAAAACATCCGAGACATCATAGATCAAAAACTATACTTCTGATCAGACAGTCCATGTCCTCATTGATTTAAACCCGCTAGCAAGATTGAGAGAGTGAGTATCAATGCCTCGCGAACAAGATCGAGACATTAAAGAGATATAAAAAGAGAGAATCTAAAATGTAACATCTTGCTTTTATATCCCTTGTTCCGGAAGTCACTGCCTTCCCGACTACTTCCCATCACGCGATCAAACGTCGCGGAAACCACGTGGCCACCACTCGATCAGGAAATTCGACCATTCGGCGACGATTAATCTTAAAGGGGATGAAACTGTTTGCCTTTATTTTTGGTTAACAGGAATGGCTTTGTGTTTGAGTCTTGCTTATGAATTTTCATTCCCTCAAGTGGCTGAATTTGCATGCACTAGGGCACCGAAATTCAGTTCCATGCGTGTTTCGCAGCACGGAAGGAGAATATGAAATCTGATTTTAGGAGTTCATGTAACTTTACCGAATAATGCCAGATGACCGTAATACACACAGACAGCGGTATCAGTCTAACTTGCAGGCGCAAGTAAGAAAAAAGTTGGTCTCTGATGTATTTTGAGAAGGCCTATCCGAATGTTCAATCCAATTTGAGAATTTCTCGCTACTATGTCAAATAATACCAAATGACCACATTTTAAGTGAACCATGGCAGGGCATGCCTTAAAATTCTTGGAGTGCGAGAAGTGCTTCTCCGGGGGTTTTCTGGATGGGGAACAAGAATCTGAAATCAGAATTTAGAAACTCCCATAACTTTGCTGGATAATACCGGATGACTTTAATGCCCCCTTCAGGGACAGAACTTGCAGGATCAGAGGCACCAAAAGTAGGCACAAGGTGCGTCTTGGGATGGGGAACGAGAATCTTAAATTGGATTTCAGAAACCCTTAATTTTTCTGGATATTGCCAGAATGAGGTCAAATGGTTTTGTATCGAGTCCTGCGTCCACATTTTTATTCCCTATAGCTACTAACTGTTGTGCGCAGCATTGCCAGAATATGATGATCAACAGAAAATTACATTGACAATTACATCTTCAGGCATTGCAGCTACTTTGTTAAATGGTTGATAAACTGCACATTCAGCATTCCAGCTGCCATTAGACATTAAAAATTGTTAAAATCAACAATATTAACCTCATTTATAATATTGCATCTTCATATGTTGTTCATATCAACATAAATAATTCATGCATTATACTATACTCAAGTAAGAGATTAATAAAATGATAAATTAAAATTTTTGTTTTTGCTTAATTTTAACTCTCAAAAATTGTAAGCAAAAATTAATTTGACTGCATTGAATAGTTTAGAATAATAAAACTGTTGTATGTCATGGGTAAATTCTAAGCATAGTTTGACAAGTTGTGAATAACTTACATGACATCCCAATGTTGTCAGTAATCCAGAAATATAGTATTACTTGAACGGCAAGCATGTAGGCGTTGTCAGAATGTGCCGCCATTAATGAGAAGTAAACAAATCCGTAAAACGAGTGGAGTTGAGAAACGGCTTTTGCTGATGGCAGCTGTGCTCCGTGCCGCAGGACGCCACGGTTTTATCTGGCCACTCAGGAATTTTCTTAATAGTTTGTATCGCTTGTTGTGGAAGTAATGCAATATGCTAGTTATATTAATGTATAAATAAAGATCACTACTGTTGTATAGTCAGTAGTAGTTGGGTGTTTCTCAGCAAGTGGCTGACTCCATACTGTACTCGAAGGTTTTTGAGCAAGGTGCTCAGAATGTATTCAACTGTTTCTTATTTTTAGAATGTCATTGTAAAGATTTCATCCTTTTTGCGTCGTCTTTAATAAAATCATGTTGTTTAAGAAATTCTCGTCTTTCATGAAAAAGTCCTCCACATCCATTATTTAATTTTTAAAATCCACTGTTCATAGCTCTGCTGATTAGTTAGTTTTTACACTTTAATGTTAGAAGTGTAGAACTTAAGATACGATAACAAAAACAAAGCCACAACAATGTGTGGCTGTGTCGAGAAGTATATATGTGTGTGTGTGTATATATATATATATATACATAGATATACAAAGTTTATAATACAATTTTGTTGCAAAATTTTTAAAAAACTTTTCATGTCTTGTTTTACTTCTAATTTTTATAAATTAACATTCCTTTGAGTATTGTCGATTTCCTTTTAATTCTTAAGCGAGCATACATAGTTTCAAAGTAGTTTGTTTAAATTATATATTTTGTACAAAATGTAGAAAATTGTCTAGTAGTATCAGCAGAAACAAGTTAAAATAGAATTTATGGTATTAATACTTTTAGAAACTTTTCAAATGTGTGAAAATGGTCCACCCTCTTTACTGGGTTACCCTCTCTCTATCAACCTCCCATCCAGTTATGAATCATTGATACATAAATTTTCTGCTAATTTTCTAACAATGCTACATTAAAAGTTGGAAACTTAAGGATAATTTTTCTCTTGCCTTGAATTTTGAAATTGTGATTTCTAATTCAGTTACTAATTGTTTTACTTGTTACTTATACAATCAAAAATTAGAATTCAATACATCTTTAAAGTTTTAATTTTTCCAACATTGTGGATCAAGTTACATTTTAATAGTATACAATGTTGAATATTTTATTCTTGCAATTTACAGTCTTTTGGTGATTTCTTCAGGAACATTTACAAATATTGAAGGAAATATTTTGATTGTTAAATAAAATGAAGGAGAATAATTTGAATGCGGTGCGAGTCTTTAAAAACTTGCTAAAGGTAAAATGTAAATTTTGTAAAAATGTTGAATTTGATACTCATATTTTTTTAATGCTTTTTAAAAATTTGAGGGTAGGGATTATAAACAATATATATATATATATATATATAATATATATATATATTTATATATATAGTAAGCAATCCAAGACTGATGTCTTGCCTAAAAATCGAAAGTTTTTAAAGAGCACAATTCTCATTTTATGGTGTTCATATTTAGTGTGGTGTGGAGTCCAATAGTGTGGGATGCCAATTTCAGGTGTTGTCCTTGTCAATTAAGCGAGGTTTAAAATTGCATGCTTTGTTGGCAGTAAGCCCCTAGTGTTACTTAAGATAACATTGTTAATAAAAAAAAATCAAGTTAAATTTTAGTATTCAGGTTAACTAAATCCAATTGTGCCAAAATATTTATTCTGATTAGTGATGTAAATTTTGTATTATTGTAAGAAATTACTAAAGAATTTTATCATTTTTAATGTTCCAAATTGTTTTGGTTTTATTGCATCTTGAATACTATCATTTGTTAATGTAAAATTCTTATAATGAAATTAAAAGTTTGTAAAATGTATTCAAATATAATAATCTTTTGGAATAGTTAATGTAGCCGAAAGTCATTCATCTTTGTTCATCTAAAGTTAGTTATTCGTCCCACTGTATCATTTTTCTGTAAATGAAATTGATTTGTTTTTACTTTTCTTTGTTTGAAATTTTCTGTCTATTGCAGACTTCCAAACAGACCCTCAATGAATCTGAGGCCTCCCCTGCAAGCCCTGCCTCCTCAGATAAGGGTGAGGGTGAATCTTCTCAGCAAGATGATTCTCTTGAGAAAGATCAGAAAAAGAAGAAAAACAGATGCCACATATGCAAAAAGAAAGTAGGCCTCACTGGTAAGTCTTCGTTCAGTAAAGTTAGTTGTTCATTTCAATTATATTCTGAAATTACATTTTTTGGTTCTTTTTCCAGATTGAACTTGAAAACTTAAATTATGGTTTTTTTTTGTTTTTTTAATGTGTCAAGTTTTTCCTTTTATGGTCATTAGCAAATTTTATTATTCATTTCATGATTGAAATGACAGATTGTATGCATAAATATTATGATTACAATAAAAGATGTTGACGCATGGAAAATTTTGCATGTTCAACTTTAAATTGCATCTACTTTTTATGACTTTCTATTCAAATACTCAAAGATTAAAAAGTAAATTCAAATGCTATTATTATTTAGATTTATTTTTAAAAAAGATACATCATATCTGATATACTGTATTTAATGTTTAGCAGCATATTCTTGATTCTAGCTCTGCTGCTACCTCATTGAATGAACTTCTAGCTTTGTTATTACTGTGTTCCAACATACAAAAATATCATTTAATTGTAGCCTCTCTTATTTTTCCAATTCCTACTTTGTTTACTTTCTCTCTCTATATATATAATTTTTAATCATTTATAAAATACTCTCTTCATCCACTGAAGTTAAAATAATTTTTTTTTTAAACTTGTAATGGATGGTACTTGATATTAATACAGTTTTTTACAAATATTAATTCAGTAATTAAATTTTATTTTTAAATTTTTCTGCTACAGATAGTAACAGCAGTTTTACTGATTCTGTAGATTTTCCCTAAAGCTCCAAGAGTCAGACTTGTTTTCCATAATTGGTTTCCTTTAGAATTAAATTTTTTTTTTATGTTCTGTATTAAAGAGCTGGGTCATTTTATTATCATTCACAATATTAGGAAACATGTTACTAATGGAATGTAACAATTTGTATTCCTGAATTGTATCTGTATTCTTTCTTGCATTCAAAATGCTTTGTTTCCTTTAGACTGCACATTATCCTAAAAGTGACAAATATTAGGAAATTTTTGCATTTTTCTGTGGCTTGTATAACTGGGAAGCTTGTCTCAAATTTCAGATCTGATCACCAATTAGTTTTAAATGTATTTGAAGTTATTGGAGTTAAGGTTTCATTTTAAAGCCTTTTCCCATTTTAAAATTGAACCCATTAAAAATATTTTTGATCCTAACTCTTTCTGTTTGAAATGATTATTAACTTCATATTTCATTATTATTTCTGTTTGCTTATGTTCTGAATCCTCATAGTTACTAGGCTAAAACTGATTTCGAGGCCAATATTTATTTTTAGACATAATTTGTATGACTTAAAAGTTTTTTACTTTGTTTTCATTAATTTTTTTTCTTGTTGAAGAAATGCCATGGCAAAAAAATTCTCAGGTTGCTATGAGAAACAATATTTTAAGAAATGGAACATTACTGAAAATGATATCTAAAAACCATCCTTCAGCTGGTACTACAGTGAAACTTCAGAATACCAAATGTTCTGAATACAAGTATTGCAGATGAAACTGAATATTTTCATGACATACTAAACTATATTATAATACTCTATAGTAAAGTATTTTAAAGTCGCTTATAACAAACTCAGAATTTGCTAAACTGCCCCAATTTATGGCCAAGAAAAGAATAGATGTTATAAGTACAACATAGTGATTTCTAGCTTAATTTTCTATCATTGTTAAGGAGACTTGGTACCCCAAAAATGACTGACCTATCATTTTTTTTTAAATTTTTATTTAATCTTATTCTTTGCATTATCTTTCGATTGATATATCATTTGTGCAAGTCAGGAAGTTAGAAGTTGAATAAAACTTCATTTGAAAACAAATTAGGCAATTCAGCCGCATCCCCTTTTTAGAAGAAAAAGCTAAAAAAAGCGTTATTATTTCTCTTTATAAAATAGACTTTGTTTTATCATATCTATAAAAAAAGAATATGTAATATATAAAGCAAAATACTTCCGAGGCAATACAATATTGTAATTTTTCTGCTTTGTAAAAATGTGAAGGGAAAATTTTTTTTAATAAAGGGCTTTTTTAATTTTAAATTTTTCATAATTTCAGTTCTTATTACTCATTTTTTTCCCATACAAATTTTAATACTTCTGTGAAGAAAAAACTAAATTTCCCTTTCCCAAAGACAAAAAAAAATTTTTAACATTTTTCTTGAATTTTCTTGTGAAAAAATTTAATTTTTAAAAAAATTGATCAAAAAAAAAAAATTTATCCCGAAAAAAAAAAATGCAATTATTTTAAAAAAAAAATATATATGTAAAAATTTTTAAAGTGATTTTTTAAGTTTTTTTTTAAGTTTATTAAAATTTTTTCAAAATTTAAATAAATTTTAAACCCTAATTTTAATTATCACAAAAATAACTTTTTAAAAAGTTGAGTATATATAATTTTTTCAAATTGTAAAATAAAGTCACAAGCAGGTCCAAGGTTAAATATGATTTGAAAATAAATTATTTTTTTTAATTTCTGTTCCAAAAAAAAAGAATTTTTTTATTTAAAAGGTACTATGCAGCCTCTAGCCATATAAACCCCCTGGCTCATACTTTTTTTATGTTTTTTTTAGGATGTTTGAAATTTAAATAAATGCAACTCTTTGTTTTATATTTTGCATGTTTTTTGGGCTATAAAACATATTACATATTTTTGGCTTTCATCTAACTTCCATTGGTCATCCCTCTAATTATCCTTCTACAAACCTAATTCATTTTTGATGCTGTTGTAATAAAAGAAATAACAATTTTCTTTGAATTTTAACTTAAATTCAAAATTTAATAACCCCCTAATACTTGAACTTGCTCAAAAACATACTGATGTCAAATTATTTCTGATGACTTTAGAACATTCTATCTTTAAGGCATGTTCTATCTTTAACAACATTAATACACTTTCCTTTCTTTAACCATATTGTTCCCTTGTAAAATAAAGTGTTGGAGTAGTTAAATTCCACCTACTTGTTATATATGAAATGTCGGCATATAAAACATTTTCCATTAACATATCCTAATTCTTTTTATGTGTTTCCAATCTTTTCTTTTGCCTGTTTTTACTGTTCATTTGTGAATAGTATTATAATTACTTGTGTTAACATAAATGCAAATAATTAAAAACAATTGTCATTAATTTAACACGTAAAACTACAAAAAAGAAATTTCGAACTTAATGGGACATAGCACGATTCAATTGACCAAAATCAGTCAAAAAATCAAATTTATTTTTTTTAGCCTAAATTATTCTTTATATACTTTTCTATAACCTCGCAAAATTTGAAAGCTCTAAACGAAAAACGCAGAATTATGATAGCTTTCAGTTCGCTTATTCACATTTCTATGGAAAATCAAAACTTTAAACTGACTTCCCTTCAGAAAGATAAAATAACTAGTTTGTCTTCATTTAAAATGCTAAGGTTTTTTTTCTATTGCCTAATTTTTGAAATTTTTTACCTATTGCTAATAGTACATATAACAAAAGTTGATATGCATTTTGAATCAAAGCAATATTTTTTTTTTTAAAAATAGTTGAACTCAGAATTTACATTTTTAAGGAACTTTCAATAAACATTCATAAAAGAAGTATTGTATGAATACCAATCAGCTAAGAAAACCCCATACCAACTTTTATTATACATAGTTTGACGTACTTGTAAATCAAATTTCATGCATGTACGTAAATTTTTGTAGGAGGAGTAGCCTTTTGAAATCACTTCACAAATTTTAAATTTTTTCCTTAAAAAATTACATGCCTAGTTTTTTATGAAATTTTGAACACAAAATCTGTGTTTAACATAGTATACTTACATAGGAGACGACCAAAAAAAATTTTAAATTCCTTAAATTAAAAATTTTTGCGTAAATCGTACCATGTCCCCTAACTGAACAAAATATCAAAATGTCTGCACACAAAAATGTGTAATAAAATAACAAACCAACACAGAATAATACGACGGGTAGAATTCGCGAAACATTTTTCTAATTATATATATATTATATGCTGTTGCTATTAAATAATGCGTACATTTATTTTGAATATACCACAATTATATATAGGAAAAAACGGTACTTTCGTTTCTGTGGGGTGTTTTTTGCAGCCCCATCTTCAGTTATTACCTTATTTGTATTGCCCAAGTTGTCTTTGAGTTTGATCCCTTGTTGTACATCTCGATTACTTTCTAAATTCATTGAAATCGGTGGCTGCATTGTAAATAAAGATTTTTTTTTTTCATGTAGCATTCAGTTTAATTTAAACGACTTATAACATTTGCTTATGGAAAAACAGTTAACTTTTTATAGCAATTCAAGCTTGATAAATGTAGATAAATTAATGTGTTCATGAATTATTTAAACTACAAAATCACTGTCCATCTTTGTTAAGTATCCTTTAAGGCATGCTAGTGTTCTAATTTTCCCTTCAAATTTGTAAGTAATTCTGCAATTGTCGTTTATTAGCTAACCTAAGTTTTAAACATTATTTATATTAGTATTGTAAAGGACTGAAGATGATTATCCCTTTCAAGGACAGAAGAACTGGCCCTAGGAACACTTTTAGTTAGTGCCAAATGGCAACAAGGAGTAGAAGAGAAAACAAAGGCCAGATGTGAACCTTGGAATGTATAGTTTTAAGTATTTAAATGTGTGTAACATTCTAAATTGTGAACTAGGTGTGAGAAATTAATAAACCAATTTTGGTTTAAAACTGTCTATCTTCACTGGGAATATAACATTATGCTACCACTATTCATACCATGTTGCATTATAGATTCATTATTAGTTCATTGGTATTTTTTAAGAAGGGGAAAAAATCTTTAACATTGCAATGTTTAAATATTTGGATAATATAGTTTCCCATGACGTTCTGATTCACTCAATAGTATCACGTTGACATTTTGGGATGGGGAGATTTTTTAACTGTGTGTATTGAGAATTTATTTGTAAGAATCCTTTCAATTTTATGTATTTATAAAAGAAGTTAAGATTATTCTTTTAAGTATATTGTTTATTAAGTAGTCATGAGATAAATAATTGGTATGGAAAGTGTGCTTAGAAATAGAGAAATTATTCTTGTTTTAAGATTTGATTATTCCTGCATTTGACCCTTTATTTTTTTTAAGAGATGATTATTCGGATTTTTTTCATGCGAATGCAGCAGTTTTCGTTTTTTTTTTAACCCTATTTCATGAAATAAACATTTTTCTTAAAAATAATAAATTCATTGTAAGAAAAAGTCATAAAATGTATTGAGAAAACAAGAACATATTTATGACGTAAAGAAATTGTTCTTGGAAACTGCCTTATTGTATGTTTTGTTTTTTCCAGGATTTCCATGTCGATGCAGTGGCCTCTTCTGCAGCGTGCATAGATATTCTAATGAACATGATTGTACATTTGATTACAAACAGCTTGGTGCTCAAGAAATCCGTAAAAACAATCCTCTTGTGGTCGGAGAGAAAGTTAAGAAAATTTAAGTGAACTCAACACCTGACGTCTAAAAAATAAAACATTTAAAGCACTGAGAGCTTCGAGTATGAAACAATGTTTGCAATGAAGCTTTCAGTGTTTGTGGAATAAACATTTCTTTCGTTCTCTGCCCTTAGGTCTGTTTAGTTGTTAATTTTTTTCAGTATATATATGGCTTTCTTGTTTCTTTTTCTTGAGATTTATATTTTAGAATACATGACATAGTTTTAGTCTTATTTTCTGCGTTTAATTTAATCAGATTTTTCCCCCTTCATCCTTGTATGATGTTTTATTAAAATGATATACTTGATTTTTCTTGGCCATTTTTATTCTCATCATTAGGATTTATAAACATTGAATGAAAGAATTGTGCTTTGTATGTTTTGTGTATTACCTCTTATCTTCAAGATATAAGTATCACTTACTACCTGAAAATGTTAATATTTTACTTCATCCATTTAACAATCTAGTATGATCCCACTTTCTGTGCCTGTTTTCTCAGCTTGTACTCATTGTGGATGTTTGTTTTTCTTTGCCTATTACACTGCTTGATTTGTATTTAATGCTCGGAATTTAAAAGATTGTCAGTTTATACTAGTTATGTTTGTATAGAATATTTTATTTTACTTTTCTTGGTGTAGATTTTTATGCTAAGCCATAAGTATATTCTTTGTGCTAGTACCAAGTACAGTTGTAGCTTTTACATACTTATTACAGAATTAATAAGCAATGTTACAGTCAATACTTTGCCTGTGAGTGAATTGAATATGTATGTTTTGGAAATGCCATTATTAAATCAAACTTTTTTTATTTTATTTGTGCAATATATAACTGATAATAAGAAACATATTGCTGAGCTTAAAACAATGCTTAGTTTGTAGCATTTTGTTTTTAGTTTGAATAATTATTAAATGATTAAAATGCTTAATACAGCGAGCATGTTGAAATTAAACACATTCTTATGACAGACATCTATGTCCTTTTTATTTTCGTCATGCAGTTAGATTGTGCTCAGCTCGCCAGAATAGGGGATGGATTTGGAACACAACGACTTCCTTAGCACAAGGTCATTTTTTATTCTGTATACAAATTAGAATTATGCACTCCAGCTGATTTTGCTGATCTATACAATAAATGTAAAAATATCATTTTCCATCTGCAAACTGTGTTATATCATTCATCACCAATCATTTCAGCAAATGTGTTTGAAAGCTCTGGAGAGGTTTCTGACATCCACTAACATTTTAAAGAAGGCTGCTACAATTTCTGACTTTTAATTTTTCATTCGTAATCAAACTAAGTAGAATCAAAAGACAGTCTTTGATATCTTCCTCTTCTTGCCCAGTGTTTCTCCTCTAAAACCTTCCTGCCATCTAATTGTGAGGAATAGTCATTTCCTTATTTCTAGGCGCTGGGTATCGACTGTAACATTTTTCTACTGCAGTTGTAGCAGTCTGCGCTAAACATCCATCCTTTTGTGAACAATGCCTTGGTCAGCAAGCCTGTGTGCAGATGAAAAATGAAACCTATATTTCCTTTTCAAAATTTTGAAGGAGTTAATGCAGTCGTCTCCCACATGGAGATGGATGCCGGAAAATTAAGTAGATAGAGTATTATTCGTGCACACAAGTATAGGTATATGTAGCCGAGCACAAAACTCGAATATGGGGATCTGCTGTTCAGATTTGCGATCATTCTTTAGCTGTCCATTTTTATGATAAATTAATATGGAAAGATTTCTCTGAATTACTTGTAAAAAAAATAATTAAAAAATTTCATGTAGAGGTGAACAATAAAGTGTCAAAGTGATCGGTCCTGATGTGTGTTTCTTTCTTTTGATTTATGAATGCAATTTTAAATTTATAAATCAGTCTATCAATTGTTACCTGATTTTTTTCAATTGTAATATAAAGGGATGGGAAAAAATGAGATGTTTTATTACCTTTTTACCATTGTAAAAACCTATTTTTGAATAGATTTTGTGCAAGAGTATATATTTCTCACAGTAAAAGGTTATCTTAGTCAAAGTTATACTTTCCCTCTATGTCTGTGAATTGTGTTCTATCCATGTGTGTTGGGACAATTTTTTAACTTCTCACATTATGAGGTGCAAGGTGATCAGGTTATGTTATCCAACTATTTCTCTTTAAAAAGTTACCTTAACGTCCTCCCACTGGTGTGGTAGCTAGGAGAGGGGGGTGCCAGCTCGGGTGTTGTCCTCGTCACTTGGCTATGGTTCAAGATTATGAAGTCCATCGCCATAAGCCCCTGTGTAGCTGAACAGTGCAACATTAATATTCACTCATTCAAATGTCACCCTTTATTTTATTATTGCTTCAAATTGGATCAAATCGAATTTCTAAAAATATTGTAGCATAATAATTTCAACTTAAGAATTATCTAAATACTAGGGTTTTTTAAAAAAAATTGGTATTTTTTAGATATTGGAAAGAATGAAGAGGATCTAGAAATATAAATAGATTCAAAATGCTATGCTGCTGATGTTCTCTTTCTCTCTCTACTTTCAAGAAATACGAGAAAAACATGATGCAGAACCAAAATTTATTTCACCCCAGTGGGAATGTTGAATATTGGGTTTTACTTAGTTGAATGATATTGTAAAACATATCTTTTCATTCATATTATACCTAACTCTACTAGAAAGTAAAGTTTATATATAAATAGGATTGTTATTCTATTAGACTGTCTGCATGTAGCTATTTTTCCCTTGTTTGAATGCTATAAAATAAGAAATATTATAGAATTTCGAAAAATTTGGCTTTTCAATCAATAGTTAAAAGCTAATTTTATTTTTAAATTATATTTCATTTGAGAGTTGTATATACTACCTCTCAGACAGTGCCTTGTATATTTTGTCAAGTATGAGGTCCATTCCCAGTAGTTACCATTCAGCTCTATAACATTAACAGAAGTATATTCAACAATTCATATCATTTGTGTTCATTATTCAAACATTCAGAATTGTTCCTTTACTTTTGTGCATGACAAGGAGCATTTATATTTGTTCATTATTTGTTTTGTTTGATGCATAAGCTTTGAGTCATTTGTTTATCACTGCTACTGTAGTTTAAGATTGGAATATTATTTGATAGTGCTAAATAAATATCAGACCTTGTTATGATAATTCATGAGAAATATATTTAAACTGTGTTATATATGTATAAAATAATTTAAAGATAAATGGATTTTTAAATCGTGGCAAGGTATGATGACATTCTAGATGAACTTTTCAATGTTCTTTTTTGGACTTTTGCATTTTAAGTACTGAATGAGATAAATTTTATTTATATTTTTGTGTGTGTGGAAAATATTAATTGATGGCTTTTTTTATATTGTACATCTGTGGATAAATGTAACATTTTAATGGATACTAATGTATCTAAGCCAGTGTTTCTCAACGTGGGGCCTACACCCCACAAAGGGGTAATTTGATTCTTAAGGAGGCAATTTGAAAAAGGACTTATTTAGAGCTTAAATAATCTTATTTATTAGTAATATAGCTAATTATAAAAAATATTTTTCACTACTTGTTTGTGTAATAGGAGACAAATTGTAATAAAACTATTAAATCAGTGGACGGAAAAAAAATATTCTTTCCCAACACAATTGCGCTATTTCTTTTGAATGATAAAAATAATTAATGCTGAGATCTAAATTTCTGCAGTGTTTTGCTGTATCCTTTCTTATCAATCGTTGGTGTTAATTCAAAATAAACGAGTGCGAGATTGTTCTAAAAGTCGCATTTAAAAAGAATACATTGTGTGTGTGAATAAATATTAGTGATATATGAATAAGTAAATTCAGTTGGTAATTTTTATTAATTTCATTTTAAGAAACATTGGCTCATTTCAATTCAGAGTCGGATAACTTTCAAACTTTGAAAAAGGAGTTACATTAGAAATTCTATTTACTGCTCATAATGACACTGCCAATCATACTCTTGATGCTAGTTACCATATTTTACTACTTGATTGCTAAATCTGGAAATAAGTCATATTATAGGGGAGAATTTAATCAAACCACATGAGTATCAGTTTTTTTAGAATTGTTCTGGGAAAAAATGACAGACACACATCAAAGCTATGCTACTAAGTAATAGACGAAATGAATGAGGATATCGATAGGCAACTTGTTGAAAAGCTGAAAATTTTCTGTAAAATTGGATTTGGCTGAATCAACATTGAGAGACAGTGAGGCCGAGCTTACAACATTCATAAGATATGTTGATAAATTTAATTTTGCTGAAGAAATTTTGTCTGTAAATCATTAGAAAGTACCACTACCTCCAAAGATATTGATAATAAGCTAAAAACGTACTTAGATACCAATAATATACCAGTGAAAAATACAAAATCTTGTGCTGGAGATGATGTTCCTAATGTGATCGGAAAGAAAAATGGTTGCTTAAAATTGATGAAAGATTAAAATCCAATATGTGCTTCTTGTGTCAATCCTGGCAGCTAAAAACATTTCACCTGTTAATGAAATACTTAATTTAATTGAAATGTGTATTAAAGCTAATGTGCTGAAGGTGAACGTCTCCAAGTTATTTTTTATTTAAAAAATCCCATATGAGCATTATGCCATTCACAGAAAATAGTTTTGAAAAGACATTTCACTGTTTGTGGAACTATTTTTTAATTTAGTTATGAAGTATAAAACATTGAAATGCATAAGCTAAATATACGCTGTAAAAGCCCCTTTCCGGGAAAAAATTTAAAATTTAGAATTGATATTAAATTAAGCAAAACCCGTAAATACAAATTAAAATAAAAGGTGCCCTTCATAATCATAGGCGGGAAAAAATAACTCTTATTGATGCAAAAGCAAAGATTTTTGGTTTTATTGCTTTTATTGAATTATGTCAAAGTATATTTGCAGCAAAAAATTTGAAAGGTTTTATTGGTTCCAAAAATGTGAAGTAATTGATACAGCTTTAAATGTCATTATTGATCATGTAAAAATTTTGTCAGCTAATTTAAAAGAAAGATTTTCTGATTTACGAAATTTGATTTCTCAACTTGGATTTTGCAGCCATTATTAGATCTTTCTGATATTTTAGACAGTATCAAGAAGAACTCGTAGAAATCCAAATAAGTGCTTTAATTAAACTGTTGTTTAATATAAAAGAAACAAAAGTCAAATACAACCAAATGTGCAAAGGAACTATTGTTGCCACTCCATATTTAACTGAATGTGGATTTAGTGCTTGAAAGAATAAATAGGCTGTGTGTAACAAAATGGGGAGACTTGAGACTCAAGTTAACTAAATTAAAACTCCTCTTTCCAAAATGCATCAAGTGCAAGGATCTCTCACTAAATTTTTTATTTATACTTCACTATTCCATTTTATGTTTTGTAAATTTATTTACTGTAATAAAAATTGTTTCTTAAAACATTAAAGTTATATATATGTATGGGAGGGACATAAGAATTTTTAAAAGGCTTATGGGGCACAGTTAAATAAAAAGGTTGAGAAACACTGGGCTAAACAAAGCCTTACTTTTCAATATGATGACTTCATTATTTGTGTGCATTCAGTGGTAGAGTTCAAAAGCAAAAGAGACAGCAAAAAAAAATCTTTCAATAAAAAAGTATGCATTAATTATTTTATTGTATACAAAAACCAAATGAGAACTTGCATTCTAGAGTTTGAAAAACTCGTATTTTATTGCTAGCTTAGTGCGAGTGCCACATCATTGTTAAATTCAATTATAAGTCATGCCACTCTCGGTGGTTTAGGCCTTTTTAATTTTCCTAAAATTGCATCCCAGTGAAAACAGTCAATGTTGACCAAATTATCAGTGATCTTTTAACTTCGGAATAAATATTCTACAAATTTAAATCTTGGGAATCATTAAGACGTTTTGGTTGAGTAAAGTAATTCTTGAGTTTTTTTTTTCTCTAAGATTAAAACAGGTTGACAAGAGAAAATTACGAGAGAATAAATGTCTTTAGATGTTAATTGAAAGGGAAAAAAAATGAGAATTTAAGTTAAACTGAGAGATGCATCACAATTTGTCATCGGTAATTTCATTAAAGAAAGATTTTATATGTAGCAATAAAGAACTAATATTTGGTTTTTCTAGTGAAACAATGAGCATGAAAAATATGTTCAGGCCTATAAAAAGGTTTTATGAATGAAAAAATCCTTAAAATTGTTTAATTTAATCCTTATTTGTTAAAATTACCATTAAAAGAGTTGTGTTTCGTCTATTGATGCCGTAAGAGCTATAATATCTAATTGCTCTACAGGGGAATTATTTCATTGCTTTATTTCGAATGTGTTTTCCTTGACGATTATTTTGTTACAAGTCAACTACGAGGTGGTATTCAAAAGTTCTCGGACGGAGTCTACAAGTTCAAAAATATTATAAATTAAATTGCTGGAACACATTCTCCTTCCAGATGAGACCTCTGAGCAACACCTCACTTTTGCCATCGCTTATAAAGGTCATCGAAACATTTCTGCCATCCATATTGAGCAGTGTCCTTAAATTCAGACCTTGCAATTGACGTGCCCGTTCAGCAAATAGGCTGGATTAAGGAGGATGTGAGAAAACTTTTTGCAAGAAAGTCAGTGGTGAGGGGATCCGTGTTCAGGAGCATTGGCTTGCAAAAACGCCTATTGCTCAGCCCACAATTTTGGTCTTTTTCAGATCCACTCACGCAGGGTATTTACATAGTTCTTTTCACGGTGCGTCCTTCAGGGATAAACTCCAGATGCAAATGCCTTAGCCCAGTGGTCAAGGTATCGGATCATGGCAGGCATGTCATGAGTTCGAGCCCAGTACCACTAAAGACCCGCCGTGTGGGACAGCGATGCACGTTAAATCTGTCGAGAGCTGAAACGTCCTCCCGTTGGTGTGGTAGTTAGGAGAGGGGGATGCGAGCTCAGGTGTTGTCCACGTCACTTTGCCATGGTTCAAAATGACGGGGTCCGTCACCA
Source organism: Trichonephila inaurata madagascariensis (assembly GCA_019973955.1). NCBI lineage: Eukaryota > Metazoa > Arthropoda > Arachnida > Araneae > Nephilidae > Trichonephila > Trichonephila inaurata. The sequence continues at coordinate 32,439 of BMAV01001395.1, read as the reverse complement.
AAAGCCCTCGTGTAGTTGAACAGTGCGACGTTAATGTTCACTCACCCTGGATATCGAAAAACACCTCTAACATGGCCTTCCCTTTAGAATGATGTTGGCGGAATTTCTGCTTGTGTGTACATTGTGGTAATTTCCCTTTTGCACAGATGTTCTCTTAGATTGTAGATAGTTTTAAAAAACACCACTTCTCGTCTCCAGTAACAATTCTTTCAAGTGGGGAAGGATCTTTGTCAACAGTAGAAATTAAAATCTGCCATTTCACTTCGAATTGCCTTTTGGTCTTCGTTTAACATGCGTGGGAATGATGTGTTGACACACTATGCATGTTAAGATTCCTAGTCAGTATCCGTTGAAATGTGGCTTCGAATATCCCAACAGATTCTCAGCTATTTGCGCTATTGTTTGAATCCTGTTATGTATCGCCGCAATACCTTTTCGATGTATTCGACTCTTTCCATGCCTTATCTGAAACATCGCTGCCTTACAAATGGTTCTACATTTTGTAAGTCTCAATAGCACTTTTTACCAAGCAAACATAAAATTTGATAATCATTGCTCAACAAATGCCATTTTTTCAATCGCCGGTTATATATATATACAAAATACGACGCCATGGCGATCCACCGACCCGGTGATTTGAGACAAACCCCATTTTGAAAAGGGGGCGAATGTAGTAAAAAGGAAACGTTATCGCAGTCGCTTTACTGCAAGAATTTCTCACTTAAAAGGATGTCCGTTAACTTTTGAATCCTACCTCGTATAAATACACTACTGGCCATTAAAATTTCTTTACCAAGAAGGTGATGTGAAATTTAAACGACTGGAAGAATGCTGTGATGCAAATCATTACCTTTTCAGCGCATTTATACCAGGCAGGCACTGGTAGCGACACCTACAGTGTGTTTAAATAAGGAAATTGTTAAATGTTTCTCACATAAACAAATTTCATTTGAACGTTGTTACTGGTGAAATGTTGTCATGCTTCGTGTAAGAAGCAGAAATGCGTACCAGCAAGTTTCTGATTTTGATAGCGTACCGGGATTGCGGTTTATCCTATCGTAGTATTGCTGCGTTCGTCGGTCGAGATCCAATGACTGTTAGCAGAATACGGAATCGATGGGTTCAGGACGGTAATACGGAGCGCCGTACTGGATCTCAACGGTCCGCTGTTACTAACAGCCGATAAGACAGGCATGTGTTAACCGCATGGCCTTAATGGATCGTGCAGCCACGTCTCAAGCCCCGAGTCAAGAATTGGGGTCGTTGACAAGACAAGTGTGCACGAACAGTTTGAAGGAGTTTGCAGCATCATGGACTCTCAGCTCGGGAACGATGCCTGCGCTACCTTTGACGCTGCACCACAGACCGAAGCGTCTTCAATGGTGCGGTAGCCGAGTGGTATAGGTATCGGATCGTGGCTTGCCTTGTCACGAGTTCAAGCCCAGTACCACCAAAGACTCGCCGTGTAGGGCAGCGATGCACGTTAAATCTGTCGAGAGCTGAAACGTCCTCCCGTTGAAGTGGTGTGGTAGTTAGGAGAGGGGGGTGCCAGTTCAGGTGTCGTCTACGTCACTTGACAATGGTTCAAAATTACGTGGTCCGTCGCCAAAAGCTCTCCTGTAGCTGAACAGTGCGACGTTAATATTCAATCAATCAATGGTGTGGTCAACGACGAACCTGGGCGCACGAATGGCGAGACGTCATTTTTTCAGATGAATCCAGGTTCTGTTTACATCATTAAGATGGTCGCACCCATGTTTAACCGCATCATGGTGAACGCACATTGGCAGGGTACATTCGGCATCGTCATAATGGCCCATCACCTGGAGTGATGGAATGGGGTGTTATTAGATACACGTGTCGGTCACCTTTTGTTCGCATTGACGGCACTTTGAAAAGTGCACATTACATTTCTGGTGTGTTAAGACCTGTGGCTCTACCCTTTATTTCGAGCCTTGCGAAACCTTACGTTTCAGCAGGATAATGCACGACCGTATGTTGCTGGTATTGTACTGACCTTTCTTGATATGGAAAATGCTCGGCTGTTGCCCGGGCCTTCACGCTCACCAGATCTCTTGCCAATAAAAAACATCTGATCCATTGTTTACTGGCTAGTCACTTCGGTAGATGAGCTGTGACGTGTTGAAGCTGCATGAACACCAAAGGCCCATCTTGCGGAATGATTGAGCCACAGTGGTAGTAGGTGATCATGCTTGTGGCTAACATTTTGCTTAAGACTTGATGCCATTTAAGACCCATCGCGTAGTTTAGAGTGAGATAGCAGTTGTGATTTTTGACCTAATTGTTTGACTGTAAAGTTGCAAAGTCTATCGACACACAATAACCCTTTCATAGTTTCTGGGGAACTCTGTTCAGAGGAATCTCAATTTAGAACTCGGAATCTGTTATACTTATCTGTTATACACTTTATTTCATTGGAGAATTTCATCTTATATGCTGTTATAATCGTAACTTTTTGGCCCATACGAATAGTTCAGTAATATACTCGTAATTAGCATAAAAAGACTACTTTATTGTGTGAATTGGAACAATTCGCGCTATTGAAATCTTAACTATCACTTCATGTATTCTTAGACATAAAAATTGATCGTTTTAAGTTAAATTTGTGTTCGTTTAAAAAAAGAAGTTACTTCAACGATATAGCTATTGTAATTTTATAATGTTGTCTTTTTCTTCTTTTTGGAATAGGTGATGTAATGTTGGAGTGTGAAGATAAGATATTACTTTTTTGTCCCACAGATGGATATTGAGCTGTCAATCCCCATGTGTAAATTATGTATAAAAGAAATATTTAAATTCTTAATTTTCTTTTAAATAAAGAGAAAAAACCAATTTAGGGTTCTATACATACTTGCTTTTTTCTCAAAATTAGAAATGTTTCATCGCATATGCATTTTCTAATTTTATATTACATTTTGATATGGATGACGAAATATATGTTGGGGAAAATAATGTGGTTTATTCAGAGATTCGAGGCTGTTATTCTGCATTTAGTTGAAGATAGCCTTTTATATTTATTCGTTTCGGTACCGTGTGGTAGGAAGTTGTGATGGGGCATCTAAGCCAGTTCTTCATCGTATTGCTCCAATATGTTAATGTCATTTGAACGAGCTGTTGTAGTCTTTTGTTGCTTTCACTCAACATTCTTTCTCGACTTCCCAGACTAAGGTATCCGACTGCGTTCGGAACCGTGATTTTGCAAAAGCGTGTAAATGGATAATATTTATGATATTTAGTGTCACTTAGATTAGAATACATGTACAAAATAGTTTTAAGGACACATTATGACAAAAAACATTATTTAAATACAATATTTTGGAAAAAAATTAACTTACAATAACCTTTTTTCCAAATGTTCTCCTTTTGTAAAAAATGCTTCTATTGTATTAATATTTTGCCTGTATTCAGATCAGACCTCTGTACAGAGGCTCAACTAGAATTTTTGAAACGCATAACTCCGGAATTCGATTTATCCATGTTTTACGAAAACAGAAGGGAGAAATTTTAAGAAAATACGCCGATGATTATTTCAAATGGTTGTAACTCTGAAAATAATGTGAATTTTTCAAAAATTATAGTTGAGCCTCTGTACAGAGGTCTGAGCTATATACAGGCAAAATATTAGTACAATAGAAGCTTTTTTTTACAAAAGGAGATTTTGAAAAAAGGTTATTCTAAGTTAATTTTTTGTCAAAATATTGTATTTAAATAATTTTTTTTGTCATATAATGTCCTTAAAACAATTTTATACATGCATTCTAATCTAAGTGACATTAAATATGAAAATTATACATTTATGCGTTTTTTTTTAAATCATGGTTCCGAACGTAGTCGGATATCTTAAACCTTTAGAATGTCTGTTGAAAAATAAATCATAACCTCCCGTTTATCAGATAGGACAAAATGATTATTGTCCTGAGCTCCATGGACGAGATGATGGGGGTCAAATGGAGCTGCGTGTTCGAGTTCTGATATCACTGATATGTTTTGGGGAGTAATAAACTGATACATGTGGAATAAAACCGGACCTCAACTTCGCACTGCTTGGAATAAATGAAGGGAACTCTACTCAATCTCCTATAACTCTCCGTAAAGCTATGAGAATTCAAACATATAACACCACTCAGAGTTTCAAAAAATGAGCTTTAATTTTTTTTTTTTTTTTATTTGAACGAGTTGAATGGCTATAGTGTGCGTGTGGCGAACAATTTTTCTTTTAACACTAGAACGTCCGTCGGTGTCAATTGGACACCGGGGCCTGTTTTCTTTGTTCTACTTTCCGCATTTTTGCAGGGAATTTGAAAATTTTTCGTGACTTTTAATCATTTTCACTGGTGATTACACAGGAGAAGTTTTGTGGTTCTGGAGGGCGGGGGTTAATTAGGAGAGATTTTATTTACCTAGAACGTCCACACACACTGGTGTCGTTTCGACACCGAGGCCCTCATTATAAATAGCTTCCTTCAGCAAAAGATAGTTCACAGTGGAAATAAATCGATTATTGTAAAGTTTTTGTGTCTAAGCGTTTCGTTACATAGTATTTGCTTATCTGCTCATAAAAAAATTTCTTTCGAACTTCGTGCAGAGCTGACACCCTGAAACGATAGCTCGTAGAAAAGGTCTAAGCCCTGATGAAATGGCTAATTTGTTGCGAGAGCTTTCTGAGAATGAATCAGATGGTAGTGATCTGTCTTGCTCTAATTTAGACTCCGATAAAGACATAAGATTAATTAAAAGTGCCTGCGAAGAATCAGTCCAGTAAATCCTGATATGTAATATATTCGCTAGGATGGCACAGTAGATGCCGCATAATAGTAATGTTCCTGGAAGATTTGCGACAAAGCAGTGGTCCAACGAATTTCGCAAAACAATGTCAACGTCAGTTTTTTTGGTGAGTTAATGGGTCATAATATATGATAAAAATATTAACAGGTCTTTAAACGAAACCCTACTGAACATTCGTCCTGCAATTATTTAGTTATTACAATTATTTTACACTGCTGGCCACCGTAAATGCAACACCAAGAAAGACAAGAGATAGAACAACAAAATTTATTTTGTAGATAACATGTTGACCAAGTATCAAATGATAAAAATTATAGACTTCTGTGAAGTGTGGTTCCTGCCAGAACCAGTAGCCGCCATTGTTGGAGATCACCGCTGCTACACGCCTTGGCATTGATTCAAAGAGACTTTGGATGTGTTCTTGGGGTACAGCAGACCAAGCAGCTTCCACACGTTGCTAAAGTTTATCTGGTGTGGCAGCTGGGGTGTAATCTGGGTCAATCGTTAAGCAACCATGGACCACATGTTTTCTGTCGGCGAAAGATCCAGAGAGCAAGCCGGCCAGGAAAGCAATTCAATCTGATGATTGACGAAGAACCTTTGGACAATGCGTACCACGTGTGGTCGTGCATTATCCTGTTAAAATACGGCTGTGGCCAAGCCCTAAAGGTAAGGAAGGACAACTGGCTCCAACACCTCGGAGATGTAGCGCTGGCTGTATAAAGTACCGGCAATGCGTACTAGAGGAGTGCAAGAGTGATATCCAATACCACCCCATACCATAATACCCGGTGCAGGACCAGTGTGGCGGGGCATAACGCAGCTGTTCAGCATCCTCTCTCCACAGTGTCTCCAGACTCGAATCCGACCATCGTGGTGTTGCAGACAAATGTGTGACTCGTCAGTAAACACAACTTTATTCCATTCTGCCACCCACATCCTTCTTTCATCGCACCATTGGCGGAGGATACGTCTGTGGTTCTTCGTCAAGGGTAGACCAAGCAATGGATGTCTTGCGGACAGACCACTCTGCTGTAAACGGTGTCAAATGGTACGCGCAGACACTGAATAATGCGTTACAGACTCAATGGGCTGTGCTATGGTTCGTGATGTGACTGAGTGATCCGTCACTGCCATGCGCACAATTTGCCTGTCCTCACGTGAAGTGGTGCACTGAGGTGGATGCGATCGACCACGTCGGTCCGTCGTACCCTCCTGCATCCAGCGGTCACATATCCGCATTACAGTTGTTTAATTTCGTCCAACACGACTACCGATTTTCCTGAAAGATAATCCACAGTCTCGGTAGACCCCTATCCTTCCTCTGTCGAACTCGGATACTTCATCAAAAGCTGATCGCTGTTTTCTGCGAGACATAACTGATCGTTATTTGAAAAATCCACAAGAAAAACACAATTGCCGAACTTGAAATCTCCATGCCTTAAATAGCGCTTTGAGGTGGCGTCACAGTCGCGCGTGATGCTTGTCTTCGCTGAAATTCTAATCATTTGCATATCTCTGCTCCGCTAATGCATGTTGTAAATTTCATGTTATTTGCATGCTTCTTTCAGGGTGTTGCTTTTACAGTGGCCAGCAGTGTATATCGCGGTGTGTGTGTCGAAACAACACACCTATAAGATAAATTCTAGAAGCTGTTGAGAAATTTCTTTTAAAAAAGAAAGTCTAATGGGATAAAACCTTTTACATGATTTATTTGAGTATAACGTATTTCGAATTAAAGTAAAATGTGTCATTAAAAGATACATGAATTTGAGTGTAAGCACAGAAATTGTTGCCTCATAAGAATTTCCGAAAAGTTTAATAGAAAAGAACAAAATATATATAAATAATTTGTTAAATAATTCTCCGTAATTTCAAAGGAAATATTAATCTGGTAATCCTCCCGAATTTTTTTTCATCAGTGAAGGAAGTCAGATCGGCGCAAATTCGCTCATACACAATACGTTTCTTTAATTAAACATATTTCCAAAAAATTAGAGAATTTCAAACGACGAATTTTCGTTAATGGGCAGTACATTTTTATTGTTTTAAAAATTACCGATTATTAGTTATTGCCCATTACATTTCTTTTAACTGCCTTTTGTCTTCGCAACCAGCAATTTTTCATTTGCTATGGACGTTCCGTTATAGCAGCTGTTTTTTTGTCTGTTCTTTCGTTGTGAAATCTTTTTCCAGGTAAATTTAATTTTTTCCCCACAAATTTTTACAGATTGTCACAATGAGCAGTATGGTTGTAGCAAATCTGAATGAATGCATGAATAAGTATGATGAGTATTCTGAAATTTTTTTTGCCCTGTTGCCTGTGTTTGAAAGGAACAGTTTTAGAATGGTGTATGAAAGAAGGTTTAATTAGATCATCGTATGCGTGTCCGAAATGTGGAAAAGTATGGAATTGAGAGAAAGAACGGATAAGAAAGTGAATGATGGTTTGGAATGGTACTGCAGAAATCAATCGAGTATGAAAGAGGATAATCATTATGTATCTAGGAGTGTAAGGATAGGGTCTTTGTTTGAATTAAGTAATATGGATATATGTGTGTACAGTTAACGCAAGAGCAGCAAATTATGCCGGGCGAAGATGACGATGTTTAGCCGGGGACATCAACATAAATGTCGGAAAAAAGCAACGTTTTTTTTTTAAGGCAAGTGAAATTATTTCCATTTTTAAATACATACTTTTTGCACCGATTTTCAGTTTCAAAACTTTAAAAGGCTATGTTTCAATGATTTCGATTCTGCAATCTTGAATTTCGCGCTCCAGTGTTGCGTGATGTGGTAGGGTTGCTACTCCAAAACACAACACGCAAAAACGCACCAAATTGGCGAAATTTCAAAATTCGGTAAAGTAGCCGATTCGTTAATTTCAGCACTCAAAGGCTAGCTCGGGCCGAACAAACAAGATTTAACTTTTGGTGGGCTACAAAAAATATCAAGATTTATAGAAACGTAAGTTTATTTCGAATAATGCATTATAAAATAAACATAAGAAAAAGAATAAGAAAAATTTAATATTTATGTCCTGACACTTGACCTTTCTTCTCTGGTACTATCTTTCCTATTTCTGGAGAAATTTTGATATTTTATCATATACACTCATGGACAAAAAAATTAGCGCACCAAGAAGGAGTCGTCAAAATGAAACAAAATTTTACATACGTAATGAATACTTGGATATAAGTAAATAATTAGAAAATCAAAGAAAAAGGATCATTATTTCAAAAAAGCAAAGGAACGGAGGATTTAATACCCTGTTCAACCCTCTCTAGCGTGAATGCACGATGCGATACGATCGGGCATTGAGGCATACAAGTTCTGTATGATGTCTTGAGACATTTCGTTTCATATTTGCTATAACCTTTCCTCTAGTTCGTTCAAAGTCGTGGGATGGCCAACTCGCCATCCTAAATTATCCTAGATATTCTCGATTGGAGACAAATCGGGCAGACCAAGGAAGCGTAGCATAAATGCGGAGACAGCCTTGTGACACCCTTGCCGTGTGAGGCCGAGCATTGTCTTCTTGAAAAATGGCTCCTGGGAGCTGTTGCATGAGTGACAATACATGTGATTGCAGGATGTCATGGACATACCGCTGGGCTCTTATGGTGCCACGGATCAATACTAGAGGTGACTGTGTATTGTAGCCAATGGCACCCCATACCATCACACCAGCTGTGGGAGCGGTGTTTTGCTGTAAAGCAAAGTCAGTATTGAGGCGTTCGCCCCGGGGTCTCCACACACGAACACAATTGTTCTTCACTGCTGAGATTGAATCTGGATTCGTCGCTAGTTCCATTCCGCTGCAGTCCAGTTTCCTCGTGCGTGGCACCACTCCAAACGGGTGTCGATGGGTGGGCATCAAAGGGCAGCACACGTAATGGGCGTCGTGATCCCAAATGTCCTTCAGCCAGGCACCTTCGTATGGTTCGAGTAGACACAGGGGCCACTAGTGAAAGTTCTACCTGTACTTGGATGGCGGCCGATGAAGCAGTTGGCTATACGCGTGCATTTCTTACGATGTGGTGGTCTTCTCGACGACTGGTCTGTCGAGGGCGTCCTGAGCCTGGTCTTCGTGTAAATGACATCTATCGGATCCACTGGTCCTAACACCTCCTCACAACACAATCAGAGCGGCCTAATTGACGAGCTACTCACCTAGCTGACCACCCAACTTCCATCATGCCGATGATTCTCCCTCTCTCACACTGCGACAGCTGCTCATATTGTCTTCGTGAACGGCGTAATGGCATGTCTACCTCAGCTCTTGCTTTGTAAACGATTCAGCACATTCAAACAAGCTTTGGTCAGAGCCGATCCTAACAGATGTGCAGTGCGTGCACCGCACTCGGGCAGCCAAAGCAAGGGGCGGCCGTTGGCCGTATATGGTTCTATCAATCAAACAAAATTTTTACGAATTTCACAAAAGTAAAATTTATTATAAATCGAATAAATATGCTGAATTTTGAATAGTTATTGAAAAATCAAGTCCTGATTTTTCGATAATACAGCATATAAGAAATATAGAATGTTAATACACAGTATGTTGGCCGATTGTCCATAAATGTCTACTCTTTACAAAAATCCTTCATCTAATAACCAAATTCGTGGTGAAGCCGACAATACCGCATTAAAAAAGTTTTTTGTTTTGTTTAACAGCGGCACTGGCAGCGACCAGCGGTTCGAAGTTTAATAAAGGCATCTCAAAAGGATTTTTGCGAAAGTTGCTTTGCGAAAATATCTAATACAGTTTATCTAATAATGTTTAAATTCAATATGAATTTGGGGAAATTAAAAGTTTTTAATTTAATAATAACCTTATAATTTAGAAAAACAAAATGGGGAAAAGAAGTGATTTTTGCATATGGTCTTACAATGCTAACAATGCTCGTTTTCCTTTTAGTGAGTTATACCTCTATCAAAAGGTAGTTTTTGGTAGTTTTATTTGGTATTTATAAGAGAAAAAATCTTGCAACTCTTGATTTTTGAATAAATGATTTTGATTACAATGTGCCTGCTTGAAAAACACTTCAATATTCGCATAGTATTTTTAATGTTTGTAAAGTTCTAAATTTAATTTTATGTTGTAGAAACTTAATGGTACTTTGCTATTATGTTAAAAAAATTCTAGTTTTATGCGTTTCTTTTTAAAGTCCTAATTGCAACCACATGCCATATAATCAAACAGGCGGATCAAGCGATTCACTACACAGTACTAAAAAACAGAAATAAAAGAGAACATAAATTAAAAGCTAATCCTGATCTACATATATCTGCCCGCTTATATGTATACTGCTAGTTGGAGAGTAATTTCATATGATCTGAATACATTTAGCCCTTCTTCGCGTTTACAGTTGTCTCTATGTTAGTATTAGGGGCGGCTCTAGGGCTGGGGAAACTGGACACATGCTTGAGGCGGCAAATTTTAGGGGCATTTGGACCGAATTTGAAAAATACTTTTTTTGTTGTTACGAAAAAATTGGTATGAAAATATTTTTTGTATTATTATTTTTGCTTTGAAGACATTGTACTTTATTTAAATACCAGGAATTTTATTTTTGGCTGAATAGAAATGCTGACTCCTGCTAGAAAAATTTGTATATTTATAATGACTCTATATCTTTTTTTAAAAAATAAAATTACTCTGCGTTCCGATTTGTTGTAGCAAGCATATGGACCTCCGACCTCGGGATACGAGTACAAACGATTATCTTTTATATATGGTACTACTACGTTAAGGGGGACAAAAGTACACAAAACAATATTTTGTTTAGAGCAGCGTACGGCAAATTGTAGTGCTTCAAAATTCTGCATTTATGTAGAATTAAAAATTATGTTTTTTAAAGCTATTGTTCACTTTTCTGATTTATGAATATCTCTAGAAAGAAATTACTTGCATTTTAAGTGCCCATTTAAATATTTGACGGACTTTCTGACAGTATTTATTTTTATATAATATATATTTAATTTATCTTTTTTGAAATTTCCAGTTATATATTTGTATTTAGCAATGTGAATCTGGTATTTCATTTCATATTTTTTTTTTTAATTCTGTACTGTGTACGTTTAAAGTCAGTTTTCTTATGTGTTGAACTTTGAAGGGTTCGAGGTAGGGATGGCGATTCTTTCCTAAAAAGACCAATTTTTTAATCAATTCGAATCGTAACCTGATGAATCGATTCACAAAAAAAATCGAGGTCTAAAAGATCGATTTCTAAGAAATCGATTTTTTTTAAGTCTGCATTTACAATGTAAATATAAATCCCTTTTATGAAAAACAAGAAAGATACCACAATAAACGATCTCTTATCAGTAAAATCAGGGAATTTTTAGTTCAGGGAATTCGACAATTACAATTAATTTTATTACCATATCAAAGTGTAAGGTATAAAAGAAGACATTTATTTTCTAAATGTATTTGTTACATTAAAAAGTTTAGAAAATAGATAATATACTTAATATCTAAGAGCTTTTTAAAAAACACAGTCTGTCAAACCTACTGGGATCCAAGCGGTTTCGCTCATGACTTGCGATGTTCCTGGTAATTGAAAAAAGGCGCTCACAAGGAACCGATGATCCCTCGATACTCATACACATCATGGCTATTGAATGAACGTGATAATAGAGTTTTTCTGTCCTTGCAGTAAAGTATAGGATCATATTTCAGGTGCACAACTGCCTGCGACAAATAGTGTTTAAATTCTTCGTTTAAGCCCTGACATTGTGGTGCATTCAATTAATTGTAAATAATATTATGGTTTTTACCAAAACAGAAAAAATCGAATGTCGATTCACTGAATCAATTCAGTGCTACATATCGATTTAAAAAATCGATTTTTTTGGGTCCGAAAAATCGATTCTTCGATTAATCGATCCCAGATCGTCAACCCTAGTTCAAGGCTGTTGTGAACGTTAAATCATGAAATTCGATATGTTTTTTCTTATTTTCTCCAGTAACTTTCCTCCCCATCCTGAATGGGTTAAAGGACATTATTTCCAGTGGTATATCGTACACACCCGTACCGCCGGGTAGTTTCTATGGCTCCTAAAGTCTGATTGACGCCATTAACGTAGATTTTCTCGAATTTCCCTTTACATATTTCAAAAAATAATTTTTAAGCGATCTGACGTCATTCAAAATCAAAACTGTAATAAGCTCATTAGATATCTTTGATCCAGCAAATTAAAAAAGAACCATTTTGTTTCGCTGTAATCCCTGCAACGAGAGAGAGAGAGAGATTCGAATAAAATGCTAGGAAGATAAAAAAATTCCCCACTGTTATTATTATAGAATACTTTACATTAGCTGTAGGGGAAAAAATAAAGACGTGATTTACTTTAAATCGAAATAGCAGAGTAACTTATTGGCGTCTTTAGTCTCCCCCCCCACATGTATTTCATTTTCATTTAGCGAAGTCGTAAATAACGTACATCTGTTATGCTTCTTTCATGTAAAATAGTATTACTATACTTGGAAAAACGCAGAGATTTTAAATGAATACTTGGTCTAGATTTATGAGTATTCAATCAAATAAAGCGTTATGGGAAACGTTACACAAAATTGCTTTTTAAACACAGACGTATATATTCAATGCTCTTAAATATAGGGAGTGCTACTTACTATTAAAACATTTTGTTCTCACTTCTTCTCTTGCAATATTAGGACCGTTTTTTAAACGTAATTTAATATTCTGGTTCTTATGCTGGTATTTTGTTAAAAGACAAGAAACGCGAGGCCTTAAAATGAGTGGAGATAAAAACAACTGAGTGGTCTCAAAAACGAAAAAATTGAAAGGAAAAGAGTATAATTTTAGTAGCAAATATGCAAAATTGAATAACTGTTTAATATCTGCAAGTATACATCATCTTGTGCTAGTAATAGTAATGTCAGGGAACTTAATGAACAAATCCTGGAAGTGATTAGTAATAGTAGCTGAGTCTGTCTTAAAACGCAGAATGTATCAGTTTTTTATTTCTTTTTTCATGAAATCTCATTTTTGCATCATACAAAGAACTCTCCTTATTAAGAGAGTTGCAGTATTTATGCTAGAATATAATCGAACTTCAGGTCAAGCTCATCCCGGGATTCAGAAACAAAGAATAAGTTAAGTGTTACTTTTTTCTTTCTCTCGTAAAACTTAAAATCAAAAATCATATTTTAGTGTTCGTGTTTTTCTTAGTGTATCGTTTTTATTGAAGTTACCAGGCTATCTGTCGACTGTTGTAAGATTTTTCATTTTAATAAATACTGCAAATACTCTCTAATGTTGTGCGTTATTTACTTCGTTTACTTAGACTCAGGTTGATCGTATATTCAATTGTAAGTTTAAAACACTGCTGGGGTCACCGTAAATGCAACACCCTGAAGGAAGCATGCAAATAACATGAAATTTACAACATGCATTAGTGGAGGTGAGATATGCAAATGATTAGAATTTCAGCACAGACACACATCACGCGCGCCTGTGGCGCCACCTTAAAGCTCTATTAAGACTTGGAGATTTCGGCGATTTCATGTTTGGCAATTGTGTTTTTCTTGTGGTTTTTCAAAAAAAATCAGTTATGTCTAGTAGAAAACAGTGATCAGCTTTTGGTCAAGTATCCGAGTTCGACAGAGGAAGGATAGTAGCCTAACGAGATTGTGGATTATCTTTCAGGGAAATCGGTAGTCGCGTTGTACGAAACCAAACAACTGTAATGCGGATGTGTGACCGTTGGATGCAGGAGGGTACGACGGACCGACGTGGTCGATCACATCCACCTCAGTGCACCACTTCACGTGAGGACAGGCAAATTGTGCGTATGGCACTGACGGATAGCTCAGTCACATCACGAACCATAGCACAGCACAGTGAATCTGTAAGGCATGATTCAGTGTCTGCGCGTACCATTCGACGCCGTTTACAGCAGAGTGCTCTGTCCGCAAGACGTCCATTGCTTGGTCTACCCTTGATGCAGAACCACCGACGTCTCCGCTGCCAATGATGCGATGAAAGAAGGATGTGGGTGGCAGAACGGAATGAAGTTGTCTTTACTGATGAGTCACGCATCTGTCTGCTACACCACGATGGTCGGATTCGAGTCTGGAGACACTGTGGAGAGAGGATGCTGAACAGCTGCCTTATGCCCCACCACACTGGTCCTACACCGGGTATTATGGTATGGGGGGTATTGGATATCACTCTCGCACTCCTCTAATACGCATTGCCTGTACTTTAAACAGCCAGGGCTACATCTCCGAGGTGTTGGAGCCAGTTGTTCTTCTTTACCTTCAGGGCTTGACCCCAGCCATATTTCTACAGGATAATTCGTGACCACACGTGGCACGCATTGTCCAAAGGTTCATCGTCAATCACCAGATTGAATTGCTTCCCTGGCCGGCTCGCTCTCTGGATCTTTCGCCGATAGAAAACATGTGGTCCATGGTTCCTCAACTATTGACCCAGATTACACTCCCAGCTGCCACACCAGATAAACTTTAGCAACATGTGGAAGCTGTTTGGGTCTGTTCCCCTTAAGAACATACCCCAAAGTCTTTTGAATCAACCCAAAAGCCGGGGCGGTATCTACAACAATGGCGGCTACTCTGGCTGATCCGGGAAGGAACCACACTTCCGAAGTTTTTAAAATTTAATCATTTGTACCGTCCCTGTTATTTCAAAAAAAAATTTTTTTTGCTTCCTCTTTTCTTTTTTGGGTTGCATTTGGGGGGCCGCGGTATTTTTTATTTTTAACTTAATGTGTAAAAATGTTTGTTTTGGTTTAAAACCCATGTTAAAAAACTGGTTTGGGGGGCCCCAAAACCCGAATTTTGGGGGGGTGGCAATTATTTTTCCCTTCCGCCCTTATTATTTTTTCCCAAAGGATTTCCGGTGTCAGTTAACAAAAGGGGAAGGCAAAAAATTTTTTGGAAGAAAACCAGCAACGAAAGATGTTTTTTTTGGTCTTGATTGTTGTATTTGGTATCCGATACGTTGAAACTTTTTTGGGTTATAAATGAATAGTTTTAAAAATATTTAATACTTAAATTTAAAACGGGAAAATTGTTTTAATAATATTATTACAATAAAAAAAATTTGTCTTTTTTACAAAAAATGAACATAGAATGACCCATTTTCAAAATATTCTCCCTTTACGAAAAATGCTTCTATTATAATAACATTTTGCCTGTATATAGCTCATACCTCTATACAGAGGCTGAACTAGAATTTTTGAAATATATAACTTAAAAGTGGATTTATCTATATTTTACTACAACAGACGGGAGAAATTTTAAGAAGAAAACGCCGATATTTATTTCAATGGGTGGTAACTCGGAAAATAATGTGAATTTTTCAAAAATCATAGTTGAGCCTCTGTACAGATGCCTGAGCTATATACAGGCAAAACATTATTGTAATAGAAACATTTTTCACAAAAGGAGATTTTGAAAAAAAAGGTTATTCTAAGTTAATTTTTTGCCGAAATATTGTTTTTAAATAGTTTTTTTTTTGCCAAAATGTCCTTAAAACAATTTTATACATGTATTCTAATCTAAGTGTCATAAATATCATAAAAATTTATCCATTTAGAGTTTTTTTAAAATAAAGGGTTTAAACTGTCGATATAATAACAATAAATGCTTTTAATCTCTACCATCAACAGACTGTTTAAAACAAAAAAGGCTGTTAAAAAAGGACAATTAATCTCTTACATTTAGCTAGTTTGAAATACAAAAGGTAATTCTTTTTAAAAATTACATATAATTTGTATTTTTTTAAAATTTAAAATAAATACAAATTCCCCCTGTAAAGGGACAACCTCTGAATAAGGCCCCCAAATAATGTTCTTTGTCTTTTTTTATATGAATTTTATGATTTACCTCTTTTTAAGGGACTTTATTTATTTACACTGAAAAGTTTCTTATTTCTTTTTAAAATTTAAAGACGTTTGTTTTCTTTAAAAAAATTAAAAAAGTACTGCCCAATAAATAAATGTAATTTAAAAAAAAGGAAAAAACAGAGAAATAAAAAAAATTTCAACATTTGTACTCCCGGGGTTCGATTTGAGACCAAAAACCGAATATGTAATAAGGCCGCAACTCGTGGTGGCGCGTTTTCTTTTGGGTTTACATGGGAAAAAATGCAGCTTAGGGTTTGGGCCTGACAGGCTTTTCAAAAGGGTCGTACAAAGGAATATTTTCAATAAATTTCTGTAAGTAAAAATTTTTTTTGCTCTTTCAAATATTTATACAGTAATTAAACTTTTTCCATAAAGAATTTCCATTTTTCATGAACTTCAAATTTGAAAATATCTGTGACTAAGGTATTTATTTTACATATCATTTATTTAAAGATTAATACGGCTTAAATTTGTGACAAAATTAATTTGCTTAGCGACTGAAATGAAATAAAATACCCAATAATAATGTCTGGTCAGTGGTTTTAAATTTCTGGCTCCAGAACATATTGTGTCAAACACAAGGTTCCTAATTGGAAGGTACTTTTATATTTTTTCCCTATTAAGATAATGTATTAAGGAATATTTCTTTGTATTTACCTTCATGAAAAAGTGCACTATAAAAATAATATATTTGATTTCTCAAAAAATCTCGTTTGTTAGTCTATGCGTATACATTTATGTAATAAATTAATTCACATAAATGCATACGATTTTAGCTTAAAGGATCACTGAGTTAAAAGAAGACTAGCTAATTTTAATATCAATGAAATTATTTTGTAAGAGTTCCATTATTTATAGTTAAGAGTACATGGTTTGTAAAATTTCATCTGCGGATTAAATTGAAATTATATTAATTGATGCTAATTTTTTTTTTCGTAAGACAACTTCCACTTCCAGAACGAGAGATGCATATCCTTCATTAGTGCTCATTCTTCATGCGGCTCATTTGACTTGTTTATTGCAAATTTTTTATATTTTTTTCTGAATCATCAATTATGAATCATTTTTTTTGAATCATCATGTTAAGTCAATATAACACATGCGTTTTTATGTGATTTTCCCTCTCACTTTTTTTTTATGCATCACACACACACAAGAGAAACTTAGTAATATTATATGTTGCAATTATAAATATATGTATTCTTATAAGTAATTGTGTTATTGCTGATCGAAGTATCGAAAAGGCATTTGTTAAAAATTATTTCGGAATATTTAAAGTTTGTGAATTAGGTCAATAATAAGTTAGTTATTTCAATGTTTACTTTCTTTTTTTTTTAAGATAAGAGAGATAAATTTAGCAGAAAAATAAATTTATTTTCAAATAAAATTGCATGTGTTAATATTTAAATGTTTTCGAAAATATCCCGAAAAGACATTTTTTGAGGAAACTAAAAGATAGAATTTTATTGCAATGAGAAATAAAATGTATTTTTTTCTTATAATAACCATGAAAATACTCTAAGACACATAAACTGTATAAGAGAAAAAAATTGTACTATTGACGTTTAACAACAAAATGTATACAATCGAGGGAAAAAAAGCGATGACGCGCCATTATTGAAAGAATGATTGCTGAAGTACAATTTTTAGCCATTCAAAATTTAGTATTCAGAGGAACTAGTACGAAGTTGTGAGACAACAGTAATTTTTTTTAAGGCTGTTTAGATATTGACCAAATTGGATCCAGTTATCTTAGAACACCTTAATAATGTCAGTAAATACAAAAATGACAAAACATGTGTTTCACAGTACTTACGGCAGAATTTTCAAAATGAAATACTTGATATTTTAGTCGAATCTTTTCGTGTAATGAGATAACACGCATTGTCGAAAAAGAAAAAATTACACTATAATTCTTGACTCTGTACCAGATATTAGTCACGAAGAACAAATTAAGTTTATTAGATGTGTGAGTGCTACTGATGGTAAGGTATATATTTTAGAAGAGTTTTTAGGAATATTACTCAAGAAAGGCTTTCAGATATGGACACATTCTCTATTGAATCCGAAATCTAGGAAAAAATTGATTTCCCCAAAATTATTGATAAATTTGCTTCTCAGAAAGTCAGAAAAGTTATTTTGTAATTAATTATTAAGTAGTATTTGTAGAAGGACTGATTTATATACTTTTCGTTTCGCGAGATTTATGCTTTAGTACTTTTTTTTTTATTAGATTATATTTTCTGAGTAAATACTGTTGTTTTGCTTTTCTATGTCTATTTTTATTTCAAAGGTAATATTTTTTTTCTTGATTATTATTTTGTTTAAGTATATTGTCGCGATCGCGATCATAACCCATTATCTGACCATCAAGTTTTGCACTTCAAATTTTATTTACATTTTTACTAATGTCTTACTTTTTCCTCTTATACAGGTAGATGAGTTAAATAACCTCAATATATAAGCATTAATTAATTAAATATATAAATATTATAATAAAAAATTAAATATATAAATATAAAAGTAATTAAATATATAAGTATGTAATAAAAGTAATTAAATATATATATATATAAGTATTGTAATAAGAGTAATTATAAATATATAAGTATTATATATATATATAATAAGTAAGTATTATAATAAGTATTTAAATATATAAGTATTTCAATAAGTAATTAAATATTTAAGTATTGCCAAAGAGTACTTAATTATATAAGTATTGCAATAAGTAATTAATTATATATGTATTGCAATAAGTATTAAAATATATAAGTAATTAAATATATATGTATTGCAATAAGTACTAAAATATATAAGTATTATAATAAGTAATTAAATATATCACTATTAAATATAAGTATTAGTCAAAATATATGAAAAATTCGCTTGAGGGACGGCGCATTAGGTCTTCGCACGAGGGCGGCCGACACCCTAGGATCGGCCTTGACTGGATTTGTTTATTGGAACCTGGAACGCGAAGCGTTCCTCCGTCCCATCACGGAATAGTGAATGTTGCCTGAATGTTGAGAGTCCTGAGTAGTGTTGAATGTGGGGGTGGAGCACCTGATCCCCGAAGGGGTCTTCATCTCCTTAGTGGGGAGCAAGAAGCTGTATCGCTGTATATTTTAAAGGCACTGGGATAACGCTTATCCCTCCGACCTTTATCTGGAGATCTTGGTGTTGCGAGCTTGGTTGGGTTGGTGGGCGTGGATTCGCTGTCGTGGACCAATGGGGTGGCAGGAGCATTGGAGAGGGCACTAGGCATTTGATTGGCTGATGGGAGGAACTTGGGGAGAATTTTTCTTAGAAAAATTTTGGGGATAGTTAAAGTCTATGGAAATGACGGGCAAGAAGCTGGTATGATATTTGGAACATGGAACGCGAAGCGTTCCTCCGTCCCATCACGAATAGTGAAGTGGCCGTGACGTTTAGTTTTCCTGGGTGGATTAGCCAGAAGCTATCTGAATGGTTAAAGGTAGAATTGAAGGGGGGCGGGGTAGGCGGGATGACGTAATCGTCTGGTGAGCAGAGCCTGGGGGATGATTAAAAAGCCATGTGGATATGGGCAACTTGGTTGATAGACCAAGTGAGCTACCTCTATTGGCTGTACCAGATAGGCTAGGGAGTGGGCGTTCCTGATGGGGGTTTTGGAATTTAAAAACGAAAAGAAGTTAATTTAAATTCATTCATAAAAAAGATGAATAAAAAAAAGGGGGGGTTATAATCGGGAGAATTTCCAGCCCTTATATTTCAAGTGGAATATAATTTTCTAAGTTATTTAAGGGGATTATTTTTTTGAATATTGGCAAAGAATTTCTTTTCTAGAATTTGAATATAATTTTTAAATGGTTGAAGTTTATAGCTTTTTAAAATTGGAATTTTTTATACCTGTTTGCCTTTTTGTTATAGTTCTAATGATAGAGTTTTGAGAAGTTTCCAAAATTTTTAAAATTAGTCTTTTCATATCCCCCAAAAGGACAGCCGTAAGAGATAATGGGGCCGGTGGTAAAAACACCCCTTTTTTATACATATCCATTTCTGAATTCCCGGGATTAGGGGTAATTTTTATCTTAATGGTTCAATTTGTCACGCGAGTGTAAATGGATTTTCCCAAGTGAGATTTTTATCAAGAAAAATACCGAGGTATTTAGTAGTCTGAGACCATTGCGTTGTGGGAATATAGTGTTGGTGGTGTAAACTTGGTTCTTTTGGTGAAACACTGCTACATTTTTATCAACGTTAATCTTGATTTTCCAGGATTAAGTATACTTCGAGTAATGCTAGGTTTTATTGAGGTGGGTGACTGTCTTTGGATTTTTGGGGAGAAAGGGTTTCCCAGGTTCCCTTTTTTTATTCCCCCGGAAAAGACGTTAAATCCCCTACCGGCTATGCGTAATGCGCAACCCGCTGCATTTCTAATCATTTGCACATTCCCCAACATTTACCTTCATGCCAATTTTTTGTTACGATCCCGCAATTATTTTTTGGTGCGTTCTTTTTTTTTGTCCTTTTTTTTTGTGCTAAACGTCGGGGGTGCAAAAATGTTCGTTGGGGGTCGCGAGTTTTACATCCCTGATTTACAGGATGAAGAATTCTTGAGAGATAATTTTTGCTGATTTTTAAAGAATTGAGAATTTTATTATTGCGCTGAAATAATCCACTGCTCTCAAAGTTTGGTAAGGTAATACAAGATAATAGCCCGTGCAATCGATTTAGATTATATATTTTAATTTCTTCTTAAATTTAGTTCTTGTTAAATTCTTAACCATAATTATGTATTTTATCCGCCATAGATGGCACCACAAGACAAAGATCTTTAACATCCTATCTGTTAAATCAAGAATCGAGTTAATGAAGGTGACCGGGGCGCGAAAAGCACACACACGGCAGAAAAAATACCTTCCCCCTTTTAAATTTCAAGTTCGCGTTGTTCCCTGTTTTTATATCAAGGGGGTTCATCCACTGGCGTAGTTAGTTCTAAGTGTATTAAAAATTTCTCAGGGGGAAGCCTTTAAAATTTTGCCTGCCCACATGTTGAATCTCCGTATCATTGATACGGTGATATCTGCGCCCCTGGTTCTATCCCAAAATATAAATGTATTTTCACATCAGAACTATTAAAATTGATTACATGAACTGTGGAATTTTGTCAAGTTTAAGAGGAGTAAATATGGGGAACACGAAAAGATTTTATGTCACAATTCGATCTTAAGAAAGACATTTGGAGGAGCCGCCTGTCACGAAGAGAAAAACAAGAACACGAGAAAGGGAAGAAATTTCATTCGAACAACAACAAACACAGATGGTCACACTCTCTTATGGGTGGAATGACCCGAGAGAGGTAGGGTTTTAAACAGAATTTAAAACCGAAAACAGAGGAAGAAGAATGCACATCTTAATTTAAAATAAGGTCTTGGAAAAATTTAAAAGCCCCTGAGCGAAAAATTAAATGGTAGGCCGTTTTTAAGGAAAATAACATGGCTAAATCCGGATAGACCTGATCGCAAAGTGAAACAAATTATGAAGAGAAGGGCAGTTATCATTATTAAACCTGATTTCAGTGGGGGTGGGGAGGCAAATTATCTTCAGTGCTAAAAGTGACTATTCATATCACCATCTGATGGGAAAGGAGAGCAATACAATTCTTAAAAAAAATTAAAGATAACAGAAAGAAGAAATTTAACAAGTAATAAAAAAAAAATTATGTCAATTCTTACTCAGATCAACAAAGAAAATTTTTATTTTAGCTACTTTTTATTAAATAGTTACAATTGATATAAATATGTATATACATGTATGACAGAATCACAACATTAAATGGTAATTAATTTTTTTTATCATTAAAGTATCGTATTGTCATCCAAAACAATCGTGCATATAAAATTTCAGTAGTTCAACTGAATGCTTTAAAATGCTAGAAAAAAACCTTTTCAAGTTTTGACACAAGTCGCCAAAAGGGTCCCTCAGTTGCCAAAAATGATGTCAATGTGTCTGTGTGTATTTGTAATTCTTTAAAAAGTTACTTTTAATCAATTAATTTTTATTAATTATAAATTATTGTATTGCCATCCAAAATAATTATGTAAATAAAATTTCAGCTCAATTGAGCGTTTTAAAATGTATTTTATTAACGATTGAAAATTCCATCAAGATAAATAAAGAAATAAATAAATGTATAGAGATTGTGGGCTAATAGCAGGAATTGAAAAATGAAAAATAAAATTTAAAAATTTACCAATGAGTCATAAATTGACCCCGAGCCTTTCGAAGAAGGCCGGTGCATGTTAAATCTGCCGAGGCTCAAAGTCCTCATGTTGGTGTAGTGTAAATGTTCGATGCAGTGTGTCTAGCAACATCAAACACAGTACACTCCCGAAATTTCGATAAATTAAACCAGTCTTTTTTTCATATGCCGTAAGCCTTCTACAAATAAAATTAATTTTTTTCCTTTCCAATGCTGCAATATCAATGGCCAGGAATACGTACGCATGCTGCGTTATATATATGTAGAAGTTTCTTTTTTGTGATACTTAATATATATTTTCTGTAAGACTCTCATCTTATACAATTAATTTGATTCGAATTAACGCAATCCTGGGATTTATTATTACGAACGACAATGCGAGGTAAATTCTTTATCGTCTTGCTGGTCTCAGAAAGTAACAGAAGTACTTCACGTCGATGTTTGTTTTTAATCTACTACTTAAAAATGTAATACGGCTATTTCGGGTATTAAAACCAGCTATATATGCTTTGCAGAGTTCGTTTACTGTAAATTTAAGAACATTTGAAAAGCGGAACTAGTTTAATTAAACCAAAGAAAATTTATCGGATACAAAGCGTCATAAAATATTAAGCATACTCAGTTTCATTACACACAGTAATTGGTTTCTTTCAATTTCAGTAATTTCTTAAAATTCTCTCCGGTACACCAGCAACGAAATCATTTATCGCGATTTTTAGCCACTCATTCCATTCATTGAAAAGAAATCTCTAACATTATTTCATAAAATTCCCCCAATTCCTAATTAATTGAAATTGAACCACCTTACGCCACTCAAAAAAGACTTAGAGCTCTCCTAAATCAAAGTTTTCTACAACCAAATGGCTCCGGTTAATTTATTAACTATTGCTGAATTTGCTTGTGATTTTTAAACTTAATTTTTCTGTTTCTCAAGCTTTTGTTTCCTCCGTCTACTACCAGATGGAGACACGATGTGTTCCTATTCATCGCCGATTCTAGAAGTGTTTCCGTATCGGTTTTCGTTTTTAGACATTTTTCTGAATTTTGTCCCTTTGAATCTCGATTAACAATGATAACAGATCTTCGTTTAAAAAAATTTCTCTGATTTTATTCAAAATTTGTATCGAGATTATAATCGAAACGCACAGATACGACTAATGGCACAATCTATTCTGGATAAAATATCAACTTTTAAAATAATTTTGTCTGCTCGTGTATATATGAAAATATTTCTAAATACTGAGCCAGTAACGAGAAATATTTGCGGGCTAGATTACTTGTTAGCATATAATATTGTTAGGGGGTCTACAAGCTCCATAAAAGCCATTTCTAGAAACTTATATTTGATATTTACAGCATGCAAATCGTTTGAAACGGATTGTAATAATAAACTAGATAGGTTGGGTTGTCATCTTTAATTTTATCTTTATGAATATCTTCAAAGTCCTTTTTCATTAAACCCTAGTATTAGCATCCTTTCATTGAAAATAAAAGATTTAACACAATGAATGTTTTTAGTTATCTTTACTTTCTTGTAAAGCACAATGCTACTTCATTGTCATTCTTTTCTGGTACGTTGATAAATTCTCAAGCTATTGTAATTGATGTATATAAAGAAGAGTTTTGAATTTTCACTATTTTAGATTAAAATTTTAAATGTATAGATATACATTAAGGTTTATTTAAAAAATGTACAGGGATATAGTCAAAACTGTTATAATTTTTTTCTATAAATAGAGTAAAAATTCATTATAAACATTAAAAATTTGTATTTTTCACTAAAATCGGGAAAGAATGTTGTAACTAAAATGCTTAGGTGTGTTATGCATTGTATTTTGGAAAAAACATTTTTTAAAATGGGATGCTTTCTGTTGCTGAGTCCCTAAGGATAGTTGCAAAAGAAAAAGTAATTTTCAAGATATAAAAATTCGGAAGGGAGATCTACAAATTTTCAACTCTTGATTTAAAAAAAGAAGCATCTATTAGCAACTTTATAAAATCATAATCCTCTTCGAACTCTTTATCGTTATATTGTACATAAAGAAGTTCTCCTCATCAATTGAATTGCATTTCTTTTAAGAAATTAAATATATTTGTACAAAACCTTATATGATCATCTTAATTAAAAAAATCAAATAAAAAAAAAGAAGAAAGAAATTGCTCCTTGTTTTCCTTAAATTCTAAAGGTTATGATAAAAATTTGAGTCTTATACCTATTATGATTTGCATTATAAAAAACTGGTATTTATAAAACTTTTAATATTAAAAATATTGATTATAAAAAAAGAATGATGTTTTCGAAGCATTTTTAGATTCTTAATAATGTTATTAGAACCATATGCTTATAAAGCTAATATCTGTTGCAAAATAAGAAAAAAATATCTTAAATTTAAGTGAACAAACCAGAAAAGATTCAAAGAAAATCTACATACTGTATTATCCCCATCTAGGTGGTTTGACTTTTAATTGAAACCGTGTATTCTTGTTCTGATATATATATATATACACTGGTGTGCAAAACTTAAGCAACAGGTGGGTTTATTGCCATAACTTCACGAAAATCATCTGAAAACATGAAATTCTGAAATGGGGAGGTATTATGTACGTAAGGGATGACGAAACATCGGCGCTGAAAAAGGAATACAACGCATCGGTATGGAATCAAAAAAAAAAACTTTATTGAACGCATGTATCGTGACTCTGATTGTCTATCCAACGGAAGAACAACAAGCAGATGTTCCTTAATATGGTATATCCCCCTTTACTACAATGGTTGCTTTACCGTCTCCGCATATTCAGAACCAGCTGGTGCAACATTTTTTGAGGTGGGAGTGCCCATTCCTCAATCAACATTGTTTGAGTTGTTGGTTGTACCCCGGATGATGTGAGCGTGGCAATGTCCCAAAAAGCATCCCCCACATGTTCGTGGGATTTCAATCGGGGGAGCACGCTGGCCAATCCATTCGAGTGATATCTTCACTTTCCAGCAGCCCCCAACAGCAAGGGGGATGGGCAGTGCATTGTCATCCAAAAAAGATGAAGTTGGGCCAATGGCACCTGGGAAAAGATGGAGGGGGAAGAAGTACCCCCTCCTGCGATCCCCGGTTACAGACCCTCTGTCAAAAATGGGAAGCTCAGTTCCGCCGTTCAGCATAATCCAAACCAGAAAAGAACTCCAGGACCACCGTAAGGATGTCTTTCCATGTTACTAAGATAAAACCGGGTCCCAATTTTTTCCCCAAATAAAAACGCGTTGAGAATCGCTTTGGTACTGAACCGACTCATCCGTAAAAGAACACGACTCCATTGATCGTTGCCCATTTTTTTTGTGCCTGCCCCCCTGTAAACGGGGGCAGGGGCCATCTTTCTACGGGAGGCAGGTTCAGGACGGCGGGTGAACGGGCCCCCCGTAAAGGCGTCGGGACGTAAACTGCTACACTTGTCGACCTGTTGCTGCAAGAGTTTCTGAGCAATGGCGCTTGCTGACTGCTGTCGAATTTTTTCGCCTGCGGATGATATATCGGGCATCGCCTGCGTTGTCGTCCTCGGGCGGCCCACCAACCTTTTTCAGCTGTACCTGTGGTTTGGAACGCTTTTTAAGCGCCCCCACACTTTTTTTGATTCCGAACTCTGCAGCTACCGGGAAATACGCCCCTTTCCCCCAGCTTTCCCATCATTCTTCCACGGGGAAGTCATCCCGATGATTTCTTCTAGCCATATTTCCAACGACTCACTGGCACTTGCAAAAAAATTGTTTCGTCTCCGTCCTTCATTTTTATTCTACGTTGAGCAGCGCCGGGACATCCGGTTTTTCGTACGCTCACATCGCTTCGACGTTTTGTTCCTGATATTTGCATATGCTGACGTTTTCTGACACGGCCCTCACTGATCTCCAGACCTTCTTTTTCTGCAATTTCTGGTATCTGCTAAACTACATTGTTGCAAGTTTTTCACACCAGTGTTTTATATATATATAATGACATGATTTTGGGGGTCAAAACACACTTAGTTTTAAAAGGTCTTTATTCAGAATGAGCTCTCTTCTGACGCAAAGGAGAGAGAAAAAGACCGCCACCGAAAATCTTAATGGTTAAAAATTAAAACACCGATCGCGGCGTTCGAGTGCTCTTGAAAGTTAATGCTGAGATATAGGGCTTTTAAATATAACGATCTGGAATTAGACATGTTTATTGGCTAGGCCATATGCTTGGAAGAAATAAATGGGCAAATAGTTTGATACTTGAAGAGGCGAGAAAAAAAAAATAAAAGTGAAGTGCTAGATAGCGAATTTAATTTTTAATCTAATTTAATTATCCTTACATTTACCTCCCAATTTTAAAAGGGAGTCATGGTGTGGTTTTTTCTCTCTTTACAAACTTAATCAATTTTCAACATAAACAAAACAATACATAACATCATTAAGAAACACATATTATACACAGTAGAAATATTTATATGTAAAAGGAATACTAAAATCAAAATGCTCTGAAATAAACGAAACTATAACAACAAACACAGTAATGGCACTTCCAAAATATTAAGTGATAAAAATGAATTTCCGTACATATAACTGAAGATTAGCTTGTTCAAATCTATTCAACATCCAGAATAAGAGCTCGCGTTTCCTCCTATTCCTTCCTAATAATAGATTCGTATTATAGCTAGTAGATAATGTTTTCAAAAAAATTTATATTGGAAAATAATATCATATCAAACAATAAGATAATAGATAGAAAAATACATGGTACCATACAAATATTAAAATACTAGTTTTGTATAAAAATCTACTCTGGTGCCACGTAGTAATACACAACATTTTGCATATATGAAATACATTTTTTAAAAAGATAAAAAAAATATAGACACCAATAAAATGAAATTATTACTAATATGAAAACGGTGTACAACTTATATGCACTATTCAATAAACAATACTTTATTTCATATGCGTTATAAAATATAAGAATATTAAAAAAAAATTATAAGAATATAGGAATAAAAGAATATAAGAGTTATAAGAATAAAAGAGCTCTTTAAATAATTGTAGTCGGAAATGTGGACTGTCTTCTTTCATCCCCTTTAGTATTTATGTAAAATTTCCACAATATTCACTGTAACTTAACAATATTGCGCTTACAATATTTTGAATCTTTCCGTAACCTTCTAACTGTATTCGTTTCATAGACAAAATTCTTGACTTTCTTTTACATAACACGTTCACTAATATAAACTGTATACAGTACTTATTTTTGAACACATCTCTCTGAGAAATCTGCCTGATCAAATCACAGATGTTCAGAGATGCTAATAAGAAAACCGTAAGATGTGTGCATATCAAACTGACACGTTTGTCCTCTTAATGTTTCAAGACATATACAAAATTATAATGATTGTATTCTTCCTTATCCACTGTACAATATCCAAAAAGAATCTTTCAAGTTATTAAATTAATTAATTAATTTTAAATTTAGATAAGGAGAAAATTTCGAGAAATAGTGAATCTTGATATATATGGCCGGTATATCAGAACGCACAATTTCAAAATGAAAAAAAATTAAATGACATGCAATAAAGTTACTGATGAATAAAATAATTAACAAAACAATAAAATTCAGTGGAGAAAAAAGAATGCAACGTGACTTTATTTTTGTTTCTTATAAAAATCAATATCGCTAGTATTAGTACATTAGTCAATTTTCTAAAAAAATATATATCTTTCAATTTTAAAACACCAATTTCTATCATAAATGTTAACTCATTCGACATCTTAAGATAAAATTATGAGAAGTATATTAAAATTTCTCAAAATTTTGTATGACGAATCCCATACACTTTATTTTCTCAATTAAAATATAAAGAATATCTGATTTAACACAACTATATTATAAAATTTAAATATATTTTATTATTATTCTTCAAAAAGTCTTGTAAAGCAAAACTCAGTTACTTCTGTATTACGTAAGAGGTTTCTTTTAGTTATTTTCTTATTCTGTTTACTATGGGTATTTTGTTGAATGTAATTCAACTGGAAATTTTCAGATGGATGAAAATGTCTTAAACGGACTGAATTAACAAATTCAGTGTGTGTCAGAGCTATTAAGGGCATTGAGTCTATCTATTTCAAATACAACATCAGAACATTTTCTTAAAACGGTATAAGAGCCTGAATAAGGGGGACATAATTTCCTTGTATTGGGGTATTGAAATTCCTCATATATTACTAAGTCATCCATCTTGAAATCAGCTTCCTGAAATTTTTTATCATATCTAATTTTATTTATTTTATAATATTGTTCGGTTCTTTCTTTGTATAATTTTATTGCTTGTTAAAGTTCTGTTCAGAAAAACTCAGTCACTTCAATGTTACTAAATCTGAAATATTTATTTCACTGACCTCTATTTTTTAATGCAGAAACCTTTGGTGACCGGTAATCCTACTGTTGTTGTCATTCAATTTGCACTAGTAAAATTTTATTTATTTAATTTTCTTTCGATGTTGGTACTTCACTATTGTAAATCGATGGTGGTAAAATTTGCGGTGTTACTGTACATATTTTCCGGCGAAGAAGATTTTTTTTTCTTTTCTATTTCTCTGGCAGCAGGAGGTGCGTCTTTCATCACGGTGATATAGGGGATCCACGCATCCCCTTTTTTTTACATTAGAACTTTTCTCCCACTCACGGCAAACTGGCTGGCCTCTTCAGCAAAGACAGAAATATTCAGCGATAAAAACGGTTTCTTCTCGGGGTCAAAATCGCGTTTCTTCTCCTTTCTTACCATAGAGCATTCTTTTTCAGTTTCGGTAAACTTATGTCTTCAACAAAGAGGTATAGCCCCGTCGGAGTTCAATTAAATTCTCCATAGCATTTATTACGGTCGCGTTGGTGTTCGTTTTAATTTTAAGAGGATTTTAAGAATACATTTAAGTTTAAATTCTGAAATGCGTTTTCAGAAAGATCCTGCCGGCTTTATTTCTGACATGATTTTGGAGTCAGAAACAGACTTAGTTTTAAAAAAGGTCTTTATTCTAGAATGAGTACATCTCTTTTGATGCAAGAGGCAGAGAAAAAAAGAACGCCACCGAAAATCTTAAGTGGGTTAAACACTTAAAACACAGATCGCGGCGTTCAGGAGTGCTCTTGAAAGTTAATGCTGATATATAGGGCTATTAAATATAATGATCTGGAATTAGCCATGTTTATTGGCTAGGCCATATGTTCGGAAGAAATAAATGGGTGGTAAGTTTGATACTTGAAGAGGTGAGAAAAAAAATAAAAGTGAAGTGCTAGATAGGGGAAATTTTAATTTTTTAAACTAATTTAATTATCCCATTATATATATATATATATATATATATATATATATATATATATATATATATATATATGTGTGTGTGTGTGTGTGTGTGTAATAACTCCCAGTAATTTAATCTTTAATAGCTCTTGATATATCTATGATGCAGTCCTTCATGACAACCGTTTAATTATTTTAAATAGCTACCCACCTAACGGGGACTTCTGGAATTATATCCATCCACCCAACCAGATCATGTGATTTCCCACTTGGTATAAATAGTGAGATCTCTGTAAAATTTTTCCTCTTCTGTCTTTGTCCTTTTACGATATAGTCGACTGCAGTGCGTAGTGTCGTAATTTCTTTGTTATGTGTTTTATGTCTTCTTGTCTGCTTCTTGTTATTTTGGAACGCTTTATGTTTAATATACTTAGGCTTTTCAAGATGTGCAATAAACTGGATTAACTTACAAGGGCGCTTCTTCAATACTACAATAACACACTCCACACTAGGTACGTCTTAGTTATATTTACGAATCGCCAGCAATATTATAGGAACATGTCATATATATATATTCAAATACAAACTTTATACTACAACTCACTGGCAAAATTTTCGAAAATCTTTTCATGTCTGATTAATATATGACATGTTTCAAGCCAGAATCAGACTTAAAATTAAAAAGGAACTTTATTCAATGAATTCTCGACATTATCTGGGGCCAAGAGCCAGAGAGAAAAAAAAGAACGACAAAGTGAAATCCAAGTGTTTTACCACTTAAACCCAGATATGAGAAGTACCTCTGATTTTTTGAGTGTACTTGAATGTTAATGCTGACGTATAGGGCTTTTAAGTATAATGATCTTATATCAGAAATGTTTAGTGGTTAGGCCATTTGTTTTGATGTTTTGGAGAAATAATTGGGTGATTAATTATCTACTTGAAGATAAAATGAAAATTAAAGGTTAAGTGCTATATAGGGAATGTAATTTTAAATCGGTAATGGAAAATCGGTAATCGGAATGTAATTTCACACACACACACACACACACACACACACACACACACACACACACACACACACACACACACACACACACACACACACACACACACACACACACACACACACACACACACACACACACACACACACACACACACACACACACACACACACACACACACACACACACACACACACACACACACACACACACACACACACACACACACACACACACACACACACACACACACACACACACACACACACACACACACACACACACACCCCCCCTTAGAAGTTAAAAAGTGAACATTTTAGTATTTTGACCTCTTTTTTTTTTGGGTGATTCAAAAAAAAAGAAAATTTTCCCCGTTGTATAAAAACCAAATACATTTTTATCGTTTTTCCTCTCAGCAAAATTTTAACTTTTTTTTTATTCTGAGAGAAAAGTGATCACTTCAAAAAAAACCACATTAAAGCATAAAGGATTGTTGGCCCCCACGAATTATACTTTCGTGTTTCAAAAACGAGCTGTAACGGGGTAAAAAAATCCATTTGGTTTTAAAAAAAAGTCAAATATTTCCTTAAAAAGGGAAACTAGAAGAAAGAGATTTTATTTTTTTGGTTCGCAAACAAACCTTTTTATCTTCAAAAAATTCATTATTGAAAATGCAATTTTTTTCAAAATTTCCGTGAACAAAACAATCCAAACAATATATTTTAGATTTTTGTGTTTAAATATTGCGGCTTTAAAAAAGAATGTGCTTTAAAATGATAGTAAAAAAGTTTTTCTTTTTTTTACATTTTTCTCTTTTATAACTGTGATAGATTTAGAAATGATGTAGTAGTAAATAAATTTGCTTTCTGATAGGAAATCCCAATAGATAAGGATACTCAAAACGTCTTATCTGAAGGCTCTAGTGAGAGATTTATGACTTGATTTGAGAATAATATCAAAATAGTTATATTCGGGGTGTGGAAATTAGATTTCGAAAGCTTTATGAAAGGAGAATTTTGGGACCGAGTTCCCTCTAATATAAAAACAATGCAAAAAGTACTACCCCACTACACGAAAACATAACTGAGAATTCATATTGGGTGTGAAAGGAAAAGGGGAAAGGGAGGTGGGGGAAACATCATTTTTTTCGCCCCTCAGAGTCATGAAAGTTCAAAGTATTTATTAGTAATTATTATATTTATGTAAAACAGGGATTGATCTTTTACTTTTATTTGAAAAAAGTAAGAAAAAAAAAAGAATTACATAAAAAAATCATCAAACTTGGAAATTGTTGAGTTTTGTTATTTTAAGCACTTTTTTCTAACTTTCATTAAAAAAAACCCGTTGCGCTTTAAGCACTATTATATTTTTTTCTCAAATACTTCCCCAAAAATAAGGGCTTTTTTAAAATGACATTCATTTGTTTTGGGGCATCGAAAGGGGACTTAAAAAAAAAAGCTTGTTCTGAATCGGTCAGACTGTTTGGGCCTTGCAAAGATGGGCCTAGTACCTATAATGCCTGCATTTATGGACAAACAAACACAGTTGCCTACAGAAGATGCTAACGAGACACGTTTGGTGACACGATTCGTTGGGTAGTTGAAAGGGAAACGGCCAGCTCAAGAACTGGAAGTTTTTAAAAAATATTATTCCAATGTCCAAGTACCAAAATTGGAGATTATATTAAGGTCATTTTTGGGAACTCAATCTTTTACCCAGCAAATTTCAATATTGAGGAGGCAATAAATTTCCCAATGAATGTAGATTTCGTAAAAACCAATTACAGCAACAAAATTTGAAGAAAAAAGGCTGGGCAAGAAAAGGACTATGGATTCGTTAAGTGACTCGATCTACCAGATTTTCCAGAAACAGGAAAGAGCAGATATTTAACTCTTGGGGTAACAGCTTGCCCCATCATATACCACAAACACCTTAATCGGGTTTGTACCTTTTGCGTAATTCGGGAGATTCCCAGTTGTTTGACTCCCGTTTAGCTTTCGACAAAGATATAACATATCGATAGGGAAAAGGTATAGGTCATAATCCCAAAAATTTAACGATAACGTGAAAAGTTGGGTAGAGTTGTTGGCTGCTGTGCCCTTTTTGACTGTACTTTGGACTTTATCGGAGCCATAATTTAACCTAACAAAAAACCCAGTCTTGATATGTGATACACTTCAAGACGCTGCT
>BMAV01001394.1:0-15763 GCA_019973955.1 Trichonephila inaurata madagascariensis | reverse complement strand
TGTTTTTTTGTTCAAGAACGTATTGTTCGTAGAAAAATTTAGTGTTTAATATATTAAATAATCTTTCTTATCACTAAAGGAGTTTATTAATATAAACTAACATAATTTTTAAGCCCAGTGGCTGAGTTGTTAATACAACGCGCTTCCACACCACAGATCCCAAGTTCAAATCCCGGGCAGGGCAAGGTTGACTCAGCCTTTCATCCCTTCAGTGGTCGATAAAGGAAAACCAAGCTTGATTGAGAACTTATAACTGGGGTTTCCCTTCACACTGACCTCCTGATCGAGACATCTGCTCACGCACCTCAGAGCTCAAGGTCGCGTATTCTGAGTTTTGGACATAGGCCTTGGCTCTCTTGGCCTGTTGCGTCACTGAGTTAAGTAAACATAATGTTAAATTAAGGGACTGAATAATAAAAAATGCTAATGTAAATTATAATATTTTGTTCTAGAACTAAAAATTATTCTGTTTGGAGTTGCAAGTTGCAGAATACTGCTTTATCTAATATTGCCCTAAATAAATTTCCATCTTGTTGCTTATAATTTCAATTTATTAAGACTAAATATTAAACTTTTAAATATAAAGCTTTAGAATTATTTCAAAATCTAGTAACAAATTTAATGTGGATTTATGCGGAAAATAATCCTTCAGTTCTTATAAAAAGTTATTTATTTCTTCCTTGGCCTATTTTTCAAGGGAATATAGTACGATTTATAAATAAATCTTTGATTTAAAAGTTTTCACAATTTTTTTGCTCGTCTACTAAGTTTTATTTATATAAAACAGTTGTTCTGCACAAAATACTACAAAAAGCTAAACCAGTTAATTTTTTTAATAAAATTTAAAAACTCATGAAGTTTATTTAAAATGATGATAATCATTCTACAAAAATTGACGTACACAAAACTTTATTTACAAGTACGTCAAAATACTTATAACCAAAGTTTGTAGGGGTTTTGTGATAAAATGTTTAAAGCTCATAAATATTTTCTTTGAATGTTTTTGGAATATTCCTCTAAAAAGAGTACTGTAAATTCTACTATTTTTTTAATAATATCGTGCTGATTCAAAAATTCGTAAAAAATTTATTACATGTACTAAAAGCAATAGATAGAAAAATATAAGAGTTTTAGAAAAATAGAAAAAAAGAAAGTTTTTGCATTTGGCATGAAAAACTAGTTATTTTTTCCTGAGATAAGTCAATTTAAAGTTTTTATTTGCTATTGCACTTAATTACTGAAGTCCTATGTTGTACAGCTAGCAAGGTTTCGAACATCGAATATTATAGAACTGAATGAGATTTTATAAACAATTTTTGTTATAAATACTTTTTTGGTATAATTAAATAAAATATCTGCAAAATTTTATAAATTTGGATTAAAGATGACTGTTTTGTTCCAGGAATTTCTCGAAAATTCCAAGTGAACGAAAACTACAGGGAAATCAGAAATCCTAATACTGACTGAAACAAAACAAATTGGATTATAGTATGAGATAATGACTAACCTGAACCGGTTTTTTAAAACATGTTTCTCTGCATATTTTTAAGGGGAGACAAACCATTTTACAAAAATATGAATGTAGCTGAAATCAAGGACACAAGGCAATGCGAAAGGCAAAAATAAACATTATACTGTCGTTTTAATTATTTTCAACCCAAAATTTCTTAGAGTATGTCAACTAAAATAAAAGAAAATAATGAGAAAATGTTTAATTTGGTTTACAATATTTATTTTTAGTTTCTGAGCTTTTCGCAATCAGCGTACTCATAATTGAATTAATTTAGATTCATTTATTTTATTATTAAGATAGAAGAAAAGATTAAATTTACACTAGGCTTTAAAAACGAGACATTTTAATAGTATATAAATATAAATATGAAATTTAAAGTGAGTGAATTTAACAAAAGAAGAAAAGAAAAGGAAATTGAAAAATAAAAGTTTCTTATTCAAAAACTGATATACATTTTTAGGTATGAAACCTGAACTCTAAAAATGCAGGAGAAAATGGCGAAAATCTTTCTTTTCTTATTCTTCGTAATAAAACCTTTTAAGGATCTCGTCTCCGGGTCCAAGAGATGTGGGAGAAAGGGAAGGAAGACGATCCTTGTTCAAAATCACTTAGTTTATTTGCAATACAAACCACAACCCAATTTCTATCAATCAAAACTAAGAGATGCTCCCAATTTAAGCAATATGAAGACAATTAATGAGATACGTGAAGACTTTAATTAACTGTAACTAACTGCAAAACTATATTCAATCTCAAGTGACAAATCGTCACATTAACTATTACAATTATCAATTATTAAATATCTGCGTTACACTTTAAATTTGATAAATCACTGCTTCGCTAGCAGTCTACCTTTTTTATATATCTATCTCTCTAACTTGAAAGCCTAAACATTATACAGTAGTCTTGATTTACATTTCACGTTCTCTTTTTCAGATGAAGCTTTCTAATAAAATAGTTTTTAAGGACCAAACATTCCCCAAAATCTTGTTATGAGAAGGTCGTGAAGCACAGTCACAACCTAATGAATAATATCTACTTCGTACTGTAAAATTTCTACCAAAAACGTTTTAAAAATTCCAAAAAAAAAAAAAAAATTAATTTTTTTTAAAATGCATCAAACTTGAGTGATTTCATAAACAACTTATTACTTTCTTTTTATAAATATAAGGGTAGTTTCATTCATATGTTTTGTGATAAAAATACGAAAAATAATAAGAATGTACTTTGAAGTGAACCATTGAAAAATCTACTTTAAAAAGGAAATTTAGGAACAAAACTTTAAAAAGAACTATTTATCACACGTGTTTGTATTCATTTTAATCGGAAAATAGTACATACACTCGCATTAACCCTTTACGTTCCGACGGTACTTATAAGTTCCACTCATTTCGAATTTACATAAAACAACCATTTTTACGAATACTCTGACGATACTTAGCAGAAACATTCTTTGAAATCCATTCTTTCAAGATATACGGCAACATGGGTTCTATGATTAAAATTTTAGCGAGGAAAGCAAATAGTTTTACAGCAGAAGTTGCGTTTTCAGCTGACTTTTGATCAGATAGCGAAGATTGCCCTTTTTTGTTCCGAAAAAGTGGTTAATATCAAAAGGTAAGAGTCTTATTTTTTTATAAGTTAAGGAAGACCTTAGAAAACGATTTGACTATTTATTTTAAGTGTGTGTGAACAGTGTATACAATTAATTTTACAGCTGAATAACTTTGTGGTACTTATAATTACCACGACAGGGGTTTAAAGAATTTATTTTTTACATCCGAGTTTTTGATTTTTGTTCTGGGGTTTACACTTCGCAAAAAGTTATCCCTTTTTTTAGTGATTTTTTTGCATATATATATTTTTTTTTTTAATTTTTTTAAAAAAATTTGTAACTTTTAATCCGAGCTTTATTTTTTTTTTCCCAAAGTTTAAATGATATTTTTATTTTTATATAACATTTTTTTCCATTTTAAAGGGGTTTAAAAAGGAGTTAGAGATTTTCAATTTAATATTTTTTTAAATTTCCTTTTCTTAAAGAGCAAAAAACAGTCTTCAGAGGTTTGGGATTTGTTATAGAACCTACCATCTGAAATCATTGATGTCCCCAACAAATGATTTTTCTGATAAAAAAGTCCAACAAATTATCTGCAAAATTTTCCAGATTCTTTATAGTTAAAGGCTGAACTAAATTGTATGTTCATGTTAAGAAAATACTGCATTTCTTACCCAGGATGTAGTGTTTTGAAAAACATTCAATCGAAACCTCACCCCAAAAGCCAACTTTAATAATTTCTTTTAAAGGGAAAAAAAAAATTGTTTATTTGAATATCATAAAATTAAGTTTTGTGTAAAAAGTAAAAAAATTTTTAAAAAAATTTAAAATCTTTAAAAATAAATTTTTTGGCTGTATCATGTTGTATTCTCGTGGATATTTAGCTTTTTTAAAGATTTAAAAACGGGGTTGAAAAAGTCATTCTTTCTTTTCGGCAAAAAATTTTTAAAACCCTTTTGTGTGCTGACGGTACTTTAAATACCCTGTACCAAAAAGACCACCCCCCGTCGGGAACGAGTGAGTTTAAAAGGGGTCGAAATTTCCGGGGGAAAAACCCCGGTTTGGCACCCCTGCTGATGTTCTTAGGGAAGTAAACCCTTTTGACCTCCCTGATCTGCCGACAGTAAGATGACGACGCGTTCCCACCCCGGACGGTTTAAAAGTACACCGCGCAGGGACTTGGAAATATTGAAGGGTTTCACCAAAATACGTCCCAAAAAGATACCACCCCAAAAGTTAAAAAATAAAACCCAAAAAAAAAAAAAAACCAAAGTCAAAAAATTCCCCCAAGACTTTGTTTTCCCCAAAAACCCCTGACCTTTCTCCTTTTGGTAAAAAGAAAATAACAAAAATTTTTCCCGATCTCGAATCTAAAAAAAAAGCCAAGGTGAAGTAAAAAAAACCTTGAAACACCAAACCAAGCCCCACCCCAAACTTAATATTAAAGAACATCGAGATCAACTTAAAATTATTTATAAAAAACCCAAATTGAATAATAAAACCTCAGGAAAATTTATCAAACTCTTAGCGAACGACGATAAAAAACAGGAACCACCCATATTTTGAGGGACCGTTTTCCCAATTTTTTAAATTAAACCTAAATTAATCAAACCTATCAAAATTGAAATTAAAGGACTCCCCAGGTTCATAAAATTAGGAAAAATTCCCACCTCGAGGAACAAGGATTTATGGCGAAAACGTTCGCAATTAATTTCCAAAAAAAGGGCAAACCCCCTTTTTTTCAATTCCCCCCGCAATGCCAAAACCTAAAAATTTTGCCCTTTAAACCTTTAGGATACTCAAATTAGAGTAGAAGGTTTCCTCCAGAGGTCACGCAATGCTTTAAATTGAAAACAATTTTCACCCAGAAAACGCCACTTAAAACCAAGATGTTTAAATGCGGTAGAACCACCAAACAATGCACTATCAGGGAGAAACGGGAAAAACCCCATACTGTTTAATTGTCAAGAATAGGGCCCATACGGCTTGTTATCCCAAAATGCCCCAAATTCCCTCAACCCCAAAGAAGGGCCCCCCTACCAATTGAAAAAAGAAATTTACAAGCAATTTTTTTAAGGAAGGATTCCCTTGCTAACATCGTTAGGGGAGTCACCTCCCCCCCAAATTGAAAATCCCAAAAAAAAAAACCAGGAAATTTTAAAAAAATAATAACAAAGAACCCCAAGGAATTTTTAAGGGAAAGATGATAATCCCAGGACTTAGCTCAAGTTTTGGCTTTAATTTTAAATTTTCCCAAAATTAAAAAGAACTCCTGAGATAATCCTTCTACCTAAACTTAAAAATCCCAAAAATTAATGCTCGGCCTACATAATTGTAGATGCTTTGCGATAAATTTTAAATTTTACCTATATAATTGCATCCAATTTTTTTTAAACCCCCAAACTTCTATTTCATTTTTTCTTTTCCACACATCACCTTACCAATTTTTTTCAAAAAATTTTTCCCCAATTCCTCCCAACAGCCAATAAAAAAGCCCAATGCCCTTCCAACGCTCCTGCCACCCCATTGGTCCAGCATAAACCACGCCTACCAACTCATCCAAGCTCGAAACACCAAGAAACTTTATTTCCAGATAAAGGTGGGAGGGATAACATTATCCCAGTCCCTTTTCAATATTCAACATTACGCCCAAACAAAAGTGATTATACATCACTTTCACTTTCTGCGCGGGACGATTTCATCAAAAAAGAATCCTGGAATCCGAAAAGAGAGGCGAACCAAACCCGCAGAGACGTGATTAACGGTTCAATTCCAAAGCTTTACCAGCTCGTTTCAACGCCCCTTCAAGGAACTAATATTTTGCCTCAACAGCACCCCGAACATTATTGTCCGGCAATGCCCCCGTGGCATCCCAATTTTAATAATTTATACCACAATTAAATTTCCAAAAGTTGTATTTTATTTATTTTTCCAATTTTTAATTTAAAAAAATATTTGCAAGTAAAGCAAAATAAAAAAGGGCCCATAAAGGGAATGTTTGAATTTGCTTCTATCTAACAACACATGAAATTTTTTAAGCAAATATACACGGTTAAAATTTCAGACTTCTGCTAATTGATCACGGAACTACAAAAATTTTTTTATTGTTTTTTTTAACTTTTCAGCAATATTTTATTTCAAAATATTAAGGGTCATATCCCTTTTTAAAATTTCCCGGAAAATCGATTTTTTATTATTATTTTATTTTTAGACAAACCTTTTTCTATTTTTTAAAAAAGAAACCGCATGCAGATTTTCCCCAAATACGGAAGTTATTAAAAAAAAAAGAGCAGAAAGGTAATTTAAATATTGTTTACATTTCGGCTCCGGGTGACAGCTGTCATGCCCTGGTGACACTGGTTTCTTGTTTCAAATTTTTCATTCAAATTATTATCAAATGCTTGAATCTAAGCCTCAAATATTATTTTTTTGTTCTGAACTTTAAACTACAATTTTACTTATTTTAAAAAAACTGCTGTTTTGTTTTAAAAAAGTGATTTGTGATTCAAACTCGCTCGTTTTCTGATTTAAAAGTATTTTATTCTAAAATAAGTTTTAGGAAAAATTTTAAATTTTTTTTAAAACTTTTGAATGATAATTCTTTGAATCCCAAACCCCCGGTAAACGTCCAAAAAAAAAAGGGAAGTTTACTGGAAATACACACAGGTGCAAAGTTGTACACAGTGGGATGAAACACAAACAACGGGCATCAAAAAAGGATTCAGTTCAAGATATTGATTCATCTTTTTAACATGATGACGGTTTTGAGGGTTTGAGTGTTTGATAAAACTATTATGTTTACAAACATTAAAAACGCTTCGAAAAAGTGTGAATATTGAACTCCAGAAAAATTTTAGAGGTTTGTCTAGTGTTTTTCGTTGAATGAAAAAGAACTGTAAAACTTATGTTCGTTTAGAAATTAAAAAAAATGTGGACAAAAAAAAACTTTCCCAGAAATAAACAGACCTTTGTTTTTTAAAATGAGGACAATTGGCGGGGTCACCAGAATGACAACTTTCTGTGGTGTTATGGACTTTCCTCCCCCATTTGCAAAAACCCCTTAAATATTATAAACAAATGCAATTGTGTAAAAAAGTTGCAGAAGCTTCAATGCAAAGTGCAGCTTTGGAAGAGGGTAACGAAAATTCTTCTGAATAATAATTAGTGGAGATGGAAGGGGAAAACCCGTTTTTTTTTTTTCCTGTTTTTTTTGGGTTTAAAAAAACAGGGTTAGAGCGGAATGGCCTTTCTGTGGGATGTGATTTTGGGAAAACGAAGAAAAGGGTCACCTGCTTCAAAAAGTAAAAAAAACCCGTTAAAGAATGTTTAAAAAACCCAATGGCTCACTGGCATGATGGAGAGGGGGAAGGGTTTCGTATTTTTCGGTTAAATAAGTCACGTTCTGTGAGATATACATCTTACTTTGGGGGATGCGTTCCCAAAACTTCCATTTTACTGCACCCAATCCGTATGGAAAGATACCCGTTTAAAAAATTGAATGTTTGGACATGTTCCAAGGGAACTCGTTTCAAAAAATTAAAACAAATGAAATAAACTGGTGATGGGGTCATTGGGGGGAAGGGAAGGTTAGGAAGATCATTAACCAACATACTATGGAAATAATCCGACAAATAAAACATCCTTCGGATAGAAAACGTTTGGGCTTATTTTCCATATACGTTCGGACAAAAACCATTCCCAAATTTTTGTCCATGGTCCTAATTCGTGTAAATATCAAATGAAGTATTAGGGGGGGGGTGGAATTTTTTAAACACAGTAACAAATTCCCAGAAGTAATATCCATAAAACCTGTATTTAATGATCTATCACAACCTAAACTCCTAAAAATGTCCCCTAAAACCCAAAATAAAAATAATATTAACCATTAATATGGAAATTATGCCCAAAAACTTTGGGGACGGGGGAAAGATTGTTGATATTTCTCAAATGGGGAATTGTTTTTTAATGATGATAATAAGGAGACTAAAATTTAAACCGGGCTCTTTGGGAAACGAAAATTTTTTCCGTGTTTAAAAAAAATTCAGACTGAGAGCGAATTTTAATTCCCCCAAAAAAAAAAAAGCGACAGGTTAAAAAAAATGCAATTTAAAATACTTGTAAAAAAATTTAAATGAAAAAAAGGGAACATCGGCATGTGGGAAATTTTAACATTTTAGAATCATAGTAATAACTTTCATATCACAAATTATTTAATATTTATAGTAAGTACTTGTTAATTAAGATATTAATTGTTTTATTTAAATAATATTTATAAATTTTTTAAATTTATTTTGAAGAAATGAATCACTTTGTTGTATTTTTTATTATTTTGTAGCTTTTGATATTGTTTCGATCTTGTACTGCATTGGTAAAATATATGTTTTTTTTTATAATAATTTTAATAAATTTGAAGTTTTATTGCAAAAACCCTTAGTTTTTAAATTTAAAAAAAGTTGGGAGGAACCAGAATAAAAAATATATATAACTGTGGGAAAATGTTTTATGTCAATTTTCAAACGTCATTTTTTTCATTACGCGCATATATTTTTTAAAACGTTCCATGGAAAAAAATCAAATTTTTTTGAAAATTTTGACCATATCTGTACTTTAAAAAAACGAAACCCGTTTGAATTTTTTAAAGAAAAATTTAAAATTACAAATAAAAATAGCGAAAATTTTTTTAAAAATTTTTTAGTTAAATTTTAAAATTTTTTAGTTTACTAAAATTTTAAATCAGTGTTTCATGCTTTGTCATTTTAAAAAAATAACACAATTTCCCAAAACTTAGCAAAAAATTTATAAAAATATTGGTAACTTTTTAAAAGCTGGGGTTCATATCACTTTTGAAAAAAAACCAAAAATTTTTTTTTAATTATCTAATTAAAAATTTTTCCCAATTAAAAATGTGTTTGTTGGGTATGTTTTAATAAAGTAAATCCCATTTGTTTATTCCTCCAAAATTTACATTCCCGGAAACAATAATAAAAAAATTTTAGAGTTTAAAAGCTCACTATTTTAACCATTTTATTTTTAAAAAGGAGTATAAAGGAAAAAAAATATTATTTTATTGTTTTGAAAATACTAGACACAGACAAATGAACTCACTCTTCTTTGGTAAAATATCTGATTTAAAAAATTTTTTCAACCGAGGTACCAAAAGGCTTAAAAAATGAAAATTTTTTTTTAAAAGTAATTTTAAAGTAAAATCCCCAAAAGTATTGGGACCTTACTTAAGTTCGGATTTTTTTCGTAATATTTTACTTAAACATACAAGGGAAAAAATAAAAAAAATAAATTTTTTTTTAAAAAACAAAAATAATTTAACTAAACTCATAATTAATAAATTTTGGTTAAATTTAATAAAAGAAATAGTTAAAAAATGCCAAAAACTATTGAGACTCTTCCCGTAAATAAAAACAATATCTTGTTGGGCCAACTTGTTTTTTACCTCTCGAAATCTATTTATGGACTGGATCAATTTTCAAAACGATCTATCTTTTTTTTCCACCTTCGACCAAATACTTTCTTGCCCCACTTTTTGAAATTTGGCTCATATAGTTTTTCGCAAATAATCCCCACATGTTTCTGGGGTTGGTCGGGAAATTTTTGAAGTCTTAATAAACTAGGGGGGCTTTTTTGAGGACCCATAACTTTTAAATATCTATTTTTTCAAATTACTTTAAATTTAAAATGTCCTGAGATTCCCAGCCTGTTCACACTTTGCATTAAATTTCGCTTGAGAATGTCAAGATAGACATATTTATTCATTATATCATCAATAAAATCTAAGTTCCCGACACCAGAGAGCTTGCCATGCAGCCCAGACAATTTAGTTACACCCTTCATATTCGATAGTAGGCCGTAAATTGTTGTCATGCATTGCTGTATTTGATTTCCGCCAAACGTTTTGCTTGCCATCCAATCCGAAAATGTTATATTTGCTTTCATCAACACACAAAAACTACATTTTCCCAATATTCTGCTGGCTGCCTTACATACATTTTAGCAAATGCCGACCTAGCTTGTCTATTTGCTTTGCTGATGTAGTCTTTCTTTGAGGTACTCTATCATGATACTTATGTTTTCTTAAAACATTTCTGAGAGTTTCAGGATTTACTGATTTTTCGAACCTACTTTTACATTGCAAAGTCATTTTTACTTCTCTAGTTCTTGGATTATTGCGTACTTGTCTAACAATCCCCTTCTTTTCACGTTTATTAAATATCTTTCCACACCCTGATCTTTGCTTATTTTCAACACTATTTGTTTTCTTGAACCTTGCAATGATGTTAAAAACCGCACTTACTCAATTTCAAGATTTTTGCTATACAGCGAACTGATTACTCCTCTTTCCTATGGCTTGTTACGAGAATTTGCACACCAACCGATATATATTTGTTTCTCGCCATTTTCTCTATGAATAATCTTATCTGTTGAAACGCGCGCGCGCGTTTATGTTTAAACACTTCTAGTCAGTAAAAGGGGTGTGAAATTAAATTCTATTAATACGCTGTATATTTGATAAATTCTCATTTCAAAAGTGTCCCAATACTTTTTGTTTCCCAGTGATTTTGAAAGATTTAAAAACAGATCAAATTATAATTCTATAATATAATAAAAAATTGTCCAATATATGGGGTTAAATGTTAAAATATTTCTTTTACTTTTTTTTTTTTGAAATAAATCTATAGATGTCTTTTCATTATCATCCAAAATGCCCAATACTTTTGAGTGATTAGAAGAATGGAAATAATTTAAAAAAGCTCTAATTTCAGTAAATTCATTGATTTTTTGTTAACATATAAAAAAAAATTAATTACTTTAATTTTTATTTTCTCCTTTAATTCTTATAAACCCGTAAAGTACTTTCCCAGAATTAAAGAAACATAAAATTTAATTTCAATTCATGAGCACCTAATTATTTACCAAAATTAGATTGAAAGTACATTCCTATTCATTACATGTTGAAGTTTATGGTAATGGCTTTACATATTTAAAAATCCCGGCATTTAAATAATTTTCAATTGTATTTTTTTTGGAAATAATGTTATTTTAAATTTGGGGAAACATTGATTTGATAAAAAGGGGTAGAAATTGCGCAAAAAATCTTTTCCCAATACT
Organism: Trichonephila inaurata madagascariensis; assembly: GCA_019973955.1. Taxonomy (NCBI): domain Eukaryota; kingdom Metazoa; phylum Arthropoda; class Arachnida; order Araneae; family Nephilidae; genus Trichonephila; species Trichonephila inaurata. The sequence goes on along the minus strand of BMAV01001394.1, from coordinate 4,574 downwards.
GAGGAAAAAAAATTAAATTTTCGATTTTAAAAAATAAAAATTTTAAAAAAAACCAAAAAAAAAACCCCAGATCTCATTTTGCAATTTATTTACAAACTTTTCATCACTTTAAAAAAAATTTTACCCCACTTGGGGGAGGCGCTATTTTTTAGTGGTTATGTTCCACGCTTTCACGTAATCTGGGGTTATGTTGGACTTGGGTGCCCCATAGCCTAGTAGTTCCCTTTTTTACATGGGGAGCTGTTATCCAAATTCACGCGGGGGGCAAAGCTTTGGTTATCTTGACTCTTTGGGACCCAGCCTGGTGTTATGTTGAGGTACGGGGGTTTCCCGTGGTAAACTAGTGGTTATGTTGAATACTTGGGGGAGGCGATAATTGTAATATTAATACTTGGTGGTCCCGTAGTTTAGTAGCTTTTTTGGGATGACGGGGGTAGCCGCGTCGAAAGTGGTTATGCTGATATGCGGGGGAAGTCAGAAGCTTAGTGGAATTGCAGTACTTGGAGGGCCCCATAGACTACTGGTTATTATGCGCCGGGGTATGTGGTTATGTTATCTACGGGGGGAGGCGCAAAATCTTAGGGGTTTTTGTTCAGACGTCGGGTGGTCGAGAACCTAGGTTCTGTTGGAAACCAGGGTAGGGGTGCCAGGGGTTTTTATGTCATTTTGGGCCGGGGGCCTAAGGGGTTTTTTAAAATTTTAGGGAGCAAGACAAAATTTTGGGACCCTTTTTGGGGAAAGGGGAAAGGGGGCTAAAGCATAGTGATGTTACGCGCGTCGTGGGGTCCCCCCGGGGCTGTTGAAATATTGGGGGGACCGTATTCCCATTTTGGTTTACGAGCGGGAAATGGGTGCGGTACCGTGGTTAGGATACTTAAAGGGGGTTTACAGCAGTGGTTATATTTACTTACTTTTTCGCGTAGACTGGGGGGTTATGTATATGAAAACATCCCCTACGTGAATAACTATCGCCAAAAGGGGCCCCGCGAACTATGGAATAAGTGCTATCGTGGTCCCAAAAAATCCCCATAACCAATCAATCAATTATTATACAAAAGTGAAAAATTTTTTTAAAAAAATTTTAAATTTTTTCCGTTTCGAAAATAGATTTTAAATGAAAAGGCTGTTTTTATACATCAAAAGATTGTTTTTTTATATTTAAATCTTTATTCGTTGGTAATGGTACAGAATAGTTCCGAATAGTCGTAAATTTACATTTATTCAGACAAATTCTTATAATGTAGCTCTACACACGTGATTCTTTTTTTCCCTTTAGTACTTTTTAAATGTTTTACTGCCATGAACATTAAATGATAATAATGAATAGGATTGATTTTGATGTATTGAAAAGAGAGAGAGAGATATTAACTGTTCTTGTTACCAATAATGAAAGTACAAGCTATTAAACAATCAAGGAAACAGTAATATTGACTTATGTCCCAGAAAGCTGGTTTTTCAGTTTTTTAAATGTATATCGCCCAGATTATTCCTTTTGTTGAAATTATAACGACGAGGTTCTTCGTCAATAAACCTTGTACTTCGCATCGAAGAACGAGATAATAAACTATTTCGTGCTACGCATTCCCTCACTTATGCCGTAACCAGGGTGCGAAAAATGTCCTGCGCACATAGATTGGTGGGGATCGCGTGCTGAGCCATGACTTCGTCACGCTTCTCGTCCGAGGTCCTTGGTCAATCCATGTGATTATTGGTAGCAAGGTTACCTGAAGTCACTAGCCTACAGCCATTATCCAATTTTCTTAGGAGTGCCAAAAGTCAACATCGGACTGATATTTCTAACCATACCTACAGACATGCTGTAAAGTGATTTTTAAAATATTGTCCCATGAAAACAGGTATTGATGAGGAATGACAACAGAAATGTTGAACATTTATTAAAAAAAACATCGTTAATTGCTAAAAATCTATTTAAAAGCTAATTTTTTTTAAAAGCGCCATCTGTCATCATTTTGGCACTTTTTTTAGTTTTATCAAAACCCCATGTCATTTGAAGTATATGTGTCAACGTTTACCTATCTTATTACCCGATGAATTATTGAATTTTCAATTGTTCACACACATAAAATTTTGGGTCACTTGGTTGATTGTGTTAACTGAGCATCAGAACGGAAAATATAAGAAATTTATGACGAGGTGGAGCGAAAATGTGTCAGTAATAAGTACCAACATTTTTTTCATGATAAAGTGAATTAATCACATGAAAAGAAAAACAGTTTCAAAAGGGATATCATCACAAAAGAATATCTCCAAAGGCGAAATTTCCGTCTACTGTTGGTTAAGTAGTATTAATTCAAATTAGTGTAAATCTATTAAAAAAAATTAGGATCTTGTTATTTCTGTTAACAATCAAATGACAAGAATGAAAACAGATATTTCAAGCTACATACAACACAAAAAATACCAGCTTACCATTACTTGGCTTTTATCGTCACACCCTAAAAGCTTTTTAATTAGTTCGGATCTTAAATATTGATCAGACTGGATCAACTGCTAATCACCAGGGCATTCTGAGATTACAATTTATTCAATAAAATTGGATTTATCTTTTAAAATTTGTTTATATAGAAATATTATATAAATAAATCGATAAAAATTGTGGAAACAATGAATTTTTTTAAATACGTAAAAGAGAAATCAATGCACCTTATGCGGTATTTATTCTGTTTTCTCATTATTTTCTGATTTGCATGGAGTGACTTTCTTGTTCTTATTATGAGCCTTTGATTTTGAAAGCCAGAAAACTTTTACTACCGGTATTCATTTTCTCGTTATCCAACTATAATTATCTTTAAAAGTAAAATTTCTTTTCAATGATTATTTAATTTTTGAAAACATCTTTCCAAGAAGGAATATTTTATATCCCAAAAAACTTTTACTGTTAAAAAAAAAGGTGAAATTTGCCCCGGAGAATATTGATGAAAAAACTTAGATGATAGAATTTTTTGGGAATATCTGCGTATCATTCTCGTTTTACTACAGTCTTATGATCATTATTTTGAAAATTTACAGATATTCGGATCAAATATCTTCATTTGATGAGAAATAAGTAATTTTAAGGTTTTTTTCCCGCCATTAGATTGGGAACTTAAAATATGTTAAGTTAGCTTAAAAAATTTCTCTTCATGCCATTACCCTCTCACTAATGGAACTTTAGTTTTTTCCATCAATCATTTTAATGTAAAATTTCCTGTTCAAAGTAGTTTAGTTTTTTATTCTGTTTTAGAAAGGATAGAAAATGACAAAATCTGTGTACCAAAATATGTCTAAAATTTTAATCAAGATATCTATCTTTTTTTACAAGTTGGTAAATATTTGAAAGGTGAGACGGATTATTTTAACTTGAAATACGAATGTACCTGAAATCGACGATACGCAAGACAATGCGAAAGGTCGAAATGAACATCATATTGCAGTCTTTATTTATATAATTTTAACAGGAAAATAGTTAAAATAAGTTAATTAAAGGAAAATAACGGAAATTATTTTTATTTTTAAGACAAGTTATTTTAAATTTCCGAGTTTTCCGAAGTCCACGCACGAGATTACTTATATACAGAAATATACACTAAATTTCAATAAGCATATAATTAAACAAGAGGTGATTGAGTGAGTGAAATTAAATGTCGCGCTATTCAGCTACTCGAGGAAATTATTATCGTATTTTAAGACATGATCAGGTGACGAGGATTGCACCTTAGCTGCCATCTCCCTCTCCTAGCCTCCACAACACACCACCCGCAGGACGTTTGAGCTTCGACATATTTAAGGTGTATCGACCCATTATGCGGAGCAGGTCTTCAGCGGTGCAGATAACACGCAGGCCACGATTCCATTATCTTGATCATTAGCCTACCGCGGGCAAAACGGTCAAGGGGAAAGACTAGTTTAAGAAACTTTACGCTACCTTCTTGTTATTCAAGGGTGCATAGTATAGAATACTGATTCATCTATAGACTGCTGTAAGTGGAATTTTTATTTGCTTGCTTATTGTAAAAACTTATTATTATTAAGTATAAATTTGTAATTAGTATTATTTTAAGTTGCCTTACACCTGCGTGACGAATTTGAGTAAGGAAAGGAGAAATTAATTAATTTCGCTCTATAAAGCAACAGGATGACAATTGGTGTGGTGAATCTCGCAATTTGGAACCCCGGTAAAGTGTGATGAGGACAATACCTGTGTTCGCACCATTTCTCCTAACCTCCACGTGATACCTTCTGGAGGACACTGAACTTCGACAAGTTTAGGTGAAACTAACCCCGTGTTCGGTGGATTAGAATGAATCTCTGAAATAGATGCCATCTTTAAATAAATTGGGCCCAATTTTTGAGCAAAAGAATTTTGACTAAATGTAGTTGCATCCTTTAAAATTTATTGCAGTTGCATAATTGAAAACATCTTAAATTAAATCAGGAATTTTTTTTCAAAATATTGAAAAGATTATAATAAATATAAAGAAATAATGGGTTTTTGAAGGGTGGAAATGCTCCATGCATCCATAAGAAAGTCAATTAATCAAATGTCACGCAGATTTCTCAAAATGCCCCATTTT
>BMAV01001393.1:0-42074 GCA_019973955.1 Trichonephila inaurata madagascariensis | reverse complement strand
AAAAAAACCCGACCGTGTTTGGATTTACGACCTCACTTATAAGCTACTAACTTATGAATTCTCCCCCCCCCTCATTCATCTCATTCATTCCTATTTTTATTAACCGCTCTCTTAAAATCAGAATTAATGAAACCTTCTCTAACTCGATTATCTCTGCAGGGTGTCCCCAAGGGTCTGTCCTTGGCCCCGCTGTTCAATCTCTATATTAATGATATTTCTTATTGCGCACTTACTAAAATTAATATGTATGCACTTTTTATGCCGTTGCTTATTATAGAATTTCCATTTGAAGTGCAAAATTATTATTTTTTTTGGGACCGCGATAAAATGAATAAATTTTATGGAGCTTTAGAGGGGACCATAATAGACACTTACCTATTCAATAAATAACACCTGTACTGACAATCACTTGAAATTTTAAAATTTTAAAAATAAATTAATCATCGCTTACTTTTTCTGGTGACTCTTCATAGAAAAGATCAAATAGATTTTGCATGGATTGTTATAAGTAAATTCATGTCTTAACTGGTCTCCTGAAATTTTAAAAATAATAGTTTTTCAAAAGAATAAATTTGTTTTAATGTATTTTTCATTGGGTCAAAAATGTTTATCAAAACTAATTTTATTTTTAGAAATGAACTTTTTCAGAAAAAAACAAGACACGCAGAAAACGCGCGTAGACACACAAATAATACCTTTCAATTCTTCATTGGTTGAATAATAAATTGGGAGAAAGGTGTTTCTAAAGTATGCAATTTTATACAAATTTACTTCACAAAATACATTCTAATAGAATCTTGCAATTCCAGATGTGAAAGATGGTATTATCTCTAGCTGTTTCTCTGCTATTTTATAATTGAGCAACGTCAATATCAGCAAAAGGATATTTTTTTCATATAGAAAAAAATTTCTGAATTATAGTCAGTATGCAGTTGGAGAAATTATTTATTTTTTTATTTATGAATATTTATTTATTTATTTATTTATTTATTATTTTTATTATTATTTGAAAAGAAAAGTTATATTTCGGTAAAAGTATAAATGCTGGAAATTTAAATTACATACAAACTCAAAAGGTGAAAAATAAAATAAAAATGTATCTTTTTGTATATAGTTAACTGTTCTCTACGTCAATTTATACATTTCAAACTCTTAGATAGTCAGCAACTTAAAACATTTGATAAACTGATAAATTTTTTTCAATTTTGCAATAAATAAAAACATAATATAGAACATAAAAGAAACAAAACAACCGGTAAGACAAAAAAAAAAAAAAAAAAATTGAAGGAAGTCACATTTACTTTTTTTCCCATTGCTTATGGTAATGAAAAATTTTAACAAAAATTAAGCCAAAGTAGCACTACTGAGAAATTTTATTTATCTATATTTTAATTCCTAACCCGTAAAAAAATCACGCAATTAAAAAAAAGAAATTATTTAATTAAAGACACTGTGAGAAAATAATGAATGTTTAAATTTAAATTTCCGCTCAAAGCTAATACGGGGGCTTTACAGCTTGAAAAAAAAACTCAATTTGAAATTTTGTTTTTGTTATTCCACTGAAAGTTGCTAACGGCACTGGTGTCAACGTTGTTTTGAGGGAAAATTTTTTAGACCAATTTGGGTCGTTTTTCGCCAGGTGTCGCTTAGAAATGGCAAAGTATTGCACATTTTCTAATTTGATTGGTATTTAAGCATGCATGGACCTACAGGTTAATTATGCTAAATATGTACAAGTAATTTCTATTGGGGTTATAGCCCTTGTTGCTGCATTTTTCACGATTTTTTTAAATACCACTATTTTAAAAGAAAATTATGGTATATATATAGAACTTGAACTTTGTCATGTAATTATATACTCATATTTGATCCTTAATGATTAAGACGGCCGGCATTACTTCTCGTTCTGAGTTTAGTGCTCGGCTGACACAGAATATTATTTTTAGTCCTTTTCATTAATTTTGTTATTTAATTGTTCCAGCAATTCCCTTATACTTATTTTTTATTAATTCAGAGTGCAATCAATTCTAAAACTTTATTTTTATTCCTTGAAACTTAAAATCTAACACGGCAAGCTCTATCTGTATAAATGTCAACTAAATACTGAAGATAGGGGATTAAGATGTCCTCGGAGATCACGTCCCCCGATGACCATTCTACCCATTTACCATTTTCTTCAAGTCAATAATAACTCTTCACGGAGTTGAGATTTAGGTCGTGTGTGTGAATTTACTTTGCGCTGTTGTGACTGCTATGTTATTTGCGAGAATCACAGTGCTGGAAACTACGATCAAATAAAAATCGGAACAGAAAAATTTTCTCATTTTTTCACAAACAATTACACTTTAAAATAAAGATTATCCACTCATTTTTCACACTTTTTTAATCGCTTAATGTATTCTCTAAATATTTGACATTTTTTTCCAAGTTAAATTAAATTCGTTAATATCTTTAAATGCAGCAAAGTTCTAAGGTAAAACCGATCCCAAGCAACTCCCCATTTTTCTCATGACAGCAGTTTGAGCTTCCCTGTGGGAAGTAGGTACTCCAACATCTATTCAACTTTTTTTTGTTGTTTGAAAAGTTAAGAATAACTCTAGCACAAAGAGTTAAGATTTACTATTATAGATTGTTGAATTACGTCACTCAGTTGACAAAAATTGCAACATAATTTGAAAGGATCATCCTTAACAGTGCTTGAAACTACAAGTAAATAAAAAATTTTATTTTAAATCTAAAGAGAACTAGAGTAGAACCTGTTTTTGTGCGGTTCTTTTTTATGCGATTTTTTCTGTACAATTTTCCTTTATGCGGTATATGAATTTTAACGGCTTTGGCACCACTGTAATGCTTTCTATCAATATACCAGTGGTGTAACAGAGAGTGTTAGGGACGTCTTGAAAAGTTAAGAGAGTTTCTTAACTTGAATTGTCAGTAATGGCACGTAATAAGCAGACTGCTCGGAAAACCGCTCAGAACTTACCACCCCCCACTGACCATGACATTTGCAACGAACTAACGATGATCCAAATGAGATTGGAGCTCCTTCGATCCCAAATGACTGTAACCGAAAAATTTATGATCAGATGCCGCCTCGGAAACATCCAGATCCTGCCGTCACATGATGAAATGAGTGAAATGAGAGAAAAACGTGATGAACAGAAAAGAAAATTCGACGCAGATATAGGTGAGTTGACTTTGCTTGGTTCTTGCCCAGTAAACTGCCTGTATCATACGGAATACGACCCCCTAAATATGTATAACATATTAAATGATCTAACCCAAAAAGAATTAGCTAGTTTTGAGGAAAAGCTCAAATCTGAGATTACTGCAAAGAAAAAACTAACACCCCCCAAAGAAATGATAGATAAAACCGAAACTGCTAAAGATGCAACAGAAGACAACTCAGTTCTCAGAAAAAATACCCGTACCAAGGATTTCATCTCCCCAACAAAATTTGCAAAGAAGCAAAAAGTTGCTGAGAATGACCCCATTGGTGCTTCCGCACCCATTAAGATAGCAAACCAATACCAGGCCCTTGCTGGAAACAGCACGATTTTTCTCCATTACTTTTTCTGATCCTTGGTGTCTTGCTGCGCCCTGATTGGACGGCCTTGCTCCGCCCACAATTCTCAGTACTATTTTTCAATTTTCTAGCTCTTAAAAGAGCTTTTTGTTTTTATATTCTTAATATTAATTTTTAAATTTACTTATCATATTTAAAATGGGCATTGGTAATTTTTCACAGTCATCTTCATTCCTTCCAGGATAGGAGGTTAGAGTCCGGAAGGACTATGTACTCCGAATCGTACCCCAACGATCCCGGATCCGGATATCGCAGTGGTGCCAGTTGCCACCCGAAAATTACCCCCCATTAACCTAAAATTCCAAACGAACTACAAACCAATTGTCAAAGAAATATCGCAAAAATTCCCTACTTCCAGCACAAAACTATCTGGAGAATTTCTAAAAATATTTGCGACCTCGCCCGATGAGCATCGTAACATCACCGACTTCCTTACGGAAAAAGGTGAACAGTACTTTGCCATCGAGCCGGTCGCAAAACGCCCGCAGAAAGTGGTCATTAAAGGCCTACCCATTAATACCGACGTAGATGACATCAAAACCGACTTAACAGAGCGGGGCTTTGATATTATCAAAGTTGCCCAGCTCACCAAAGCCAAGACCAAATTTAAACTCCCCTTCTTCTTAGTCGAATTAAATAAATCCCCCGACTCTCCAGACATCTTCAAACTACAAAAGTGTTGCTACCTTACTATTAAGATAGACACTTTCAACAGACGCCCAGGGCCTACGCAATGCTACAATTGCAACTTTTTCCAACATTCCTCTAAAAATTGTAAAATGACTACCCGATGTCTAAAATGCGGCCAGCCGCATCGAACGAGTGACTGCCCCATTAAAACGACAATAGAAAATCCAACTCTCATTAACTGCAACGAAAAAGGCCACCTGGCCAACTCGCACCACTGCACCAAATTCCCTAAACAAAAACCCAAAAAAGGAGAACCCTCCCAGGACCGAAATAAAGAAAAACCCCAAAATATCTTTAGCTCCGCTAAAATAAGAGAAAATACTTCCTATGCAAACGCCCTAAATGCGACCAAAAGATGGCGCCACCTCCTGAGCAGACCAGTAATAAATCAAAAGAAACCCCTCTCGGGGAAAACAGACAACCCGCGACCGCAGCAAAAGAAGAATCCTTTGGATTCATGGATGCTGTTATAGAACTGAAAAAATTCTTTACCGACTACCCCTCGCTTCTCGAGCTAGGCAAAAAACTCAGACAGGCTCAAGGCGATGAAAGACTCGATGTCTTTTATCGTCATCTGATGAACAACTAATCCAAATGATATCCATCCGGGACACGTAACCTAAATCTTTTCACCCATCAACTTTCTTCGTTTTTTCATTCCCCCCAAGGCAGTTTACAATATTCTAAAATACTCTAAATTAACAATGGCAAACCAAGCATACAAAGTCAACCCTATATTCAAGATAGGAGATTAAGACCTCTTCGGAGATCAGGTGCTCCAGTGCAAACATCCCCAACATCTTAAGAGAGTTTTGCCTCTTATATCTTATAAGTTAGGTAAATACGGACAAGGCGTCAGCCATGTCTTGGGCCCCTAGAATCTTGGAGTTGCGGGGATATGTATTACGCCACTGCAAAATACACACATCATATATGCACTTCTCAAAACACATTCAGGTTCTCTTTATTTGTTATAAAGTCTCCCGACAATGCACTTTCAGTACTTTCTCTCAACGCGCCAACATCCCACACTTGATTGAAGGCGAAACTTCAAACGTCAGTGGCTTAGCTATAATTTGATAGACTCCATAGACCAGAGCTAACCAATCAGTTTTTATGTTTCCGGTAAACCCCTGCATATCTAATAATGAATTTTTGGAAATTTCTTAACTTAAATGCATTTTTGACAGTACTACTACTATTTACTTTAAAAGAATTGAATTTCTAACTGTATTGAGGTATATCATTTAAAATTTAAAAACCACATGCTAATGAATGAAATAAAAATAAAAACTAATTAATTTAATACATAAAACAAATGTTACAGGGAATAACTGAACAACAAACCAATGTTTTTAATGAGAGGGATAAATCTTGTGTTTAAATAAAAAACTTTCAATAGTTAACATCAATTAATTCAGGTTTAGCCCTAAATCTCCTTTGTCAGTAAGTGTCCAGCTCCAACCCTTTCTTTTTTTTTGTTTTTGAGACTGGCAAACTGAATGAAACTCTCTCTCACTAGGAAAAGTAATAAAAAACGTTCTCATGATATTCCATAATTAGCGGCAAATAACAGGTATGTCTTTTTAAAGCCAAAATTGCTGACATCCGTTTCTAAACTATTTTAGAATCGTTAGGGGGGTCTATTCTGATCAGTTCTTACTATAATATGACTTTTTTTTCTCATGTGACTATATGAGTTCATTGTCTACTGTGGTATTACTATAAAAAACAATCTCAAAGCTAGTTTCAAAATCTGAGTAAAGGAAATTTTCAAGGTTGAACGTAGGTTAAAATCTTCCAACAGATTGTCTTTGACAATTGGAGAAAATTTGTGACATCCAATATTATATTTATTTAATTTAATTCTAGGAAGAAATGCTGAAATGATCCTTGCCTTAATAAAATAAATGCTGTCACATCTTGTAACCCCCAATTCACCTCATTAAATTTAGAAAAAAATTCAATTAAATGGGTAAAATCTTTTTTTCACTACATTAATTTTTTTCAAAGATTTAAGTTACGAACTGTTTTAATGAGATCCACTGTAATACATCCCCTATTGCAACTCATGGACTCCGAAATTATATTTTCGCTGGCGTGGAGCCATTGGGGTCGTTATAGACACCTTGGGGTCTATATAGACCTCTTTCGGAATCTCTGATATAGATTGATAAGAAGAACCGGATTCTATGAAAGGAGATGAAATATATGCAAGAATACAGCGTTCCAACAAATTAGGAAAGTATTCTGTTAGATGCCGATTCCGGAAGGAAATTGGAATTTCAAAAAGAGCTTCGAACACGCGTATCTGGTTATCGTGACAGTTACAAGCTACTGACCAACCCACTTTCGTCACCTGAATGAATATAAATGTCGCATACTGTTCAGTTACAGGATTGCTTTGGGCGACAGACCACGTAATTTCTGACCTTCAGCTCAAAAAATTATCTCTTACTTTACGGTGCCAAAAAATAAATCAATTTGCACATTGCATCTTTGATTGACTAAAGAGATTTTGAACTAATTCATCACAAGAAGATGAGCGCTTTTGATTACTATGAGAAGCTGTGAATTACGTATGTGCATTTTGAAATTTTCTCCACATCTTGATCAAAAAGGCAAAACTGGTTGTCTGCTTCATTTGGATAAACATTTGCGATTGGAAAAGAAGAATCAGGCTTGGCAGTTTTGAGAAAAAAAGTCATCGGAGGATTTATTTGATTTGCCTTTACGTCACTCCTCCCCCACACTAGTTTTCTTCGTTTTATTGCTAACAGTTAATCAGTTTTAGTACTTTCACTATCATTTAACATTATCAGAATCAATTTCCATATTTACTTTAGTAAATGGGGTCTTATGGTCTGATCCGTGCAATAGGATAAAGTACAAAAGTAAAGAGGAAAAACTTACTCACCAAGGCATCCTTTCGTTAAGAAGCTCCTTCAATTGAATTCTTAAGAACATCTGTTTTTTTTTTTCATTGAGTAACTAGGTGTAAACTTCAAGATGTTCTGAGCTTTGGATCTTGTTCGTAGTCTCATTCAATTTTTCACATACCTACACAGTTCGTTGTTTCGAAGTTCATTTTTTCCGAATAAAAGAATTGTCAAATTTTTAGTTGTCAGTATTCTAAAATTTCGAGTTCACGGGTGCGTAATATTTCCATAATAGTACTTTTAGCTTTTGAATAAAAAAAGTGCATTTTTTCTAATTGTGGATATTTTTTGTGTCGTTGCTTATTATAGAATTTCCGATAGGTAAGTGCAAAAAGTTACTATTTTGTTTGAAACCCGATATAATGCATAATCCCGATTTAGCGAATAAAACTTTCAGTCCCAATGAATTAATTAAATAGGGGGCCGACTGTATATATTTTACCCACTTTTGATCAATCCATTAAGACTCGTCAATAGCAGTCATGCAGCTTTAGAGTGCGAACTTAATAAAAAACTCCCTCAATAAATAACACCTGTATCTAGACAATCACTTGAAATTTTAAAATTTTAGAAATAAATTAATTATCACTTACTTTTTCTGGGTGACTCTTCATGGAAAACATCGGAATAGAGTTTGCATGCATTGTTGTAAGTAAATTCATGTCTGCAAAATGCAATTTGTTTCTGCACCAGGGGCGTAGCTACCACCGTATCAATCATATAAATGATATGGAGTAAGCTATTAAGAGCTAGATATTAAACAATTAGCTATTAAGAGGGCTCCCAAAGAATGTTCCTTACGGAGCCCACTCAGGACTAGCTACGCCAGTGTTATGCACCTCTCTATTACTCTGACGGTGAGAGATAAAAACATATCCGCCCTAAAAAAATTAGTATGCTTTGTTAATTAAAATGTGTGTGACGAGTGCATGAAGGATATATAATAAGTAAATATTTGTTCTAGAACATTTCGAGGGATTCAACTTTTTTCGTAATATTTGTCGGAATATTTCATAAGACTTGATTATGTTTTTTCAAGTAATTATTTTTTGCTAATTTTTGGATTAATTTTCCGTACTCCAAAAAATCAACACGTGATAAATGTCTTGTTAAAAATTTTTTAAATGTTTTCTAACATTATATTTTGACGGATTTCTTATTATTAGCCTTATTATTATTTTATTTATTTATTTATTTTTGACATTTGTTCTTAGTGCAAAAAGTCTTGAATGTATTCTATTATTGGGTCCCAACATAAATTCTAACAATAACCCGTGCGTTTTCCGTATTCAATACCATTTTTTTCTTTTGGAAAACTGCCTGTAAAATACACCATGTATCGGCTTATACAAATTTATTGCAATTAGATTAAAAAAAGTGTGAAAAAAACTTCAACGAATCAAAATGAAACAAACAAAAAACTCAAAACATTTTGTTTTTCTTTGCCAAAAGCGTCATCAGGTGAAGAACTTTTAAACTTATTTGGAACTTTTGTAAGTATGAATTCCCTTGTTAACCAACGCGGAAGCAGGAAACCTCACATTTTTTCCGCTCTTATTTAATTGATTTTTCATATGTTCGGTCATATTTGATGCACTTGTTAATAAATAAGTCACAAAATTAATATAAACTAACTTGTATTCGAAGTCATTTATACGAAAGTAATAAAATTTTTATATTAAGTAGAGGGGGAAAAGCAATTTTTTATACACTACTTTTACGCATCGTGCTTTGAAAGTAAGCGATTAAAAAATTCGGCGATCGAAAATAGTGTTTCATAATAATGAAGCAGATTTTTCTTATAATTTTTTTAATGACACATATACGGTATACTGCATGCAATATAAAAGAAACAGCAGAAAATCTTTTCACGTCGAATCAAAATGTGAGTTCGAAATTATTTTTGAATACGATCTAAGGAAAACCTGATCAAAAAGTCTGAAAAAGTAATTGTGTAGAAGCTAATTTTTTTTCTGTGATACATGAAGAAAAGCAATGTAGAATTAGTACATTTCTCACAAGTAGGAAATACAGTTTTCATTTTTTTCTCTTATTAATGCACCAGAAAGAAATATATTTAATCTCCATATGCGAAATCTATTTTAAAGTATTAGTAACCACTATATAAGAAGTCGTTATGGAAATAAATAAAGTTAATGTTTTTCGTTTGTCTTCAGTCCATTCATTCTCATTGAAATCGTTTAGTGAGATGGCTAAAGCCTTAGAGGAAGATTTCCCACCGCTTAGCAATCCGTCCGCTCCGGACGGAGAAACTGCCCCATCGATGGAAACTGATTCCATCCCAACCGATGAAGAGAACGATGCCACGTGCGCCAAGCTGGTAGACCTGAGGACTTCCAACTGCTGCACGAAGCCAGACTCCGGCACCACCGGGAGATACAGCAAATGATTATTACAGGAGTGATGAGAGGAAACAAGACGGCATACGATAACCTGATCCAGGAAATCGAAAAGACGTCGGCCAGCCTCGAGGATGTTGCGGGTGAGTTAGCTTTAATTGGTACTTGCCCTAAGCCTAATTGCCAGATTCACCCCATAGTTAACGATGACTTAAAAACTAACCTTAAAGCCACTAGCCAGTTGGAAAACCAACTGGAAAAATTAAACGTTTCAAAAAGCAATAATGATAAAGTTAAAAATAGTGACCGCTCAGACGGATTCACCACCCCCACTAAAGCCGCTAAGAAGCAAAAAGTGCTTCAAAACTATTCGGTAGGTGCCAACGCACCCGTAAATACCTCGAATAAGTTTCAGCCTCTAGCCAGTACCGCGACGCTGACTCAGGACAACGCAGCGATGCCAGTTGCCCCCCAAGAATGCCCCCCATCCACCTCAGATACCAGAAAAATTTCAACCTGATAATGCAGGAAATTAACAGACGCTATCCAAAGTCCAATTCAAAACTGTCCGGGGAATACCTCAAAATTTTTGCCTCTTCGGCAGAGGAACATCGTGCTATCACCAATTTCCTTACGGAAAAAGGTGAACAGTACTTTGCCCTCGAGCCGCTTAATAAAAGACCCCAAAAAATAGTTATTAAAGGCCTTCCGATATCCACGGATATCGATGACATCAAAGCTGACCTCGTGGTTAAAGGTTTCAAAGTAAATAAGGTGGCCCAGCTCACCAAAGCTAAATCAAAACTAAAACTCCCCATTTTCATGGTTGAACTACAAAAATGTCCCGATTCCCCGGACATTTTTAAGTTGGATAAATGCTGTTACTTATCAGTTAAAATCGACACTTTTAATAGACGACCAGGTGCAACGCAGTGTATAACTGCAACCTGTTCAACCATTCCTCAAAAAATTGTAATATTAAGACCAGATGCCTAAAATGCGGTGAACCGCACAAAACCGGAGATTGCCCTATCACAAGTAAAATAGAAAACCCCACCTGCATCAATTGCAACCAAAAAGGCCACATGGCCAACTCGCATCGCTGCGAAAAATACCCCAAAACTAGAAAGGGAGCAGCCTCCCAAAATAGAAATAATGATAAAAACCAAAATAGAAATAATGTTAAAAATCAAAATACTTTTAATCCCAGCACTGCTGCAGTGCAAAAAAATATATCCTTTGCAAATGTTGTTAAAGGAAACCAACAGATGGCGCCACCTCTCGACCAGTCCGAGTCAGCCAATTCTAAGCCCGAAGCAACCCCACTCCCTCCCAGGGAAAAAAGATCACCCAAACCCGCGAACGACAGTGAGCCTTTCGGTTTCATGGATGCGATTTCGGAGCTGAGAAAGTTTTTTCAGGATTACCCCTCTTTTATAGAGTTGGGTAAGCAGCTCCGAAACGCACAGGGTAATGAAAGGGTAGACGTGTTCTACCGCCACATCATGAGCATGAATTGATGGATTTAAGTTGCTTCGGACTCAGAATAGCATCCTGGAATGCGAACGGAGTTAGATCACGCACCGTCGAGATGCGTGATTTCATAGATAAGCATCGCCCCGATATCTTTCTAATTCAAGAGACCCACCTCGGACCGGGTGACTCGCTACAGATACCAAATTTCACGACTTATCGCAATGATAGGCCACACGCACCCAATTGTAGTCCGAGAGGCGGCACTGCAATCTTACTCAAGTCTTCCCTCCCCCACCATCACACACCGACACCACCGATGGGAACGTTGGAGGCGACTTCGGTCACCCTCACCCCACCCGGAGGAACTCCACTTTTAATATCTTCCATTTACATTTCACCCAGCATTTCATACCAACACATCAACACTGATCTAGAAGCCCTTTTAGCCTCGGCGGGCTTCTATTTTATGCGGAGATTTTAACGCCCATAAACCCTTCGGGGGTGTCGACGTATCGACACCGCGGAACCATAATCAGAATTTACTTGATTAAACAGAACACCATACCCCCACAAACCCCCACTAGATTTGGCCATACCTCCGCATCAACCCGACTTCGCTCTGCGAAATCTGCATTGGCACTGCCAAGTAGAATCGATCGCGGGCTTAGTTCCGATCATAACCCAATTTTAAAAAGCTTCGACACAAACCCCCCTTCGCTTTCCCGAAGCGGCACACATCAACGGACTGGGCGGCCTTTAAAACCACCTAAGTCCCCCCATTTTTTCCACCCAATCACCGCGCGCACGGGGAAGACGTGCACAAGTTGCCGCCCCCTGATATTTTCCTAATTAAAGAAACAAATCTGAGACCAGAGCTTTCTTTCAAAATTCCCCAAATTATACTTGCTACGGAATGACGAATCCACCCAGCCCCCGGCGGGGTGGAACTATAGTCCAAATTAAAACTGTATTTCCCACTCCCCTGTCCCCACCCGCCCCTCCTTACGGGAGTCGGGGGGAACCCTTATCTGCACGCCAATAGATCACGACCCAATTCTTATTGGTTCCACCTATATCCCCCCAAATAACGACTTTTTTAAAAAACCTCGGTCCCCCGACTCCATTTTTAACTTAAATGATATCCAATTTTAGTAGGGCTTAATGCTAAGCACACCTCCTGGGGTTGTCCATTTGTGACACCAGGGGAAAACAGACTTTACAGATACATCGAAAAACAACAGCATTGATGTCTTCGCACCCTCCACCCCTACAGATTCGGTACTGCTTCGGCTTCAATTTTGACTACGCCCTTATAAAAAACCTGAACTGGCCTTGCACCATTGACTCAACCCCGAACTCAGCTCGGCCATAACCCGGTAAGCACATTTCCCCAGAACGAAATTTGAACTCCCTCCACCTAAACTTACTACCTGGAGTATTTTCACAAATACTCTAGCAAACACAAAAAATGCTTTACCGAAGGCCAGTTAAACCCCAGGAGATTGAGCCCCAAGCGAGATCTCACTAGTGAGATTCTCCCGCACACGATACCCCCCAAGCCCGCACCCACTCGGAACTTCCATTTGTACAAGGTGGCTTAAACAACTATTAAAAAGAAAGAAACAAGGCCAGAAAATTATGGAAATTTCCCCAAACACCCACAGCAAAAAAACTGAACTAAACAGACTAAAAAACATCTTTAAAAAAGGAAAGTATTTCATTACAGAAAAAAAAGTATGGGAGGACCACCTTACTTCCTGGATACTGAGGACGGCCCCCTTTTGGGAACCGCAAAAGCGTTCAGGAAGAAGGCCGCCCCTATCTCACCCCTTAAGGGCCCCTAACGGTACTGCTCTCAGCGACAAAAATCTGATGTAATTGCAGATTCGCTCGAGTCAATTTAAATTAAACGACATTCAGAACCCACAAAAAAGACGAAATAATCACAAATATTGTTGATGCATACCTCACTACTAACATTAATAATCTGATCCCCCCCCCCTGCTCTTCCCTCTGAAGTATTACCTATTTTAAAAAAAGATTAAAATTAAAAAAACCCCGGGAAGGAGGTGTAACAAAAAAATGATTAAAACCTACCCCTGTAACTATTTTCAAACTTACTAACAAATCAAAATATTCTTAATTTAAAGATACTTCCCAAATGGGGAAAACTGCGTTGTGATCCTATTCTAAAACCTAGAAAAAAACCCAGATCCCCCGGGAAACGTATAGACCAATATCCCCACTTCCAGTCCTCTCCAAAAATTTCAGAAAAAATCATTCAAGCTGGCTAAATGACCCTAGATAAAAAAAATACCAATTCGGGAGCACGGGTTCCGTCCTCGTCTCTCCACTACTCATCAACTTCACGTGTTGTAGAATTTATCAAGGAAGGAAACAATAATAATCAATGCACAGCTGCAGTCTTCCCAGACATACAAAAAACCCCGACAGAGTTTGGCATACTGGCCTGCTCTTTAAACTCTTCACAAAACCCTCCCCCCCCTCATCATGCTTCTAACCCATATTAGAGACAGAACCTTCACTGTCAAAAATTAAAAAGCACCTTTCCCAAAAAAACCTATCCAGGCCCCGGGAAATTTCTCGGATCAACCCTTTGGGCCCATCCTTTTTAATCTCTATTTTGATATAATTAAAAATACTAACACCATGATTTGATGTATGCAGACGATACACAATACTGAGCAACACAGAAATCTAAATACACTAACAGCAAACATCAATGAAATCTAGCTCACCTTGAAATTTGGTTCTCCGTTTGGAAAATCGCAATTAATACCTCCCAAAACTGAAACGTATTCTTCCCCAAAGAGTCCCACCCCCAAATCACCCTTCAAAAAAAAGAATCCCCGGTCCAAACATACCAAGATCTTGGTGTAACTATTGATAAAATGCTCACGTTCAGACAACACATTACACAAGTTAGAAATAACTTCAAAAAAACTTCGAATCTCTACTCCTAATAGGTAGAAAGTCAAATTAAATAGACGTAATAAACTGCTTTTCTACACTCTGATCTTAAAACCTCTTCCCCCCTACGCATCTCCAGTCTGGGGTCATGCGCAAAACCAATATAAACTCAATAAAACTCCCAAAACATTGTACTTAGACAAATCCTCGGCCCCCCTGGTATAGAAATACCGATATCAGGCTTCCTGCAATATCCCCCCTATTAGACAGACTATCCGTAAATTATCTACCAAATTCTTTTAAAAATATTGACGGGCATGATAAATCTATTCGCGATATTCAAATTACTACTCCCATTTTTCTGTAAGGCCCAAAAGATGTCTTGGTCAACCCCCATTTTTAAATTTAAATTTCCCCTATTTCCCTTTTCTCTTTCTAATCTTTTAAAATTTTTTTTTCTGCATCTCGACTAGTCGATTCGAGGGATCCTGATTGGCTCCTCTACTTTAAATCTTTTCCCCATTGGCAGAACTTTCTGTTCGGCCAATAAAGGCCCCTTTTTTCCTTCAAGTTCATCCCCCCCCTCCTAAAACTTTTTCCCCGTTGAATCCCACGCCCAAAATTGGGCAGGCGTAGCTCCCCCACGTCAGATTTCCCCCATATATATTTTTTTTAGCTCTTAAAAAAGCTTTTCTTTTTTTTTTTTCTGCAATTTTTAAAAATTTTATAAATTTTTTTTATCCTTTAAAATGGGCAATGGTAAAACTCTTCACAGTCATCTTTAATTCCCGGATAGGAGATTAGAGTCCGACAGGACTAAGTGCTCAACAATACACCCAACTGTCAACAAAGTTGCCGACCTCAAAACAAAATTTTATTCACTCACCCCCTCTTCAAACCCGTCAATGCCCGATACTCGTCCTACGTTAGCACCGGGGGGTTCGGGGGAATGTAGAACGAAATAGAGCGAGGAAAATCTGGCAGTTCACCCCGAAACCCGAGCGCAAAAAAGTGCTAAACAACATACACAACCGACTGCGCAGGAAAATCAAATCTTTTCCCAAAAAAAGATTTGGGAAGACAACACGCCTTCGACCCCAACGACGGATCCTCTGGGGGAAAGTCGAAAGGGGGAGGAAAAAAAAACGCCAATCACGCCCAACGGCCCAGCCGGGATGCAAATACAGCTCTGAAAAGCCGAATTCCCCCTGCCCCCGGAAACTCAATTCCAAAATAATGACATTCTCATTCTTCTGATTATATAACTAACAGGATCGTCGAAATTTTTTCAATGAAAATAACTTCGACGCCCCACCCCACCTCCTCCCATGCCCTCGGGGGATCATCGAATATATAAAGAAATCAAAAGTCAAACGAGCTCCGGGCAGGAAGGAAAAACAACAAAAACTTAAAAAACTTCCCTATTTGTAATTTTTTAAATTTCTAACTTATCTCAAATATTTTCATTACAGGGCACTTTCAGTTTCCCGGAAATTTTGTCATCCCCAAATTTTAAAGCCCAAAAGCCTCCAACTCCGCCGACATTATAGACCAATAAGTTCCTACCAGTATTAAGCAAACTCGCAGAAAAAAATAATTTCTCGAGACTTAATCCCATCTTATAACAATAATATTCTGATTTCTCAACAGCACGGTTTCCGGACTCAACTCTCGACTTCGCACCAGTTGCTAAGAGTAGTTGAGTACGTCAAGACGGGGCTTAAAGATAAAAAGTACACAGGGGCAATTTTTCTGGACATCCAGAAAGCCTTCGACCGTGTCTGGCATACGGGCTTGCTGTACAAGCTCATTAAGATTAATACTCCCCAACTAATTCTGATAATCAAATCCTTTCTAACTAACAGAAGCTTCGCAGTCAGAGTCAACGATACACATTCATCAATCAGAAAGATTCGAGCGGGGGCGCCGCGAGCCCTCCTCTCCCCACACTTTTTTAAAATTTACATAAATGATATCCCAAAAACTAGTCGCACGACCATTTGTCTCTACGCAGACCACAGCGATCCTGGCCAAAAACAAAAACAAAAATCTGCATCACACACTTTTACACGGACCTAGCGGAGCTAGGGACTGGTACCGAAAATGGAAAATCGCCATTAACCCGACGAAAACCGAAACAGTTTTTTCTCCGCTAAGGGCGGGACTCACAAAACCCACCGTACACGTACAGAATCACCCGGTTCCCTGGTCCAAAACGTCAAATATCTTGGCGTCACCTAGACAAAGCTTAAGTTTCAAACCCCATATTTTAAATCTTAAATCCAAGATCCGAGCTCTAGCTAGCATTTATTACCCTTATTTCACTCGGAATTCTCCGTTGACGATTAAAAACAGATTGCTTATCTATACCTCCTTACTCAGACCAGTAATCCTATACGCCTCCCCAGTCTGGGGACATGCGGCTAGCACTACCATCGACCTCCTAGAGCATGCTCAAAATCTGATTATAAGAAAACTAACCAACTCCCCATGGTTTGTGAGAAACGCGGATCTCAGATCTGCGCTTCAACTCAAAACCGTGCGGGAAACAATAAAAACTATCTCTATCTCCTTCTTTGAAAATTTAGAAAGAATCGATAATAAAACTTTAAAGAAAATAGAAATCTATACTCCCGATCCTAACTTTAAAAGACCCCGTAACATTTTACTCTAAAAATTATCACTCTAAATCATCCTTATTTTTCTGAGTAACTCGTTCCTCCAATCGGAGGCGAGTTACTCGACCAATAGGGAGACTCGCTCTCCCACAATTCTCCTCTCTCTCAAAATTTTTTCTCTTTTCCAAACTTCTGCCTGACCACACCCCCATGCTAGTAGCTGCCCCTGATTGGACGGCGTATACTTCACCAAAGAAACGCAAATACGGTCGCTTCGGCGGCCGTCCCGTAGCCGAGCGGTGATCGGTCCGGCTCGCCGGCCTTTCCCCGCCGTACTTCAATGTTCCCGCCGCCGCTTAACGGCAGGCACTGTATCAAATTTTACTCTGGCATATTTTTCTCTCATATTATTAATTATTTTTAAAACTAAAAAGGGCAAACTATCGATAAAGCTAACCCCCCAACATTGAAAGAAAGGAGATGAAGACCCCTTCGGGGATCAGGTGCTCCGACCCCATATTCAACACCTCTCTAGTAATATCTTTCATAAAAGGGGATAATGATTCCTTCAAAGATCATATTCCCGGTGACTTTTCAGATGTAGATTCATAAGTTGTTCGAAAGGATTCGCGTGTCAAAAAGTTACGGGAGAAAAGATTTCCTCTCCAATGATTAGTTAAGTGTTTGTGACTTAATTGTGAAGAACGTATCGATAGCGATGTCTTTTTAAATGTTTGTACCAAGGACTGAAGATAAGGGCGTGGGTAACGTGACTAATATTTTTATTTCCATTAGTGCTGCGGATTGGTATTCTCTGTGACAGATATAGAACATTCCCTGGGAACTGATATCACTTTTTAGTGAGGCACCATATTGTTAGAACTTCAAACACCGATATGTTAGTTTGACGCACACTTTCCTCTCCAGAATAAGGCATCTAAGCAATAGCGATGCGAATTGGTACTAGGAATTTAATTTTGTCAAAAGCAACCAAGCCAAACAGGCTCTCTAGGGATATTTAACAAGCTGAATAATCGTACGACATGGACGCTGATAGATTTTCTACATCAGGAAAATCCCTAATTGGACCGGTGTCACACCCACAAACTTTGGCCTACAAGGCCATGGACCAACCAACTACGCCACCCAGCAGGTCCATGACTGATTTAAACTACCTTGATTGATTTAATTTACCTTAATTATCATAGATAGAGTCGATATGGTACTTGTACAGCATCGCTTATAAAAGGCCGCTATAGCCTAGTAACTATGGTCACTCCTCTTCGGACTCGTTATTTAGAGTTGTTGATGAACGTTGAATTTTTCAAAGTACAAAACCCTTCAATAGGTGTGGTGGGGAAGTTCGAAGAGGGGGTGCCAGCACAGTTATTTACCCTTTCTTATCACTTGGCCGTGCTTCATAATTATTAAGCCCGCAGCCAATAACTTAGCTTGACGTTAATAACCACTCTTTCTCTCAAGAATAAAATATTTTCAGTTTTCTTATCACGAAACAAAAATTGCTTAATTCGAAAAGATTTCCTTCTGGAGGAACAAGATATTGAAACTGAACCGAAACTTAATGAAATGTTTGAGAATGTTTCTCTATTATTGGATTCTCCTACTGTGTGTATCTCGGAAGAATTCGATGCAGTAGATGATGATATTTTGTGTAAAGCAGCAGTTATGGCAAACAAAAATATTTTGGAATTTGTTAAAAGTTCAATACGAAACAGAAATGAGTAATGCAGCTTTGGTTCCCACGTCTTCAGTAATAAGAAATATAATGAGAAGTATGCAAAATTATTTAGATGCACATTGCAATGGTGAAATGAATAACAAAACGAATGACATCTAACCATTTGTTGTCAATTTGATGCTAATAAAAGACAATTCAAAGAAAAATACAAAATTATTTTCAAAAACTCAATAAATGTTTTTCGAAAAACTTGAAAATTTTAAATTAAATTTCATTAAGTATCTGCGGATGTTTTTGTTTCATTAACTTTTTTTAAAATGCATATATATATATATATATATATATAAATATATATATTAAATCATTCTAGTACTTTCTTGTATATTCTGGTACTTCTTTACTTTTATTTTATTTTACATATATATATATATATATATATATATATATATTAATGTACTCTAATAAACTTAATTTTGTTGAATACGTATTTCCAATATCGTTTAACCTGAAATTCTTTTGACATTAAAAAAATATTACACTCCCTTCAGTTTCGTGTTAAACGATTTTCACTGTATATATATTCAAATTGGAAAATTAGAAGTTTTCATTTCCATCGTGAGATCATGAGCACACGTACAATTTTAAAAATTCTTTTAAATTTCGAACTTCACCTGATTGTAATTTACATTCTAAGAACCTTTCAAAGAAATACTGGACAGAATTATCCGAAAAAACGCGAAGGAAGATATGATTTCCTTCGTACTTGGAGATACGCTACAAAAATCTGCCTTCCAAATTAAAAATAAAATCTAATCACTAGAATGGAAAGAAAGGCAAGAACGCGCGAAAATATAAAACCAATGGCGAGCAAGATGATGAGTCTGAGGTTTGAAATCCCTCTCATACACAAAGGGATTTTTATAATATTCAGCATAAAGATTATTTCTGGTGATTTCTCTCTCTCCTCTAATAGTATTTTTAAGTGTAGTCGCCTCCTAAAAAAGGAATCCGTTGAAACACACAAAGCCATTAATATTTCGCGTAAAAATCATTCAAAATATTACCATTAAATTTTTCTATAATCTGCAAAGGGCTATATGAAACTGCGGAATGCAATAATTGTATAATTATTCACATAACCAAGAAACGGCATCAGATCATTCTAGGCTCGTATAAACGGTGGTTCATGTGCTGGGACGCCTTAAGGTATGGGCTAACTGGGCTCAAGCCTACGGCATCGTCTCGGTATCGACTCAACTTTAATAAAGTCATGATTCGAATAATTTCAACGATTAAATAATTTTTCATATTGTATTTTCCGAAAAACTGGGAATTTTGAACGACGTATCAACTGTATACATTCGATGACCGCCGTCCATGAATAGGCCTAGGCCTACCACCATACACCGTCATTACTCATTCAGTTAAATAGCTGCAATCGGTTGAGCCGACTTGTGAGATTGTAAGTCATGCACATTTATTTGAAGAAGTATGATACGTACTGTCTACTTTTAAGAATCACAGGTGAGACCTTTATTTGTATTGAGGCCCAGGTCCTCAAGATGACGTCCTTACTCATGTGTGCTTAATTTTTTTAAAACAATTTCCACTTATAATTAAGATTTATTCATAAGCCTCGATCCAATCAGGGTACATGCTACAGTATATTTTGCTTCTTACCAGTATCTTTTTTAATCGATAACACAAACTCAAACAATTATGCTGCACATTCACAACATGCCGCTTTCCAAATTATCATATTCAAATCTTCGTTGACACGTAACGCGAAAACCAAAATAGCATTTTTTCTGAATATGAGGCTTTAGTTAAAAATCGATTTCCAAAATTTGGCATTGATGCTCTTCTGTGGCTATGTAATTTGGAGCAATGAACCATGTTTTACGCCAGATGTCTGTAGAGGACAACAAAGCTTGCATTTCTTTGGAAATCTGCTCATCAATAAACAAGGCTTGGCTTATCGACCATGAATATTGCTTAAATTTCGGTGAAAACATGCTATAGCTTTGCATCGTTTTCTGGAATAATAATTGATTAATTAGCATTCCATTTACTGAAAAATAATTAGATGCATAGTAGTGTTCTCTGTTCGGGTATACGGTATATGGATCTAATATACAGCTTTCTAATAAAAATTGTATTCTCACAATCAAGACTGCCTCTGCTTATGTCCGTTTTTCATCCGGGAAATTCACAATACTCCCTTCAGTCGGATTTGGTAAGAAATTTTAACTATCCGAAAAATTTAAATCTTACTTGGGACATAAATGCATTTCATAAATATTAGAACATTGTTGGATCCAGCCTATATTGTTTTCCTCATCACAGAATAATTAACATTGAATCGATTGTGAGGACTGTACCACCGCACTCTTCTCGTTCAGGCCGGGAGCACGTGAATTTAAATTACCGTAAAATCCTGTGTATAATGCGAACTTTTACCTCAAAGAATTAGATCAGAGGTACTCAACCTTTTTTCTGCCGAGCCGCATACACATGTTAGCTATTTCATGCGGGCCGCATAAATATGATGGCTATTTCGCGTGGGCCGCAACATGAGGATTAATGGGGGCTGCGGTAGCCCAGTGGTCAAGGTATCGGATCATGGCAGGCATGTCTTGAGTTCGAGCCTAGTACCACTAAAGACCCACCGTGTAGGACAGCGATGCACGTTAATGCTGTCGAGAGCTCAAACGTCCTCCCGTTGGCGTGGTGGTAGTTAGGAGAGGGGGCTGCCAGCTCAGGTGTTGTCTTCGTCACTTGATCATGGTTCAGAATTACGAGGTCCGTCACCAAAACAGTGCGACGTTAATATTCACTCACCCGTTTATGAGGATAAATGAAGGGGGAGAGGATTGCGCTTTAAGATAAAGATAACATAGAAAATTTAAAATGTGGATTGATTAAAATATTAAAACTCCTATTGTGCTTTTTTTAGTTATTATTTTTTATATTTTGTCACTGAACTTTTCTAAACCGAAAACATTTAAGTCTTTGTGTCTGAGTGTTAAGCATCTTTCACAATTTCTGCATCAGTATAAACGGTTTCATAGGATTACCAATGATATAACAAATTTCATAGGGTGCCTTTGTTATCGCTGCGACATTACCACTGACAAAACACTTTTTTGCTGTTCTAATGATTATTCGAGAAAGCCTATTTATCACCTCTTGAAAGAGATCTTCGAGGAAAAGTGTCATTGATGATTTTTGTGTGTTTATTAGTTTTTTTTAAATACACTTTTCAGTGACAAATCAAACAGTTACTGAACCGTAGTTTTTTTTTCACTACAAAATAGTTTTTTCAATCGTCTTGAAACAATCTATTTTCTTCGAATATTTTTCGCTTGCAAGATATGAAATCTAGTTAAAAATTAGTTCCACTCATGAAATGGTCTCTACTCCACTGTTGTCTATTATTACTAATCAGAAAAATACATCAATTCGCACACATACGACAACGAGAGCAAAATTGATGTATTTGATTTTTTGACAAAGAATTCCCCACCACATTTTCATAAACAAATGAATTTCTCAGAGCAGTGGACCATGACCGAGCCACTTAAAAAGGCACGGTGGGCCGCAGGTTGAGTATCACTGGACTACAGTCTTGAAGTTTGAAAAGCAGAGACATCCGTTACAAAATGGTTTTTAAAAAAATCGACGCACAAGTGGCGTTGCGGGGATTAACGAGCGTTATAAGTAAGTATTTCTATTTTTAACCTATTAGACGTACAGTCTTGAAATTTGGTATGCAAACTCCTTTCATAGAGAAGACATCTGCTACAAAATCGATTTTACGAAATTCGACTCCCAAGTGGTGTTTTGGAGAATTGATCTTTACAGATAATTTTTTTTTCATATTTTTAAACTATTGGATGCACAGTCTTAAAATTTGGTAAGCAGATTATTTGCATAGAGTAGAAATCTGTTACATAGTGGTTTTTACGAAAATACTCCCCGCCCCCTCCCAAGTGGCGTTGCGGAGAATTAAGAGGCATTGCAGATAACAATTATTTCCATTTTTAAACTATTAGACGTACTGTCTTGAAATTTGGTAAGCAGATTCCTTTCATGGAATACAGTTCCTCTAACAAAGAATTTTACGAAAATAGACCAAAAGGGGTTGCAAGTGGTCAAGGCGAATTATAGAAAAAAAATTCCTGCTTTTGAATTGTTCAACCCTCATATTTGAAATTCGTTAAGCATGTTTCTTTTGTGGAATAGAGTTCCACTAAGTATGGATTTTACAGAAATCGACTCCTGGGAGTAACGGGGGTACAAAGGTGCATTGACGAGAAAAAATTCTCGTTTTTGAACTACTAAGACATTCATTGTTATAACAATGAAATCTGGTTTTCGTGTTTATTTTATTTAATTGAAATCCGCTAAGAACGGTTATTTTGGAAATCGACCCCTCAAGGGGTAACGGGGTGTATTGATTATAAAAAATCAGTTTTTGCTCATTTAGATTTAGACTTGAAATTTGGCACACATGTTAATTTTACGGAGTAGAGATCCATTGAAAATTGTTTTTGCGAAAACCCACTTGTTTATAGGGTTACGAGATCGCAAAATATAATTCTACTTCAATTTTAGAGATTATTAGAAATTATTGGAAGTTCTGTCCTTTTTACATCAAGAGTCACGAGTTACACATTTATAAGTATATTTTTCATTAAATCGAATTTTTAATGCTTCAGAAATCTAGTCCTCAAATTGTTTTCCTCACTACGCCGCTTCAAAATTCAACTAATTCAATTTCTAAATTATATCGGTACCTAACTCTACATAAATTCTGTTAATTTCATTGTTGCAAATTCTGTTTTGTATGGGTGTAAAGTAAAGTGAAATGTATTTTACAAACTTTTAAATTGATTGAATCTCTCCTCAAAAATTTGTTTCATTTCCTGTATAATCATTAAATAATTTTTAATTGAATTTTCTTGAATTTCAACAAAGTTTTCAAAAATTATTGTGTTTTAAAAATGTCTTTGTAATTGAGGAAGATATTTCATGATTCATTTCCAAATCCTTAGTAAAGATGTCAAGTTTCGTCATAAATATTTTTAAACATCGTTAAAACAATTAGTCTATGTCCTTGAATTTTTTTATTCAGTTCATTAAAATGCTGAGTGATGTCACATAAAAACATTAAATCATTTAATCAATGTGTATTGGATAATTCATCAAAACTATTGTCTTTTTCAATTAAAAATAGATTAATTTCTTCTAATAACGTTACACAAAACGATTAAGGACTTGACCAAACTATGACATCGCACGTTGTTGTATGTCAAAATCTCTGAATAAAGGCATTCAATTTCCTCTAAGAATTGTGCAAATTGCCGTCTATAAACAGCTCTTGCATTTATAAAGTGGATTACTTTTATTACAGACATTACAATGGAAAACGTTTTTAAACCATGTTTCCCACATAAAATTTGATGATGTATTGTACAATGAAATTCAGTCAGAGAATGGGAAATATTTTGCTTCAGATACTGAATAAATCCAATGTTTTTCCCTACCATACTAGGGGCACTGTCTGTTACAGAAACTATTTTCTGTGAAGGCTAATATCCATTCCTTTAAATGCAATATCAAATTCTTTAAAAATATCGGTACACTTCCCTTTCAACTTTATTAGTTTTATTAACTCTTCTTTTATTATAGTATATTTCTATACTTATACCGAGCAAAAAAACTGTGCATAACCATTTCTGTCATTACTCTCATCAAAGGCAATTGAATACATTTCTGCATTATTTAAGTCATTATGTATTTTCGAAAAAATATTTTTTTCTGTTTTGATTACTCGATCTTTAATTATATTGCGGCATTATAGGTAACTCATTTATTCCTTTTATAATCAAGTATTTTTCTGTAAAATCTGAAAACAATGTAGGACTGCTTTCTAAAAAGGCTTTTTTTTTACAAATCCTCCTTCTGAAAAAGGTTTCATGTGGCGAGCAATGCAACGGGCAACTTGGAAACAATCAGCTGTAATGCAGTGCTTTCTCAAACTTTCAATGTTTGCGACCCAATTTTCAGTCATAATTTTTCTCGCTCTCCCTTCCGTACATTAGCAATGTATTGAATATAATAATTATGTACTATGACTTAAAGCTATAATATGAATTTAATTATAAACCGTTCAAATTGTCAAGACAAGTATTAATTTTGTTGAACAAGCCCATGGAAGTCACTAGTAATGATTAAATTTGTTCTTATTTTAGTATTGATAAATAAGTTATCAAACTAGCTGCATGGCACGGCGTTGCACGGGCTTTCTCTACTTTCACTAGTTTTCCCTTTCCTTCACAAAATCAGCACTTCTAACACTCTTTTTCAAAATGATTTCCACCCCACCCCTCTCCTGTGCTTACCCCGGTGTTGCTCGGTCTTTTAGAGAGTGTATAACTTAAAATTCACTGTTTCGAAACTCTTTCGCTTCTTTTCTTTGTCAGACAGGTTTATTTCCCCCCGGCGTTTCACGAACATTTTTAAATGCATAACATATTGTCATGGAAATTCCCCTTCCCCTCTCGCTATCAGAGCTCTCGAGTAAGTGAACAGTGGGACTTTGATATTCACTCACTCATTTTGCAACTTTTTAGGCCCCGGAAAGGAAAATGTACCTTTCTAAAAAATGTTGTTGTAATGTATGTTGAAAAAAGTAGAAGTTTTTATAATTACAAAATTTCCCAACTGTATTAAATGTTGAATTTAAATTGTGAGCATATTTGAAATGTTCCATATACTGAAAAAAAAGTTTCATACAATTATTTTTATAAATGAAGAAGTTATAAAAACTTTGAATTTGATTAGTTACTAAATATTTGAAATTTGAGTATTTTTTAAAAAATCGCAAAAAAAGTTCTCGACAATTTATTATTTAAATCACTAACTCTAAAAGATAAAAGTATGAGTTTTTTAAAAATCTTCATCGCAACCCCTTCAGTACAATAACAATGTATTGAATGCAATATTAATGAACTATGACGCTCTAAAGCTACAATACGACTTTAATTATGAGTTGTACTTATTATTAATTCCTTTATTTTCTCTGCAACTTATTTCGAACACCTAAAATAATCTTCCCCAAACCATGTGACAGAAATTTATATCACTATACAGTTATTTCAATTCTAATGAATGACAAACTGTTTTTTCCATTATGTATATTTTGTGTCATTTTTGTAGAGAAACTCAGAAGAGACGATCATTGAAGATTACTTGGACTTACTTATGAAAGAGTGAAAAAAAATGAATTATGTGAAGTCAAATTTTTGCTCAAGAAATGCTTTTAAATCCACTTTTCCTCTTACAGTTGGAGCACAACATTACTTGGGCATTTTAGGTCTGTAAAGAATGCAGGAAACTCAGGCATCTCACAGATCTCTACTTATTCATGAAAAGAAGGAAGACTTTTTTTGCAACTTAAGAATTTTAATTTTAACTAGAACAAATCGAATAGATATATAGATAAAAATTAGGTATATTATATAAACTACAAGATGGAAAATACATTAATATATATCAACAAAACGTCATTCACACCGCTTTTGCTGTTCAAAAACTTTTTATAAATAAAAGAAAATATTGTTCTCTTATTAATGATACTCATTCGTATTTTTGCACTGAAATATTGTATCGTTGTTGTGTGGAACACAGAAAACATTCTAACAGATTCTTCTACGGCTTACAATTGTGTTACTTTCAAATCCTGCGTTGTTACTCCGAATGTATCTATTTCTTCTTCACAAATACGACACGTTGCTTTGTAGGGCTATCCGCAAAGTAGGGATAACGATTCTTTCCGAAAAAGATCGATTTTTTTTCAAGGTTGCATTTACATTGTAAATATAGATCCATTTTATGAAAAACAAAAAAGATACTATAATAAAAGATTTCTTAGTAAAATTAGGGAATTCGACAATTATTTTTTTATTACCTTATCAAAGCATCACGTATAAAACTAATGTACAAAATCTATAATACGAGCACACACTTAAACTGTTTTTACTTGATTAAAATAAAATTGGAGTAAAATCGACAGTTTATTTTTAGAAAGATAACGAGAGCTTTACTATTTTGTATTTAAACAAAATAAACAATTTGAGATTATATAGATGAATAGACACAAAGTAATAGTAAAATATGAACACTTCATCAATTAAGAATTCCTCATAGTTATTTCTATGCTCATTAGTAGTTATTCGTTTGTAAACTAATTTAAATTACTTACATACACGGTTAAATTTAACAACAGCAACTAACAGAACAAACTCAAAAATAATAGCATCAAATTAAAAAAAAAGAAGCAATTCATTTACCTTCAATTGCTTATTATTTCGTAACAAACACCAGATAAAAATAAATATTTATTCCTCTAATCACAGTATATTACGACGCCAGTCAATCAATCAAGGCAATGACTCAATATCTCAACATATATAAAAAGTCAAAGATTTTAAACGTATAACTTTTTTTTTATTTATTTAAAAGTGGCGAAGGAAACGAAGCACACAAGAATCTCCCAAGTTTTTGATTAATTAACCCTTTATAACCGCCAACACTGTAATATTACGGGTTTTAAAGATGATACATTCACAACTCATTGCAAATAATTTCATGGATTTTACTTAAACAGAAAAAATCGAATGTCGATTTTCTAGGAAGAAATATCGATTCTGGGCTACATATCGATTTAAAAAATCAATTTGTTGTCCCGAGAAATTGATTTTTCGATTAATCGATCTCAGATCACCATTCCTACATAAAAACAATTCCGTAGGCTTTGGAATTAAAAATAAAAGGATTGACACATATATTCACAAGGGGAGGGCACGACTGATGAAATTCATTTGGGGTCGAGACTTGGTGTAATAATAGTACTCCTTTAGGGTGTTCAACCCTCAATTTTATTCAGTTGAATGCCTAGTCAATTCGGAGAAAATAGCCTTCGAAATTCATGCTTAGCTTTAATACAATTAAGTTTCAATTTCCTCCAACGCGATTACGTAGCCTGGTTAGATTATCGTTTACGTACTATGCGCGAGGTCAGGGTTCGATATTCATCGATCAACTTTTTTTTTCATTTTATTTAATTATAATTAAAATTAAATAGATTTGTTTTTAAACGTTTATTTGATATTTTATGTAATTATAAAGTAAAAAAATTAAATAAATTTATTATTTAAATTATTCAAAATTAGCATTAATCAAAAATATTTTAAATTATTATTAATAAAAATATTTAAAATAATTATTAATTGAAACAATTGTTAAATTAACATTTTTAATAATTACAATCAATTAATATTAATAAGAATTAGTTTTAAGTTATGATTAAAATTATTATAGATAATTCATTATTGAAATTATTAATTGATTATTCAAATTACTATTTATTATTGAAATTATTATATTAATTTATTATTAAAATTATTTAAATTTATTTAAAAAGGACTTATTAAAAATTTTATAAAATTATGAAATATTTAAATTAATAATATGTAAATAGACATATTTTTTATATTAATTATAAAAAAATTAATTTAATAATAATAATATACTTTATAAATTATTTTATATTATATATAATATCATCATAAAACTATTTGTAACTAATTTTTATGTATAATATCAATTAATATTTGTTATATATTTTATTATAAATATTATTTATTAATATAAAAATAAATTTATAAAATTTTATTTAAATATTTATATAATAACAGTATTTTTTTTATTTATAAAATGTAAAATATTTACATAAAATATCTCATTTAATATGAAATAAACTTTTCAAAAATAAATTTATTTAATTTTAAAAATAATTAAATGAAATGAAAAAAAAGTTTATTGATGAATCGAACCCTGACCTCACGCATAGTATGCAGACGATAATCCAACCAGGCTGCGGAATCGTTGGCAGAAATTTAAATTAATTGTATAAAAGCTATGCATGAATTTCGAAGGCTATTTTCTCCGAATTGACTGGCTATTCGGCAGAATTACATTGAGGGTTGAAGACCCTAAAGGAGTACTGCTATTACACCAAGTCTCGACCCCAAATGAATTTCCAAAGTCGTGCACTTCCATTGTCAGTAAAACCTTGTGGTGGCACTGGGGAATAAATTTTTTTAACCGGCTTTAAGGGGTTGAGTAATGTTTGTAGATACAATTTGTGTGAAATAAATTTTCTGTTTTCAGAAATATTATCCATCTTTAATGTGATTTTCTTAGGAAAATTATCATGAAGATACTAATAGTGAGCATTATTATAATAAATTAGCTAATTATTTGCTTTGATAAAGAAACTTTCTATAAAGATAGTTTAAAAAGATCTTTAATGTGATTTTCTTAGGAAAATTATCATGAAGATACTAATAGTGAGCATTATTATAATAAATTAGCTAATTATTTGCTTTGATAAAGAAACTTTCTATAAAGATAGTTTAAAAAGATCATTTCCAGAAAAATCCATAAATTTTGAAAATGAATTAACAATAATTAGCAAGAGTGTTGTTAGGCTCCTATCAAATAACTACATTTTCCTGCTTCGTTTAAATTCGGATAAAGAACATTTAACTGAAAAAAATCACTAAGTTTTTATATGTTTGTACCACTGTGAAAATTTTCTGAAAATGAGTTCATTTCCTAATATTCTGTTTGCTTTATTTTCAACAAACTTTGTTGTTTCACACATTTTCTTTTCTTTTTTTTTTTTTTCGAAAACATAATTTATTCAGATTTTTAATGCAACAACGCCATTTTGAAAATATTCGCTTTCAATATTTCGCTAAGGTACTATTTTAGCAGTTTATTGGATTTTGTTCTCTATTTTGCTCTCTATCAATGTGTCATCAGCCCGACAGGAATTGTAAACTTTTTCGATTTGTCATTTTAAAAATTGTCCAATCACGTAATTTTTTTCTTAATCCTCGTCCTATAGTGTAAATGATTTAACTGGCTAATTTACATTTTGTAGCTCGCTATTTCCGTTATCGAAAAAGTTTTTCCCGGATTTCCACATCAAAATGTTATCGTTCTATCCCAAAGCTATAAACATCCAAATATTCCGCGTTTGCTTATCTGTCAGACGGGAAATTCAAGAATCCAGACGTTTCATTCTTTTATCACAATATTTTTGGCATCGCGTCACACAAAATTCTATCTAGTTAAAAAATTTATCATCACAAATTTAACTATCGTTTCCCAGTGTTCGGGGATTAATATTCAAATTCTTCACAAGTGATCAAAAGTTTCACCCTAGCAGCGCCCTCTTGAATGACTTCCTCAGTAGGGTTTGAAATTCCAAAATAAGGACTGAACTATGTGGAGAATTCTCATTCGCGTGGATGAATTCACATATTTCCTTTTTTAAAATAATTGTATTTTGTAATAAAGCTCTTTGAAAGGGGACATTTCCATTGAATTTCTGATGGTTTATGATAATAAAGATAAGGACGAAGGTGATTTAATTCGTGTTAAGCTTGAAATTTCCTACAAGCATGGACCAGCAATTTCTTACCATGATCTTGACAAAGAACATAACTACATAGACCAATCTGTGTAGTCTCATAAACCCCTTGCCATTATTGAATGTTTCCGGTAGACCCCTACATACCTAATATGAATTTTAGCAAATTTATTAACTTAAATGACTTTTTGACAGTAGTACTACTACTTACTTTAAAAGAATTAAATTTCTAACTGTATTAAGGTATAGCTTTAAAATTTAAAAAGCACATGTTAATGAATTAAATAAAAATAAAAACTAATTAATTAATTACATAAAACAGCTTTTACAAGAAATAACTGAACAACAAATAAATGTTTTTAATGAGAGGGATAAATGTAGTGCTTCAATAAAAAACTTTCAATAATTAGCATCAATCAAAAAAGTCAGGTTTAGTCTTAAATCTCCTTTGTTAGTAAGCGTCCAGTTCCCATCCTTTCTTTTTTGTTTTTGAGATTGTCCAACTGAATGAAACTCCCTCTCACTTGGAAAAGTAATTAAAAACACACTTTCTCATGGTATTCCATAATTCGTGGCAAATAACAGGTATGTCTTTTTAAAGCCAAAATTGCTGACATCCGTTTCTAAACTATTTTAGAATCGTTAGGGTCTATTCTGATCAGTTCTTACTATAATATAACTTTTTTTTCTCATGTGACTATATGAGTTCATTGTCTACTGTGGTATTACTATAAAAAACAATCTCAAAGCTAGTTTCAAAATCTAAGTAAAGGAAATTTTCAAGGTTGAACGTAGGTTAAAATGTTCCAACAGATTGTCTTTGACAATTGGAGAAAATTTATGACATCCAATATTATATTTATTTAATTTAATTCTAGGAAGAAATGCTGAAATGGACCTTGCCTTAATAAAATAAATGCTGTCACACCTAGTAACCCCAAATTCACCTTACTAAATTTAGAAAATAAATCAATTAAATGGGTGAAATCTTTTTTCCACTACATTAATATTTTTTTAAAGATTTAAGTCACAAACTGGTTTAATGAGAACCACTGTAATACATCCCCTTTTGCAACTCATGGACTCTGAAATTATAATTTCGCTGACGTGGAGCCATTGCATATCGTTATAGACATCTTGGGGTCTATATAGACCTCTTTGGGAATCTCTCATATAGATTGACATGAAGAACCGTATTCTTTGAAAGGACATATTATGTATACAAGAATACAGCTTTCCTACAAATTTGGAAAGCAATTTCTTAAAGTACATGCCAATTCCGGAAGGAGTATGAAATTTCAGAAGGAGCTTCGATCATCGATATCTGGTTATCATGAGTTACAAGCTACAGAACAACCGATTTTCGTCGCCTGAGTGAGTGAGTGAATATAAATGTCGCCCCCTGTTCAGCTACACGATTGTTTTTGTCAACAGACCACATAATTTCCGACCTTCATCCCAAAAAATTATCTCTTACTTTATGGTGCAAAAAATAAATCAATTTAAATTGCATTTTTGAGTGACGAAAGAGATTTTGAACTAATTCATCACAAGAAGATGAGCGCTTTGGATTACGATGAGTAGCAGTGAATTACGTATGTGCATTTTGGAAACTTCTCCACAGCTTGATCAAAAAAGCAAAACTGGTTCTTAATTTCAATTGGATAAATATTTGCGATTGGAAAAGGAGAATCAGGCTTGGCAGTGTTTTTGAGAAAAACAAAGTTATCCGAGGATTCCTTTGATTTGCCTTTACATCCCCACTAGTTTTCTTCGTTTTATTGCTAACAGTTAAGCTATGAGTTTTAGTACTTTCATTATTATTTAACATTATCAGAATCAATTTCCATATTTACATTAGTAAATGGGGTCTTATGGTCTGATCCGTGTAATAGGATAAAGAACAAAAGGGAAGAGGAAGAAGCTTACTCACCAAGGCATCCTTTCTTTTAGAAGTTCCTTCAATTGAATTCTTAAGGTATCCGACTACGTTGAAAACGTCATTTTCGGTCTAAAATCACATTTTCTTTTTATTCAATATTTTTAAAATTCAAACGATTATCTTTCTAAATCTGCCTTTGTTTTGTCTGTGTGATAATTAGAAAAAAAGTTACAGTTGCTTAAAATATTATCACAGCGGTGAAATCAAAACCGGAAGAGGTGAAATCGAAACCGGAAGTTGACTGCTTAACATGCTTTTTACCCATAATTTTTGCAATTTCAACCCATTATAATTTTAAAAACAATTTCTGACAATTTTTTAAAACTATTTTATTGATAGGCATCAATTTCAATCTTTTAATTGGAGTTTTGCGATTGGCAACATCTGTTTCTTGTGACCTCACATGTTTTTGTTTTGATTTGAATCTTACGAATGTTGCTCCCAAATTTCTTCAAAAAACTAAACTTTTTCGTTTTAATTGTACAATTTTTAATCGTTAATTTTTTCTGAAAATTTTGCTTTTGTTGTTATCTACTTATAACGGGTAACAAATGGATTAAATTAACCTCTTGAAAACACTACTATGCTGGTGACTGATTCACAAAAACAGTGGAAGTGTTGACTTGCAGTGTTCTTGACTTGGATGTGCTCAAACTTGTAATGAACAAAAACTGGAATAAGTAAAGGCATTTTCACAGAACAAAGAATGTTTTAGTGGAACATTAAGAGGTAATAGAATATTTTATTTAAATTGGGAAGTGTGTTTTCAAGTTTGTGTTTCTCCAATTGTTTTGAGAACAATCTGTACCTGCATGAAGATTATATGTTTGGACTGACTTCTAATGTGACTTCAAAATGCTCCAAGTGTACTTTTATTGTCCTTTTTTCAGCTACTGAAGAGCTAAAAAAGCAAAGTGTTATTAATTTGAAACTTATTTGTGGAAGGTGAGTGATTAAAAGATGACATTCTTCGGTGAAAAAGCTATGTGCTAAGCTGAACTGGCCTTGTATGACAAAAGGAGCATTTACACTTTGTGAAAGAAAGTCTTGGCTGCTGCTACACTAACGGCTAAAGATGCCATGAATGACACTGCTTTGGAAGCAAAGAGCATTATCAAATGTTCCAAAATGTCAGTTGAAGAATGTGGAATATCCGTTGTCGGCAGAGACACATGGACATTCATCGCTAAATGTGGTTTCTATAGAAACTTAATACATTAACACTGGGAAATTCTAGATTTGGAAATGTTAGAAAAGTTTTTTAGAATTCTATAAGTCCAGTCATACAAGCGTTTTCCTGCAATCGTCTGGGATTTACTTCAAATATGGAATCTATTGGTGTGTAGAAAATCTTTGTATGTTTTTGCTCTACGAAATGTTAAAAATATGTATTTCTATTGTGATGGTGATTCCAAGGATACCTTTCTGTTAAAGATGTGTATGGTGTCAACAATGTCATCAAATATGAGTGCATAAGATACTTCTAAGAAAGATTGAGTAGTCGATGAAGAAAATTTTTAAAAAAGGCCAGAAAAACCTCGGTGAGAAGGAAAACTTATCAATGTTATGTTTAATAAAATTTTAAACTGTTGTAGCAGTAACACCAATCACGTCAAAGCTATGCTAAGTGCTACAATAGCGGCATTTTTCACTGTTGCTCCAGCAGGGAGAAATCCATATATGGTTCATGCTTGATTGGAGCTGAGAACTGGTGTGACTATCAGCGAGGAAACGACAGCGGAAAACAATAAACAGAAAAAAGTGTAGGTTTTTCTGTGAAACTTTCAAATATTGTTTAACATGTGAACATGAAGCAGTGTGATAAGCAATTATAAAATTGCCTCCACGGTAAGACACAAATACAAATACATCATTTAACGCATGTTTGTGGCAAATTGTTTCGAAAAAAAACTTTTATCAGCTAAAAACATTTTCTTTGGGTACCCATATTGCAGTCATTATTTTTAAAAAAGCTTTTATTGATTTGTTAGGTATTTTGAAAGCATTTGGCATAAATTCAGGGAATTATAGACTGCGTGATGAGAGGTTTGTTGACATCTTTCGAGTCGGTGACTCGAAACAACATTCTTTGCCTTTTTTAAAATCAACCAGAGAAAAAAAGGGGGCCCAAAGAAAGAAAAATTTTTAAAAAATACCAAAGAGTGGAATCGTTAAATATAAATCAGGAAAGTTTTAGTAATATACTTGTCATATTTTGTTTTGAAATTGCTTTTATAAAGTTTAAATGCATTTTTCTCAAAACTATTTTTTTGTAAATTTCATGATATTTCAAACATGATATCTGAAAAACTATTAGAGATACTTGTATGAAATTTTACACAAATGTTATTAATTGTATTATCTAGAGGATGGCCTACAAGCTAAGAAATTGAACAATTTTTAGTTATTTTATAGTTGTATTTTTTTCTGGAAGTTTCGATAATTTGATTGAATTTCCCAGTTCGCTAGCTCGACTGGCTATAACTTTTGATTCAAAAGAAATAATTTAACACTTGTAGGTCATCCTCTAGAAATGTGTTTAAAAATGTGTTGCAGCAATATTTTATGAAAAATATAAAATATTTTAAAAAATAGTGTGTTTGAAAAAAGTCCAAAATTTCATTAAAATTTCTTTAAAAATTTAAGTTTTTGCAAATTTTTATGTACACATATTATTTCTAACTGTATTTTCTATTATTGTGTATAGAAGTGAAACTAAAAATGTAAAAATATTAGGGATTTTTAGAAAACTTAAAAAAAAAGTCTCCGAACGTAGTCGGATACTTTAAGAACATCTGTCTTTTTCCCCTCTCTTTTACGTCTGTTTTTTTATTCATTAAGTAACTAGGTGTAAACTTCAAGATGTTCTGAGCCTTGGATCTTGTTCGTAGTCCCATTCAATTTTTCGCATACTTTCATGGTTCATTGTTTCGAAGTTCATTTTTTCCGAATAAAAGAACTATCTAATTTTTAATTGTCAGTATTCTAAAATTTTGAACTAAAGGGGGCGTAATATTTCCATAATAGTACTTTTAGCGTTTGAATAAAACAGTGTGTTTTTCTAACTGTGAGTATTTTTTGTGTCGTTTCTTATTACAGAATTTCCAATAGGTAAGGGCAAAAAGTTACTATTTTGTTTGGACCCCGATATTATGAATATTCCCGATTTTAGCGAATAAAATTTCAGTCCCGATGAATTCATTGAATCGGGATCCGACTGTATATATTTTACCCACTTTTGATCAATCCATTAGGCCTTTGTCAATAGCTGTCATGCAACTT
This sequence comes from Trichonephila inaurata madagascariensis, assembly GCA_019973955.1. Lineage (NCBI taxonomy): Eukaryota > Metazoa > Arthropoda > Arachnida > Araneae > Nephilidae > Trichonephila > Trichonephila inaurata. The sequence goes on along the minus strand of BMAV01001393.1, from coordinate 7,042 downwards.
TAGAGTGCGAACTTAATAAAAACTCACTCAATAAATAACACCTGTTTCTGGACAATCACTTGAAATTTTAAAATTTTACAAATAAATTAATTATTACTTACTTATTCTGGGTGACTCTTCATGGAAAACATCAAAATGGCGTTTGCATGGATTGTTATAAATAAATTCATGTCTGCAAAATACATTTTGTTTGTGCATCAGTGGGGTAGCTACCGCCGTAAAAGCAGTGTAAATGATATGGAGTAAGCTACTAAGAGCTAGTTATTAAACTATTAGCTATCAAGAGGGCCCCCAAACAATCTTCCTTACGGAGGCCACTCATGACTAGCTACGCCAGTGTTGTGCACCTCTCTATTATTCTGACGGCGAGAGATAAAAACATATATACCCTAAAAAATTATTACGTTTTGATAATTAAATGTGTGTGACGAGTGCATGAAAGATATATAATAATTAGATATTTGTTTTAGAACATGTTGAGGGATTCAACTTGCTTCCTAATATTTGTCGGAATTTTTTATAAGACTTGATTATCTCTTTTCAAGTAATATTTATTTTTTACTAATTTTTCGATTAATTTTCCGTACTCCAAAAAATCAACACGTGATAAATGTCTTGTTAAAATTTTTTAAAAATGTTTTCTAACTTTATATTTTGACGGATTTATATTATTAGCCTTATTATTATTTAATTTATTTATTTATTTATTTTTGACATTTGTTCTTAGTGCAAAAAGTCTTGAACGTATTCTATTATTGGTTCCCAACATAAATTCTAACAGTAACCTGTGCGTTTTCGGTATTCAATACCAACTTTTTTCTTTTAGAAAACTTCCTGTAAAATACACCATGTATCGGCTTATACAAATTTATTGCAATTAGATTAAAAAAGTAAAAAAACTTCACAGAATCGAAATGAAACAAACAAAAAACTCAAAACATTTTCTGTTTTTCTTTGCCAAAAGCGTCATCTGGTGAAGAACTTTTTAACTTATTTGGAACTTTTGTAAGTATGAATTCCCTTGTTAACCAACGCGGAAGCAGGAAACCTCACATTTTTTCCGCTCTTTTTTAATTGATTTTTCATATGTTCGGTCATATTTGATGCACTTGTTAATAAATAAGTCACAAAATTAATATAGACTAACTTGTATTCGAAGTCATTTATACGAAAGTATTAATAGTTTTTATATTAAGTAGAGGGGGAAAAGCAATTTTTTATACACTACTTTTTGCATGGGAGGTTTTTGAAAGTAAGCGATTAAAAACATTCGGCGATCGAAAATAGTTTTTCATAATAATGAAGCAGATGTTTCTTATAATTTTTTTAATGACACATATACGGTATACTGCATGCAATATAAAAGAAACAGCAGAAAATCTTTTCACGTCGAATCAAAATGTGAGTTCGAAATTATTTTTGAATACGATCTAAGGAAATTGTGTAGAAGCTAATTTTTTTTCTGTGATACATGAAGAAAAGCAATGTAGAATTACCATGCAGAATTAGTACATCTCTCACAAATAGGAAATACAGTTTTCATTTTTTTCTCTTATTAATGCACCAGGAAGAAATATATTTTATCTCCATATGCGAAATCTATTTTAAAGTGTTAGTAACCACTATATAAGAAGTCGTTATGGAAATAAATAAAGTTAATGTCTTGCGTTTGTCATCGAAATCTTTACATGCACTCTCATGAATGGAGATTAACTTCCTCCCGGAAGCAGGTTCTCCAATTATTCATAAACTTCAATTCTTCTGTGCCTTTCATGAAAGGGTATTAAACAATTAAAAGGCAGTTTTGTAATAAATCGCTCTCTGAATTTTGAGCAAAGGTGGATGATGAATTTTCTGCACTGAAAACAAAATCATTTCGTATGCTATTACCATTTTCAGCATCCTACCTTTGTGAAACCGGTTTTCTGCTGTTTGGGTGTTTGAAGACAAAATAGATCCCCCAGCTAAATATAGAAAAAGAACTCAGAGTGTCAATTTCTAACTAAGCCTTCCTTTGAAAAACTTTTTCTCTGCAAAGACAAGTCCATGGAAGTCACTAATAATTATTAAACTTGTTCTTATACTGGCTGAAATACCCACTTCACAAGTTTTTTTTTTTAAAAAATAATACATTTTTTTGGATATAATAGCTTAATTGTAAGGAAAGTAAAACCAACCAATCACAAGACAAGCACTCTACCATTCAAGGATGGACTTTTTAACTCAGAATTTGTTTCTCCAAGTGCTTTCAATTCCAATAAACAACATTAAAATCCTTTTTTTATTTTCAAAACTAGGATCAGTGTAATAGCTGCTCCACGTCGACCTCCCTGCCGCTGCGTTCACCGCACTTTTCTTCTTTTTTCCGTCATTCAATTCAACGCTGGCATTCGGTAATAATTCTTCCGATAATGGTCTCTCTTTTCACCTTTTTTGGAATCCGGGTATAAGTGGTTTATGACGCTGGCACCCGCGTCATCTTTTTGGTTCGTTTCGCCCAATGCTTGTAGCCCGCCCTCTCCACTTTTCAACGACCAATCGGCTGTTTCCTATCACCAAGGACGCTACTTCATCAGGCACCGTTAACTCCTATGAATGGGTTGGGCTCGTTTTTGGAAACCTGTAAGGACATAACGACACAAAAGTAAAACCAAGTGCATGACAATGTATAAAAAAATTTAAAAAATATTTTTCGAAATGAATCTCTTTTTATAAATAGTTTTAACGAACTGTAATTTTAAGCCTCACACGAATTAGCATTTAGAATTAATGTTAAATAATAAAAAAATGTAAAACTCAATAAAAATAATTTGTTATTTTTAATATTTAAAACGAAAACTTCAAAATGTTTTCGGATCAAGTGTGCACTCGATACTAACGTTAATGTTCCCCTTGACTCACCCCAATTCTTTTTTTTTTTTTTTTTAATTATTTGTACTATATACAATAAAAAACACAATTTCGTGATAATTTTTAATAAGGAAAATATACTTGCCTGTTTCAGGACTTTTCAATTTGTCTTAAATTTGAAAAATCCAGTAAAACTGAACTAAATTGTTTCAAATGTGCGTGACTTTAAAAGGGAAAAAATAAGACCTTTTGTCATTCAATTCATGTTTCAATATAAAAAAAATGGATTTGGGTTTTAAAAAAATTGTATTCTATGTTTTTTATAATGCTTAATGTTTCTGAATACTCATGTAAATAAATCTTGGCAAAAAAATTCTTCAAAGTGCTCAATAGCCTCCATATATCATAAAACTCTTTCACTTGGGTAAAGGCGAAAAACAGAAATATATTATTTACAACTTCAAAAAGGGGGTGAAATAACCATACCAGTAAGTTCGAAGGTCAGCTAAAGTAATCTTTTTTGATTTAAAAAACGTAATAAAAATTTTCATCGTGGGATTCAGCAAAAACAAAAAAAATATTTTTTAATTTGGGTTTGGATCAAAGATAGCTAATGGCGTTTGAAGTAGAATCTTTAATTTTTTATGACGTAATTTTTCCAGATGTATATAAATCATATCAGTGTAAATCTGTATTTTTTTTTTTAAAATATCAGAAAGTATTTTGGTATGCTTAATTCGAGTCAAGTAATTTTTTTTAAACCTTTTATTTTCGATATTCTGGGGCCCTGGTGGCGCGCCCACATTTTTGAGTAACAATGTTTTAAACCTTAAGATTAACCTAAATTTTCGAAAATCACATAAAAGAACAAAAATACTTCCTCTTTAGCAAAAAAAATTTTCCCAAGTTCAACAACTAACTCATTTTAGAAGAATAGGAAAAAATGAATATAAATATTTCTGTAAAATTTGCAACAATTGCAGTGAAAATTTTAAAGCAATAATATATTTCGGGAACCCCAAGTAATGGTCCGTGCACCACTTGTGGTCCAAGAAAAATTTCGTTGGCCCGCAGAAAAATTGAAATATACTTACTCATCACGTTGGTTATTTTTTTAAGATGATTGATTGTGTTCTTAGATCACAATTTTTTATAAATATATTTAACACTTAAAATCCCATTAGTGGTCCGGGGGATTTAAATTTTAAATTTTACTGATCCGTAAGGTAAAAAAGTTTGACAAAAAATGATCTATTTTTAAATTTAAAATTAAATTTTGTTTTTTTTTTAAACGTCGAGGCGCTAACAGTTGAAGATACATATGTAAAGAGCAAGCAGAAATTGTTCATTTATCCTTGAAAAAATTTTTTTTTCTGTCAAGATAATAATATTAAGGATATTTATTATTTTTCTCAAGAAAATTTTTTTATGCCTTGAAGGGTTTTTTTAACACATGAGTCCTTTTACACATTTGTTTTTAAAGAACTGTGTATATTTTCAAAATTTCGGTTAATTACTTATAATTTCATTTTAAAAAGAAAATTTTTTTGAAATTAGTGTTTTTTAATTTGGGTTATCAATAACAGCAAAAATTTATTTCCAAACAGAAAGAATATTTTTTGGGAGGAATAAATTTCTTTAATATTTTCACCCCCAAAAAAATGTTTATTAAAACTAATTTTTTTTTTTAGGTCAAGTCTTTCAGAAAAACCAAAAACATAAACAAAATTTCAGGTACAATATGAATTGCCTACGAAAGAACAATTTAGCGTGGCCTTTTCTTTTTCTGCCTTTGTTCAGAGCAAATTTTCTTTTTTTTGTTTGTGCATACATAAATATTTTTTTTCCGTATTTTTTTATTGAAATTTTTTTTGATGTTTTTTTACTAACATTTACTGTGTATATATATATGTATATATATATATATATATAAAAAAAAAAAACATATATATATATATATATATATATACAACAACAAAAAAGAATTTTTCCCACTCAGATTTAGCGCGGGTTTTGCATTTGTAAGTGAAATTTTTTTAGGAAAATTACCTCTATCTTGTAATGGATTTAGATATTTCTATCCATTTTTCCTATTGGTTTTTGCTCAGTGTTATTTAAAAAAAAGGGGAAGGTTGGCTGGAAAAAAACATGTTAAACCCCATTTTTTATATAATTTAATTTTTATATAATAACTGCCCGGCATAGCACTGGATTCAGGATGCTGTTATAGAACTAAAAAAAATTCTTTACCGATACCCTCGCTTCTCGAGCTAGGAAAAAACTCAGAAGGGCCCAAGGCGATGAAAGATTGATGTCTTCTATCGTCTTAATTAACAACTAACCCAAATGATATCCATCCGGGACACGTTTTTTTACCCATCACTTCGAACTTTCTAAATTTTTTCCAAACCCCCAAAGGCTTTTATAATATTTAAAATCCCTTTTAATTTACAATGGCAAACCAAGAAAAAAGTCAACCCTATACTCAAGATAGGAGATTAAGACCTCTTCGGATCAGGTTTTTCCAAGTCCCCCTCAACACCCAGCATCCATTTTATATTTATTATCTCGATTACCTTTTGTCCCTTTATTTTTTGATTTTCCTGTGTCTTGTGTTTGTCGAAGTTTTTGTTTGGGTGTGATTTTTGTTAGTAGAATTTGGCCCATAATATATATATATTATATAAATTTTTTGGTTAGGATGTTTTGTTTTTATTTCGAAATTTTTAGATCCTTCCAAAATTTTACAAAATTTCATTTAAATTCTGAAGTTTCCGTTTGATTAAATCTTGTATTTTTTTGGTTTTATTTCCCTCCTTTTTGACCCCCTTTTTTTCCCATTTGTGGCGTACCCTCGAAACTTTTCCCCGGTTGACACGTTTTCGCCTTTTTTATATTTTGGCCAAGGGGTTAAAGTCAAAAAAATTTCCCATCGCGGAAAAAAACCAAAAAATGTTTTTTGCAAATTTAAACAAAATTTTTTAAAACCTTAATTGGGTTTTTCATTTAAATTTTCCCATTTTTTTTTTTTTTTTTTTTTCCCCCCCCTTTCTTTTTCCGCTGGGTTTTTTTAAAAAAAATTTACCCCGGGGGAAAATTTTAAAAACAAAAACCCGATTAAGAAACCCAGGGGAAAAAAAAAGGGGGGGAAAAAAAAAATGGAACTTTTTTTTTTTTTTCCCTTTTTGCCCTTTTTCTTAAAAAAAGTTAAAATTGGGAAAAGGGGGAAAAAAAATTTTTTTAGAAAAATTTTAAAAAAAAACTTAATGACACCTTTTAGAAGATTTAACGTTTTTTTTCTTTGAAGGGAAAATATGTTAAACTCCCAAAATAATGTGATACAATTTTTTTAAAAAGGGGTTTGTTTTTAAAGACACTTTGGGGAAAAAATGGGTGTTTAAATTCACTTAACCTTTTGGACCTTTTTTGATAGTTTTTTTTCTCTCTTAGAAACATGGGGTTTAAAAGGGGAACAATTTTATTTGAAATTTTTTTACCTTAAAAGAAAAGCCCCCATCACTCATGAAATTTTAAATTTTAAAAAATTTATTTACGTTTATAAAACGCTATATTTTTTTTTTCAAAAAGTGCTGATTTTTATCTAAACTATGAAATTATTTATATTCATGCAAAAATAATTAACAATAAAATACCAAAACGAAAAACTATAGGAATAAAGATAATGATAGACGGCCATAGATAAAAAAAAATTTCATATATCTGAGTTGAAAAAAAACCCACCTCGTGATCCTCTCATTGGGTAGAGTCAAAAGGGAAGATGGAAGGCCCCCCACAACAAAATCCCCCACAGCTTCCTACAGGCATCAAACAAATCATCCCCGCCTGGGGACGGGTGTTTTTACAGGGTTACAACTAATATTTTGGAATTTTATTTTCAATAAAAACGGGAGTAATTTTGCTTTTCCAAAAGTTCCAAGACATTCTTGCCAAAAAAATTTTGCAAGGGAAAGATTGATGTTATCCACCAGATTGCTAGTGAACAACGTAAGTTCTATATTTATGAACCTCTTTTTGGGAATTTAAACAAGGGTCCTTTCAGCGTCTCTATATTCAGTGAACTTCCGTTACATTCTTTTGTTTTCGAATGTTAATTAATAATTTTAAAAAAATTTAAAAAGCGTATGACTACGTTTCTAAATTTTTTGTAAGTTAAAATGAAATAAAAAGGGAG
>BMAV01001391.1:0-10466 GCA_019973955.1 Trichonephila inaurata madagascariensis | reverse complement strand
GTCGTTTAATTCAATTTATCTATTGCGCGGCCTATTGTCTATAGCTGAAAAGCACTTTTTTTTTTAGTTTTTAAAATATATGGTATCGGGGCACATGAATTTTTAAATGGGGGAAAGTTCACCATTCGATATATTTTTTTTTTCGTTTTTTGGGGAACAAAAAAGTAAAAAAATATTTTAAAAAATAAAATTAGCAAATTTAAATAAAAATCATTAACAAGTACTTAATTAAATTTCACAAATATATATTAAATTATAACAACGGAAAAAAAAAAGGGGTTTTGGGGACCCACCCCCAGGTTGATTGAAATTTTAACGTCGCACTGTTCAGCTCCCGAGGGTTTTTGGGACGGACCACGTTTTTTAAACCATGGTCAAGGACGGGACGACACCTGACTGGCACCCTCCCAACTACCACACCACACCAAGGGGAGGACGTTTCAGCTCTCGACAGATTTAACGGCATCGCCCCCCACCCCGGGGGCTTTGGTATTCGAACTCGTGACAAGGTAACGATCCGATACCTAACCCACGGGGTACCGCGGCCCCCCGGACCCCAGGTTTTGGGCCAAATTTTCCCTATCATATTTTACTTTTTTTTTTAAATTAGGAGTGAGAATACTTGTTTAAATTCTCATCACAGCCTGTAAGTTTATGTCACACAGCCCACTTGCACCGATATTTAGGTACTCTTGCTGATCTTCATACAAGAGAAATTTTTCTTACAAATATATGTCGACAAAATATAAAGAACCTTTTCCCCAAAAAATTTCTTCATACATGGAAATTTTTCAGTTGACTAAGATTTGTAAAAGTCAATGCGATAGCATTAAACATTTTCTTCATACTGTGATCTGACTTCAAGTCAATAAGTTCACAAGTTGTAGTTCCTCAGGTGCTGCATCAATATCAGTCGTAATAGGATAAGATATTAAATTGAATTTAGAAACAATTTTCTTAAAATCTTGAAATATTCTTGTAACCCCGTCCTCCAAACTCCGCAGATTATCTTTTATTAGAAAAAACTTTCAGGTACTTCGTTTTTCGAATAGTGAAAATTGTAAAACGAATCTTTGATCGCGCACGGAAAGAAACTTGCAAAGCGCATTTTTTGACCGGGGCCCCATAAATATTTTGGGAGTCCCCCAGTTTACAACCCCCCGGGTTTAAATGAATAATAATGGTGTATGCCAGTAGGCCTCGATACGGACATGACATAATGCAGTCTTGTCACTGTTGCCAGTTGTCATTTCGTTCGAATTTCCCAATTTTTTTGGAATATGCCCCGGGCAGTGGCGCACACAAGGTGTCCTGGGGGGCCGGGCCCCAAAAACCCTTGATTTTTTTGATTGACTATAATTTTAAGTTATAGAACGAACATTTAATTTATTTTTTTGAAAATTTTTAAAATGCTAATTATTTATTCAATAATTGAGGTTTTTTTCCCGAAAAAACGACAAAATCAAAGGAGCCTGATACAAGAATGGTGAACTTCCGACCCCGGACTCCCCCCGAAAACCCCGCATGTGCTCGGGGAAAAACATTTGGCAGTTAAATTTAGTGGAATTTATTTTCACAGGCCGAGGCTTTGGGTGGCCCCGCCTTAAAAAATCCCGGCCTGTTTGGGCTTGGGACTAGCAATTTAGGGACAATTGTTAATATTGATAAATGAATATTTTTTCGGAAAATAAATTCATCAAAATAGCTTACTACACAAACACTACTATTTCTCTTATAAATTTAAATTAAAGTAATAAGTCTCTTTCAAAGGGAAACATAGCACACAACACTTAATGACCAATTTATTTATTAAATAATTATTATTAAATGAGTTTATGTAAGCCGGATCGTATACTTCATAAGTTTAACCCGTTGTAGGAAAAATCTTTCACCAAAGAACCAAAAATTAAAATCAAGTATATGCCATAACCTTTAACAATGTCAGATAAAACACGGCGAGATAAATCTATTTCCGCAACTACACAGAATGAATCTCTTTGCCAAGAGCATTTGAATATAATTTGTTTAGCACGGTAAGAAAAATCAGCACAATCACCACAGTAAAATTGGAAAAGCTAATGAAATTATTTTATAATTAAACATTGTTCAGCAATACTCAATAGAAGAATATGGCTCGAGCCAATAATTACCAAATACTAAATTAGATGCAAGCATAATACAAAAACGAATTAAAATGATACAACTAAAGCATGCCAAAATGCTCCCTCCAACTACAACACACACACACACAAATCATTATCTAGGCCGCTTTAATATCGAAATTCTCCACAACAATTCCACTTTATCCCATAGCTTAAATGACAAAATCTAGAAAATACGAATGATAATCAGCATTCTAACAACCCAAAAGGTACCGGAAACCCAAATTAGAAGCCACAGCAAGATGTAACACAGCCATTTAACCACCAACAATAAATTTCCAGATAAGTCTGATAACGTTAAGCACTGTTTTGACCATCCCCACATTCAGAAATGCAATAAAAGAAAAATTGACACTGTCTGCATTTGCGAATCCTCGAAGAGGAGTCACTGCTACAACAGCGGGAGCGTTCCCGGGGAGGGCAAGTACAAAGGGAAAGCCCCCAAATCCGCAGGGATTTGACAGAGGCTCACAGGAAATCATTATCGTTAACCAAGCAGTCCTCGTTTTCGGGCGTCCCATTTACGATATCACCATGGTAAGGTAACTTTTAAAAGAGAAAAGGGAATTTTCTAAAGCTCTATGAAGTGTATGGAATATGGTCGCCACGGAACTACGTGAGGGAGGTCCAGGTGTAGGGAAAATGTAAAATTTTTTAAAAAGGTATTAACTTTCTTTGGGGAAGAGCATGGTGAATTAATAATTTTAAAATTAAAGCAGAAATTTAGGTTTCCCTTTTGATGTTAAATCGATTTTCAATATTTTAAAACAGCAGTCTTCAAACTGTGTTCCACCGAATCCTAGGGTTCCACAAGGCATACCCACGGAATCCACGAGTTAAATAAAAACATCGAGAAGAAATAAATACAGTCGAACCTCTACATTGCGAATTTTTCTATATAACGAAACTTTTCCCTGGAACCTTGAACTTTTCACGATTTTCTTCGTAAAATAACCTCTCTACAGCGAAGTGCATTTTCTATTTAAAAACGAACTTTTTTTTTGTGATTCAGTTTTTGCTCTCCCTTTTTCTAAAGTATTTCTGAAAAAAATTTCAAGTTATTCTCTCTTAAACACATTTTATAGTGGTTATACATCTTTAACTGGTTTTATTAGATCCTATAACTCGCCGAGAGCCATAGAGTTCAGGACGTTTCCTCCAAGTGCAACCTTTAACCTCCATTGCCCAGTTCATTAGAAACATCTTCGATATCCTCTTTCAACCCTCAGTGGAGTAGTCCCGTGTCCCCGTGTTCTAATTAAATAAAAAAATGTATCTTTATTATTACTTGAATGCTTTAAATTATATATAAAATGTCCTTAAAATTCATTAATTTTAGTATGAAATTATTTTCTTAATATTGAAAATACAATGAATTCTACATTCTTTTTTCTTGGTTTCCTTGCAATTTTTCTTTCTTTTTTGATGGGTAAGATATATAAAATATGGTAACTTAAAAGGAGGTGTGAATAATTGCTTCGTTTAATATATAGTGTTTAAGAATATAAAATTTGTTTTATGTGGTTCATAAAGTATATTAAAAGACGAACCTCTACATAACGAACTTTTTTTCCGGGATTTGGCGACTTCGTTATATAGAGGTCCAACTGTTATATATGCAAAAGGGATTCAAGTTCTCTACGAAATTTGTACAGTTACAAGTATCTAAAACTCATTCCCACCTATTCATTAAAATTGAAAATTTTATTTTTACATAACTTTATTTTGCATTACTTTTTAAACTTTTATTATAATATAATAAAATATTAAAATGTTTTATCTTTTTATTTATACACTTCTTACTAGATTATGAATATTCTATTGTTTACTATCTCTGGTTCCACGAGATAATTGTACACTTGTTAGTTAACACAATACCTTGCAAAACTATTAATTTTTACATTTGTCGAAAACAACACCTATAATGAAGGAAAGGGAACAACATATCAACAGAGTTGATGTAAAAATCTAGCTTCGAAATTTTAGATTGCAAATTCTTATGCAAAATACACGGGATTTCCCACACAGTTATAAACATTTTAAAGCCATTCAGAACATTGTGTTTAAGTAAAATATATTTCTCAACGTGAGTGGCAACAAAAATAAAGTATAAAAACAAATGAAACTCAGAACATGTAATGCGATTGTATTTAATCCCTCCCAATAGATCTATAGACTTTGACAGTTTGTGTAAAAAATACTAACATATATCCCAGTTTCTAAATATAAAGCATGGGTAGGTGAAAAATAAACAGAAAATCAAAATGCCAACGAACAGTTATAAAATGAATCAATAAAAAGGGACGATTTATTAACGCACAATATATCAGAATTAGAAAATCAAATTATCCCACTGAAACACTGAAATTAATTTCTAATCGATCTAAACATCATTTGAGTCGTAATGAACTGCCGGCACTTCAGTACGTTTCAAACTAAGTCGAATTAATCATACAGAAAGTAACACGTTGAGCGAGAGAAATTGCTGTAAATGATTTTTATAAAGGAGAGGTTCCAATTTTAGAATTTGATTAAATGTCGATTCTGGTGTGCAACAAACAAGAGATTCTGAAAATTCCTAGAAGGGTTAACGATTTTCTGAATTAACCTTGTTTGCTACTTAACTTAGACTGTCTACGCATTATATTCTCTCTCGTATATTAGATAATTATATATATTTCTAAAAAATTGCTGAACAAACATATTGATTCATAAAACGATACTTCAGTAACTAATTTACTTCACTTTTAAGACACGCATATAGAGATAATAATTTAAATCCATCCGAATAACTCTGTTTAAACTAGTTATTTTATTTTGTGGAAATTAAATTTAAGCCTCGTCAAACAATAATTGTGGTGGATTACTCTGTAAACTAATTGAAATCCTAATACAGTACATTCGTGTTTAATTTCATTATAAATATACGTGAGTTTGTAGGGGTAAAATGCCTTTACGGATACACCAACAAAAAAATTTCCAAATTTAATACATTACTACAGATTTTCTACATTGTACAAAACGAGGGATTAACCGTTAACAAACTTCAGACTTAAAAAACAACTATTGGCAAAGGATTTCGCAATTTTGACCCAAGGTCAAAAACATGGACGACACTTGTACTAGCTGCTCTCTAACAGTATGCAATCATGAAAACTTAGGACTTTAAAAAATGTAATGTGCATCAGTCCCACAGCAAGAAAAAGTTTTCAGCGGGCTCGAACCCACGAACTACATAGGTACAAATCCGTGATTCGCGATCTGGATCACTCGGCTAAGTCGTACCACATGCAGAGTGAGTGAATATTAACGTCGCACTGTTCAGCAACACGAGGGCTTTTGGCCACGGACCTCATAATTTTGAACCATGGTCAAGTGACGAGGACGACGCTTGAACTGGCACCGACTCTCCTAACTACCACACCACACCAACGGGAGGACGTTTGAGCTCTCGACAGATTTAACATGCATCGCTCCACTACGCGGCAGGTCTTTAGTGGTATTGAGCTCGAACTCGTGACATGTGCCTGTCATGATCCGATACCTTGACCACTGGCTAAAACAGCCCCGTACTACATGCAGAAGGGTAGTGCTGGGTGAGTGAATATTAACGTCGCACTGTTCAGCTACACGAGGGCTTTTGGCGACGGACCACGTAATTTTGAACCATTGTCAAGTGACGTGGACGACACCTGAGCTGGCAACCCCTCTCCTAACTACCACACCACACCAACGGGAGGACGTTTCAGCTCTCGACAGATTTAACGTGCATCGCTGCCCTACACGGCGGGTCTTTAGTGGTACAGGGCTCGAACTCATGACATGCCTGCCATGATTCGATACCTTAACCACTGGGCTACCGCAGCCCTAGGGTAGTGCTGGAAAGGAACACAAATGTTGCGTTTCAGTAAAACAAGGGCTATTGGCAACGGACTTTGTAATTCTGAGCCACGGTTAAGAAACGAGAATGGTATCTGAAAAGGTATTATAATATAAACGCGCGGAATCTGAAATTATACCTACGTGAGCGGCGATTCTATTTAAGGCTAAGCCCCTTTAGTGTATGGAACCTCACGTTTTCTTGCGATGGGATCAGGACTAAAATTACATCGTTCAACTTGCGTGCGAAAGGTGTTCAACATTTAATATGTGACCATAACTACAAATATACCATCGTGTCCCCCTCTCCAACAACAATACATAAAAACTAGTGGCGCAACAAGGAGGGGGGCTCTTAAGTCCGGACTCCCCACCCCCATAGCGCTTGATTTTTTTCCGATTGGTTTTAATCCTATGATGAAGCCCTGCGGCTGAGTGGTAGTGTGTATCGCGCTTCCACGACATAGATCCGCGGTTAAAATCCCTGGCTGGGCAAGGTCGATTCAGCCTTTCATCAATTCAGTGGGTCGATAAATGAGTACCAAGCTTGCTAGGGAAATGAACACAGGGATTTCGCATCAGACAGACCACTTAACCGAAACATTTACACATGCACCCCAGCGCCTAAGGTCACGTAAACTGGGATATGCCTTGGCCCTAGGAGCTGTGCGCCACTGAGTTCAGTTCACTATTTTTTTTAATTAAAGATTTCGCTAACCTAAAAAAATTTTTTTTGAGAAGCGGTAAGGCCTCTGTAGCCTAATAGTCACGGTCACGAACTTGTGGCCAGCGTGTCATGAGTTCAAGCCTTTGTGTCACTGAAGACTCGCCATGTCATGGGTTGATGCACGTTGAATCTGCCGTCGCTCAACGTTCTCATGTTAGAGTAGCGTGGAAGATAGAGAGTGGATTGGGGCTGCTCAGGTGCCGAGTCACTGGACGTGATTCAAAATTACGAAGTCCGTCACTAATAGACCTAGTATTTCTTTATAGTACGAAGTTAATAAATATTCACTCACTGAGAAGAGGTACCAGTAGAGTGTCACGTCACAAGCCTCGTCGCTTCAAGGACGCAGGTTCGAGTCTTGATTCTTTAAAAATGCTTTTGTGCAGAATATTAGAGGCTTAGCATATTAAGGTGAACTAAATTACTCACTGGCATAATGTGGAAGTTAGGAGTGAGGCTCCAGCTTGGGGTGAACCAATTACCAAAATGGTGGATTTCGAATCTGCCCCCTGAAAAGTTTGTGCGCCGCTGATCAACTGGTTAAAAAAAAAAATATAAGACATTATAAAAGGAAGGGAAGAACACGATGTACATATTTTTAATTATATTGCTGTTCTGGAAAAGTTATAAATAAAAAAGGAAAAAAAAAAATTACAAATACAATATTTTATACACATAAAAGACTTACCTGTGGAAATCGAAATTACTGTTAAGGTAGTAAGCGCATACGATGAAGGACAGGATACACAAAAGGAAAACCACCACCCAGAGTTTTCGGAGCACTGGTCGATGGGACAGGCAGCATTTTTGTACCACATTAGAACCAAAACGTTTCACTTTACGGAAGATGACTTCCACGACCATGCCTCTTTAGATGGATCATGTATTGATGACCTGGACAAACACTAGTTTTGGATGAATTTCGAACAATTCAGAAGCATGAGAATTTGGTTATTTCAACAGGAGGAAGAGGTTAACTAAACACAACGTCAAGTAAATATCACGTCCTTCCGGTTGTTACAACCGGAAACAATTATTATTATTATTCTAATGTACGCAAAAGGAAATTTTTCAGCAATGTTTAGGTTTTGTCAAGCAGACTTTCTTTCTTCAGAGCACAGAATTCAGATCGGTGATAAGGGAAGAGAAAATCTAGAATATGGCAGCGTTGTCCCATTGCTCACGTGTTCATTTATCTGGAAGGCTGGGGGTCGTCTTTCGATAAACTATCATGTTGTGGATAGCTCAGGAATCTAAAAATGAAAATACATGTTAATTGATACGCAATCAATAATACACATAAATATGTAACAGTGTACAAACTTATTACTCTAAACAAGTAATCTAAAAAAAAATTTCAAAGTCAATTCCCTACTTAGACCCGAAAAAACTATTTAAGTAAATTAAATAGTTCAATTAATAAAAATATTATATAATGGGCCCGAATCACAACATTAAGTGGTCATTAATTTTATAAATTATCATTAAATTTATCGCATTGTCACCCCAAAACAATTGTGTATATAAATTTCATTTCTGGAATACTTTAACCGAAAAAAAACCTTTTCAATTTTTTGACACAAGTCGCCAAAAGGGCCCAAAGTCCCCAAAAATGATACCAACTGGTTGTATTGTAATTTTTTTTAAATTATTTTTAATCAATTAATTTTTATTAACTATAATTAAATTATTGTATCGTCCTCTAAAATAATCAAGTATATAAAATGTCAGCTCAATTTAGCGCTTTAAAATGTATTTTATTAACGATTGAAAATTCCACCCGGATAAATAAATAAATATATAGAGATTGTGAGCTTGAAAAAGATTTTCAATTCCTCTTATCTAATTTTAATACACAAAAAACAATTATTTGGTTATTCGAGTTCAAAAGGGGGGGGGGGTTTTATTTTCAAAAAAAAAACACTTTTAAAAAGTGTTTTTTTTTAGCACGACAGAGAAAAATTTATACCATAAAAAGTGCAAGCTAACTTTTTAAAAATATGAAAACTTAAAACATCAAATCTCTGTCGGTTTTCTTCCATAAAAAGAAATAATGATCGACTAAAAAAAAAGTATTTTTCTATGATAAATAGAGCTGGTAACCTTCAAATTTTCACACTTTCACTAAATAATGTATATATTTCGAATAAAAAATATTGTTATGAGCGATTTTTCGTAAATAAAAATCAGAAAATCTGCATATTATAACTCATAATTCACAACGATTATTGATCATTTGCTGTTTTTATAAATAGTAACAATTTTATGACAACGAAAATGTTTATGAAAAAGCCCAGTAAAATATAATTATCTGAGACACATTTTTTAAGCAGAAAGAATACTTTTCAAACAGTTTCCCCATTTCAAGATATATTACACACACACACAGAAAGCACTTAACTATAACTTATAATATATCCATAATACGTCGAAGTTACCTTTCCAGTATCATCTTTGAAATATTTAATCAGTAATTGTAAACAAACAGCTCATACTTACAGCAAACCAAGCTAGATGTGGAAATCTTGTAGATTGTAGATTTTAATCTATATAATTATAGACCAGGTAACGCATTAAGAATGTAGTAGATATGATAACCTAAGCATTATATCTTACAAAAATTCTGCTTCGATAATAAGAAAAAACAAGAGATGCATAGAATAAATTTAACTGGGTTCTAGATCAGAACAGGAGAGAATAATAAACACGTTTTCTTAACTGCCGAGTCGAGATTTTGTTAAACATCTGATTCTAAAGGTTTTTACATCTAGAGGGAAGTCAGGAATGCAAAATTTTCCTTCGAACAAAACGGAATAGGACTGTTTTGGTAGTGGAAAGTTGTATGGGAAGAAAAAATCATCGATGGACGTGCGCTCCCAGATGCTTCCAACAGAGATTCTTAAAACATTATGTAAAATATTTCAAAGGTACATTTGGGTCTTATTTGCTTTTCCCACTACCTCTGGACGAAAATGTTAGTCAACAAAAACAAATCTCGTTCACAAATTCCTTGGTAAAAAAAAAATCATTAAGCGAATACCGCGCGCGCAGCTGCTAAAATCTCTTGATTTGAACCAGATAAGGAACTTATAGGGCTACTTTGTAAAAGCAATTCAAACAATATATAAAAAAAAAAAATTAAGCCAATTCCTACTTAGATCAACAAAGAAAAATTTTATTATAGCTACTTTTTATTAAACAGTTACAATTAATATAAATATGTATATATACATAGGACAGAATCACAACATTAAATGGTTTAATAATTAACATTAAAGTAAAGTATTGTCATCCAAAACAATCATGTATATAAAATTTCAGCTCAATTGAGCGCTTTAAAATGTATTTAATTAACGATTGAAAATCCAACCAAGATAAGTAAATATAGAGATTGTGAGCTAATAGTACGAATTGAAAAAAAAAAAAATCGATAAGCGAATACCGCGCGCGCGTAGCTGCTAAAATCTCTTGATCTAAACCCGATAAGGAAACTTATAGGGCTACTTAGTAAAAGCAATTCCAAAAAAATACAACTGGGGAAAAAAACATCATTCTAGTTGACTGCAGTTGCACAAAACTTCATGATTAAAAGAGAACTAAATTATAATGCCACAGACAATATGTTCTATTACATAAATAACCTTTTAAAAAAAAGGGAATTTTCCCATTAAAATATCATTTTTTCCCCTGCAACGACT
>BMAV01001390.1:28723-87973 GCA_019973955.1 Trichonephila inaurata madagascariensis | reverse complement strand
TCCTCCTCTCAATATTACTTTGACGGCTATTCTCAAATACCTCAAAATCATTTCTCCATTATTTGTTACCCAACCTCGAATTTCCCCCAGTTTCTGCGAAGCATCAAAAATTAGGCATCCTATGCGCGTTTTGACCCCGTCTTTCCACATTATCACTATTCTGCAAACCCCCTTTTTTAATTTGCAAGAATACCTCTTCAAATTTAGCCAATATTTCCAAAAGTTGTACCGTGTTCTGCGGATTGCGAGCTTCTACATAGTCCGGGACTTGTGATTCGAGTCTAACAAAATGTGATCAACCAATTCCGCCTGCGACATCCTTAGCTTTTAAACTCTTATGTATTTTAGCAAATCGTAAACAAAGTCTGTTGGTTCCTGATTTCTTCCCTGCTGTGACGCGAAAAACCTAGCCCCCAATCTTTCTTATTTTGATTGCGGGAAAAGCTTTGCTAATTCACCCCTTGAGCTGCGCGAAATCCGTGGCTGTATCTTGCACTAACACCGATCCAAATATTGAGTACCAATCTTGACCCCCCTTCCCTGAGATGACTTTTCAAATAAGCACATGACAGATTCTCGGTATTTCAAGTAACTGTATTTGATTATCTATAGCCTCAGAAATTCTGTGACTTTCTCAGACCCGGAAAAACAATTTCAGGTAAAATACCAAACCCTCCTGCATTACCTAACCCAGAATTATAATTGTTCGGGTTGTGACATAGCCATCTGTCGATAGCTATGTCTTGGGGTTCCGCGTAAGTTAGAGGTGTGGGATTATCGGAAGGATATGAGCATTCTATAAATTCTTAATAGACTTTTATTAAGAATTTAACTTAAATTATATATACGAACAAACTATATTAAGTGAGAATAAACCAAAGGTACGGCCGTTTAACTAAGTCAGATCGTGCAATTAGATCACTTATCAATATAACTAATTAGATCCTCCTAACTCAATTAAATAATTTTAGCGTTCAGAATATAACCCTCCTACCTTGGTTGAAGGCTCAACGACTGGATACTTTCAGGTAGACTGATGTGCTCTGTGCAAAGATGCCCCTTTTGTATATATTAGCGAGTGGGCGTCTCTGTGATTCCCGAAAGGCCGTTTTAAACACACTTCCAACTGTTCCACACTAAGCTTTCTCAAGATTGCCATTCTTTCTACTAAACTTCTATCCTTTTAAAGGGTTATCTTATTTGCATTGTTGCTTCGTTTTTCCTCTTGGAATTGGGTTGGAAAAGTTTTGCCATTAATCGTGGCCGTCAAAGAACGTAGGAGTTATGTTAGAAGAAGAACGCGAGAGATGTCACACTGTATCAGTGCTACTCAATGTGTTTTATGATTAATTTAACAATACTAAGTTAAGAACAAATTTAATAATTACCAGTGACCCCATGTGATTGTCATACATAAAATTATATACAAAAAGTAACACATATCTTGATAATTTGTACGGCTTATAATAAATCCCTTAAAACTGCCAAATAAAAGTTACAGTATTAGCTTCCCAATGCCAATCGTTTTCCACGTAGGTGCGAGTATTAGATGTATTGGGGGAAGAGGAATAAAGTAGGAAATATATATAATCTGAAATAAGTAAATCCTTCGGAAACATTGTCAAGGTCATTTTATTGCATTTAGAAACCTTCGGAAAAATTTTATGAATAACAGTACACAGAAAAAAATCAAACTTTGGAAAGACGTATATTTACGTCATGGGAAATTAAGGCTTTGGCTGAGCAAGACGTTCATATAAACCAGAGGTACTTTGGAGGTTAAACTCGTACAATAGTTTTAGCATCAAAGTATAGTCTTATTGAATTCAATACATTGATATTGTATGAGGGGGGCGCGATGAAAATTATGACTGAATATCTGGTCGCGAATATTGAAACTTTAAGAAACACTGATTTAACGATAAAGAAAAATATCAATTGTTATTGGTGCGGACTATTATTTTCAAGTAGTTATAGGTAGAATTACACGTCTAAACAAAAATCTTGTAGCAGTAGAGACATTATTTGGGTGGTCTTTACAAGGGTAGAGTATAAATCGTGAGGAACTTTTAACAATGAGTGTTATTGTTAATGAATCCAATATTTCGAAACAGTTTAGTGAATTTTGGGATTTAGAGAATTTAGGAATATATATAGTTGCAGAGGTGTCTGATGAGGAAAATATTGATACTCTGATATAATATATGAATTTGAAGCGGTAATTTCATACCAAAATAAGCGGTATAAAGTTAAATTTACTTGGAAACCTAACACATGAAAACATTGTTAGAAAAAATGAAGAAATTGCTAGGAAAAGATTTCTAAAGTTGAGATCACGTTTTAACAATGACATTTCCTTATTTGAGGATTACAAATTAGTTGTAAATAATTATCTTTCTGAGAATATCATAGAACGCGTTCCATTTGAAGAAGAAAATCTGAAGCATAATACCTTTTATCTACCACATAGAGCAGTAATACTTACTGATAAAACTTTAAGCAAATTACGAATCGTATTTGATGCATCTTCACATGCGAAAGCACAACTATCTTTGAACGATTGCTTACACACAGGGCTAAATTTTATACCTAACCTATTTTTTCTATTAATCAAATTTAGAATGAATCCAATTGCATTTGTAGGTGACATAAAAATGGCATTTTTTTATGATTGAGATAGACGAAAGTGAAAAGGATTTTACAAGATATTTCTGGGATGAAAATCCAGGAATTGATTTAGAAAACAAACGGCTTGAGATTTTCCTAATTACTAGGGTTTTATTTGGAGTGAAATCAAGTCCATTTCTCCTTGCAGCTACGATAAAGCATCATCTTAAAAAATATGTGGATACTTTTCCTGATACTTTTAACCATCGGGTAGCTCCATTAAAAACTGTTTTGATCCCTAGATTGGAGCTCACGGGTGCACTTTTATCAACAAGATTAAGCGATAAAATTGCAACTGCACTCAAATTACCTGTAAGTCGATTTTATCCGACTGATTCGTCTATAACATGTTACTGGATCAAAGGGGATTTTAATAGACAAAGTGTTTGCAAGAAATATAATTAAAAAATTTCAAAAACTAAGTGATCCCAGGGAATGGTGCCACTGCAAATGAAAGGATAATCCTGCCAATTTAATAAGTTGGGGTTTGCCTTTAAATGATTTTAAAAATAACAGAATATGTTGGTATGGCCCCAAGTAGTTGGCAATGAAACAAACAGAATATGGCCATTATTTTCAGAACCTACAATTGAAACCGAAATAAACATCGATAAATTAGAGTTGAAGAAATCAATTAAAGTAAATACAACAGTTGAAAAGAGGCAAATTGAAAATAATTTAATCTCTAGATATTCCTCTTTTAGTAAATTCTGGCTTGCAAACCACATTATATTTAATAAGACAGTTTTATTGGATCCCATCGGGTCAGAACCGTGTAAGAAGAATACTAAATAAAAGTGTTACATGTTTTCGCACGAAAAACCAGACAATAAACTAGATGATGGGAGATTTACCACAAGACCGAATTGTGCCTTCCAGAACCTTTGAAAAAGATGGATTAGATTACGCTGGCCCCATAACCACGAAACCAAATTTTAAAAGATCAAGAGTGACTTTAAAATCGTATATTGTCATATTCATTTGTTTCAGTACAAAAGCCACACATTTAGAAGTCGTTTCCGACTTGACCACAGAAACCTTCCTAGCATGTCTCCGACGATTTATAGCAAGGAGATCCAAGCCATCCGTCATTTGGAGTGACAATGCAACGAACTTAAAGGGAGCAAGAAACATTCCTAATGATTGGAATTGCGGGTTCCGGGAGGGCCATTCAACGCTACACCAGTTAATACGAGTCACAAATATTATAAATGAAGGGTTCGCTCACAAATTTTACACTGTCGGTGTCTTTTTAGATGTCAAAAGGGCATTTGATAAAATGTGGCACGATGGCCTCACGTACAAGTTAATTAAACTGCAGTTCCCTGACTACTTAGTTAAAATTATACATAATTTTTTACACAATAGAACTTTTAGAGTTCGTGTAAATAATTCATACTCTAACTCAGGATCTTGCCTTTCTGGCGTTCCTCATGGTTCTGTACTTTCACCTTACTTGTATAACATTTACACTCACGACTTCCCACAACACTCCACCGTCAGTACTTGCCTGTTCGCGGATGATTCCGCTGTGTTATCGCAAGGAGTCCAGCTGAAATACACTATTAAAGCTATACAAAACTTTCTAGACAAACTTGAAATTTGGCTTACACACTGGAGGATTGCAATAAATGTCCGATAAATCACAAGCAATAATATTTAGGAAATAGGGGGTCATCGACCCACCTTTCCAGCTCACACTCTTTGATGGCAACATCCAGTGGGTTTCGGTAGTGAAATAGCTTGGCCTACACATCGATAGCCGCCTAACGTTCAAAAAACACATCGACTATCTCTCTGAAAAGTTCTGGGGTAGAATACATTTAGCCATCTCCCTTGTCGGGAGAAGGTCACCTCTATCTCTAGAAAATAAAGTCATTCTTTACAGACAAGTCTTGCCCCCAGTGATCACGTACGCTTCCCCGGTCTGGGGTGCGGCAGCTACCACCCACATGAAAAAAATTCATGTAATTCAAAACAAAATACTCCGCGTCATGACAAACGCACCTTGGTACGTTCGGAATGACGTTATACACAACGATCTACATGTGGAGCCGATTTTTTTCTAATTACATCACTAAACTTTCTAGAAATGTTTTTAAAACTTTAGAATCTCATGACAATCCAATTATCAAAGCACAAACATTGTTTACTTATCTTCATCCTAAAATCAAATAGGCATACTCTTCAACGAAGTGGAGAAACCCGCTTCGCCCCCATAACACGACAATTCCACTCTTTTCACACTCTTGAACAACACAAGCAGTTTCGCTACATTGCATCATTCCTTTTGGGTTCATTTGGTAAACTGTCACCGACTTGATTAACTGCCTCTGCCGTCCCGTTTTCCTTCCTGCGTTTCTCCCCTCCGCCCCACTGGCGTTCTACTTCGATGGAACGTTGTGCTTGGGGGCTCGTTCATCCCTCCCCATTCGGGTGAGCTTTTTTCATTTGACGTCCTTCCTTCACATGGTTTTTCTTTTTCTCCCATCCTTCTGGGAATAGGCGCCTTTGGCGCCGGCGCCCGCGATCATCTAATTTTAGTTAGTTATGATTGGAACGAAATTTTCAAGTTCAACACAACTCAGCTATTCAGCGTGGAAGAGGGAATCGAAGGGAACTTCATTCCACTCGCTTCTCCCCATTGCGGTGGATTGTGGGAAGCAAACATGAAGAGTAGTCGGTACCCCCTATACCGACAATGTTAAATATAGATTTTTTAGGAACCTGTTTCTCAAAACTATTAAATATAAAAACTTCAAATTTTGTCTGTATAGTAATTAGGCTTTTTTATTTAAATAATGGTAAAATATTTCAAATATATTGCTTACTTTTTAAAAAAAAAATTATCGTAGAAGTATCACTTTGAAATTTTTGAAAATTGTCATTTTTTTTACGATAACTGCTTTTCAGCAAAATATTTTGGGAAAATCTTTAAAAAAACAGCTCCATTATATATAGTTACATATTATTTATGGGCAGTAAAAATTGCATAAACATGCATTGAGTATTTTCTGTAAAAAAGGTACACGCAGTTTGAAAACAATCATTTTGAGAAAATTCATTTTTAGTGTAAAAAGGCACTTCATTACAAAAATAATGAATTACAACATGCATTTGGCTCTATTTTATTAAATATTAGCTTATTCTCTATAACTTTTAAGACTTTTTAGTCTTTTCTTTTACTTTGATTTCTCAGAAAATACATATATAGCATTTTTTACTTTTAAACTATCGAGGTTTTTAGTAGCGGTTATACATTATTTTACTCAAATTCTGTATCAATTTTTGAAAAACTTTCAGTTCCGATACATTACTATTGTGACTGAAGACGATCTTTTATCTATATACTATTTTATTTACATTATGTACGGGGAACTATATCAAAAAAACGTAAACATGGATCAAATTCTGCTTTTATTCTAATTCTTCCTCCGTTGCCAATTCCGCTAGCTCAATAACAAGTTACATAAATAGAAAAGACAACAGGAAGTGAAATATAACAACTTTCATCAAATTTGACTACTAAGCATGATAAATACTATTTGAAAATGTGTCAATACATGAAAATATGGCTTTGGTAATACATGATTATACGATATTTCGAAAAGGTTCTTTAGTGTTTTATATATTCACCTGTAAACACAGTTTCTTAAAGCCTCATAATTAAAAAAATTTCCTTTAAATATTAGATAAATGGTATTCAAAACAACAAGAAATTTGTTTTTTGAACATGAAATTTATGTATTTTTATGTATGTAACGAGCTACGTGCAACGAAAAAAGGCATTGCATTTTGAGATATTTATATACCTTTTACTAAGTAACTATTGAACACCAAAGTTTAAAAATTTGTATAAATACACAATATATATGAAAGGCATAGTAAAAATTTCATGCATTCAGTAAATTTATAGAAAAAAGAATACACAATTTAATAAAAATTGTCATTTTCTGTGTTATGAAATCTGCATTTTAGCTAAAAAAAATATCTGAGGAATATTTCAAAAAGGTATATCTTTAGTATCACCCACCCTAGAATTGTACTAAAAAAATTGCTCCAAACAAGCGCGATAAATGATATTGCCAAGTAACTTGTTCCGCACAATTTAATAAAAATTGTCATTTTCTGTGTTACGACAAATGCTTTTTAGCTAAAAATGTCTGATTATTTACATGATTTTCCACAAATTCTGTATCAATCTTGAAAGAATTTTCAGTTTTGTGATGCATTACTTACATCAAAGTTAACCATAGAATATCTTTAATGTCTTGTAATAATGTATCAATATGTAAAAGTAATGAATTGAGAACATGCGATTATACGACATTTCGAAAGTTTTCGTTATGGATTTGAATGTTAATATACTCACACACAACTTCCTAAAGTATCAGAATTCAAGTTTCTCTATATGTTAGACAAGTGATTTCTAAAACAGCCACAAGACTGGTTTTTTTTTTTAAATCTGAAATTCATTTATTTTTTATGTATGTAACAAGCTTCTCGCAACAATAACGACAATATGTCTTTTGTAACTTTTTCTCAGAAACTATTAAACATTAAGACTCAAGATTTTGTCTATATATTGAATAAACCTTTATCTTTATACTTCTGTGAAATTTTAAAAATAATTTGTTCAGTTTCTTTTTTAAAAAAAAAAAAAGATAATTTTTGTAAAACATATTAGGAATTTCATAAAAATTGCTTTTTTTTTTTTTTGTGTGTGTGTTTTGTTATGACATGAATTTTCTATCTAAATGGTTTAGAAATATTTTAAAAACTTCAATTCAAAATACACAAGTAAATATCCATGCATGCAGTAAGTAGGTTTAGGTAAAATAAAATTTTTAGAAAACAGTAAATTTTATAAAAAAAATCTTACTTTTTCAAAGAAAAAGCTTAAAAAATCTTGTAATCCTATTTATGTTTATCTACAAATTTTATCTTTAATTTTCTTTTTGTTAATATGATTAAATTTCGAATCATACTCTAACTATAAGCTATAAAGTTCCCTCCAAAACCTAACACAGTTAAGCTTGCAGTTAAAAGTTAATGGCGTTTAATAAATGAAAAAGATAGAGGCTTTTCATCAGTTTAAATAGCCAATAATGTCAATTTTATCTGTCAAAGTGGGAGTGGTCGCCAGCTGATGATTTTTTAATAGTCATTCTAAAATACTTCTAATTCATAAAATGGCTAGTACGTTATGTCATTGGAAAGGTTCTGATTTGGAGATTTTAGAAATAACAAAAAATCGATTTCCAAAGGCTTTTACCCGACTGACTGCCCTTAAGCTCATGAAACGCATTTTATTGAGGGTAGCGAAATCAGCTATCATGAAATTCGAAAACTTTGGTTTCTCAAATCGAAGCAGCTCTGAATTTACGTCCTTTGTCTCCACTTTCTTCGAACCCCAATGATTTTAACCCTTTAACTGCGGGACATTTTTTGACGGGAAATACTATTAAATCTTTTTCTGAACCTTATACTGCTTCGATTTCTATCCTATCATTCCAGGTGGAAACTCATTCAATTCCTGCGAAATAAGTTCTGGAACCGTTGGAGCCCAGAATATCTCTCTTATCTTCAGATCCGTGCTAAGTAGAGTGTACAGAACCTTAACTTGAGGGAGAATCAGCTCGTTCTTTTGAAGGATTCCAACACCAAGCCCTTGGACTGGCCTATGAAGAGTATTCTCGAAGTATTTCTCGGTAGTGATGATCTTGTGAGAGTAGTTAAAATTAAAACCTCATCAGGTATTTTAAAGGAGCTATCACCTTTGCCTATTCCAGATGATCCTGCAGTTGTAGAACAAAACATTTGAACATTTTACAATTTCTTTGAACTTTATATATAACTATTGCTTTACTTTAACTTTACTACTATTCCATTTATACATTTTTTCTAATTTGATTTTTCAGTATTATTGATAACGCATGCTATTTAAGAAATTGCTGATTTGATTTCTCAGAATTATTGATGATGCATGCGATTTAAGAATTGAATTCATAGGATTTTATTTGTACTATTTTATATTGTATGAATTTTTTTTTATTTGAATTACTTTTGAATTTTTTAATTATCTTAGTGTAAACTCCATAGGAGTTTAAGTGAGGAGTAATGGTAGAACCCCTCAGAATAGAGGGCTCTGCTTGTAAAAACCTTCTTTGTTTACACCAGAAATCTTCCGTACGTGACTGAGTGTAGACGCACTCCATATTCCCTTAAACTTATTATTTAATCTTACACTTATCTTCGATGATTTACTGAATTGAAATTGAGTCTAATTTTGATTATATGAACATTGATTGATATAAAAAGCATTCTACCACTGACTGATTTGAACCATTGATGACCGAAGCAGTATGTATGTCCGAAATGTGGAAAAAGTATGCAATTGAGAGACAGAACGGGTAAGAAAGTGAATGATGGTTTTTGAATGGTACTTCAGAAATCAATCAAGTGTGAAATAGGGTAACCATCATGTGTTTAGGAGTGTAAGGATAGGATCTTGGTTTAAATTGAGTAATATGGATATGTGTTCCGTTTTGTTAGAAATGCAAAAATGTTTTGGAAGGTGCCCTCAGAAATATGGCATAATTTCTGTAGGGAACCTATCGTCATCATAAATGCCGGAAAAAGCAGCATTTTTAAAGGTAAGTGAAATTATTTCCATTTTTAAATGCGTCATTTTTGCAGCGACTTTTCAGTTTCAAAACTTTAAAATGCTATTTTTTAATGATTTTCCTTCCGCCATCTTAAATTTCGAGCTCCGGCGTTGCGTGTTGGATAGGATTGCTACTCCAAAACACGCAAAAACGCACCAAATTGGCGATTTTTTAAAATTTGGCGGAAAGGTGGCCGATTCGACAATTTCACCGAATTTTTAGTTGAATGCAAAAGGTAAGAAAGAATTGATTGAATTGTGTATGAAGGAAGAATTGATTGAATTGTGTATGAAGGAAGAATTGATTGCTTCAAATTATGAATGTCCTAAATGAACTGAGCAAATGGGATTATATACGAAAGAAAGAGTATTGTTTTGGATAGATTTGAATGGAGAAGTCGAATGGATATGTTCGACCCTTACCTTGCACAATATATATGTTGGTGCTCCCGTGGTCATTCGCTTAGCGATGAGGCCTTCAAGACTTTTTTTTTTTAAATCTGCTGTTATACTGTACCCTCCACTCGGAAAAGATCAGCAGTAAGAAAATACCGTATTTTCCTGTATATAATCCGCAGTGGCGTATTATCCGCAAAACCTTTTTTCAAGTAAAAAAATAAAAAACGTTGCATAATTCGTGACAATTTTTAAGGCTAATAATCCAAAATATATACTGCCAATAATGTGTTACGTAAAAAAAATTTAAAAAGAAATACACAATATAATTAAAATTATAAGTAATAAATTGTACAGTATTTTTTTTTCGTATAATCTTATCTCTATTGGACATTTATTGTTTCCGTAATTTCTGTACTTTCCATTTAAATGTGTCTGTTAATTCGATATCTAAAGGCTGCAATTTCTTTGTCAGTCCTGCATGTATCAGTTGAAGAAGCAGACTTCGTGGCATTTTTAACATTCTCATTAAGATGTGCTTCATCGAGTTCATAATTCAAAAGCTTTGGGTCACAATTTTCAAAATCACATTCATTTCATCACATTCAATTCACATTTTCATTTTTTTTCTCTCCACAATTGAATATTTGATTCGTTAATATTAAACGATCTTGCACCCACACACACACACAAAAAAAAAATTTCCGATTTTCTACTTCGGTAACCTTCTCTATAACGTTTAGTTCAAAATCCGCCGTGTAATTTACACACTTTTGCTTTAATATGACGATATTTGAAACATGAATATTTTCAGGAAGAAACAGCTCAGGACAAGACGGAATGCAAAATGACGCTAGCGACTAACAAATGTAAAATATTTCCGAGGAACCAAATTCGTTCCTGAACGTAATTGGACAAAACTGATTGTAGCTGAAATACGTCAGTCGAGACGCAAAAGCTTTCAAGCGCCATCTGTTATTTATTTTATAAAACATGAATGGTTTTTTTAAAATTTTTTGTAATTTTTTCTGAAAAAATTTTTTTACACATTATTCTTGGGCGTATAATACGAAATAAATTTTAAAAAATTTTTTAAACACAAAAAAAATACGGTATGCGCTTTTTTTTTCTTAATATATTTGTTTAAATTTTTGATTTTTTAAATCAGGGCCCCTACAGGTGTGCAGCTCAGGTGGGGGAAGTGGGAAAAGGCCCAGGGA
The DNA here is from genome assembly GCA_019973955.1 of Trichonephila inaurata madagascariensis. NCBI lineage: Eukaryota > Metazoa > Arthropoda > Arachnida > Araneae > Nephilidae > Trichonephila > Trichonephila inaurata. The sequence continues at coordinate 77,023 of BMAV01001390.1, read as the reverse complement.
ATTCTATCGATCCAAAAATTTTGGAATTTCTCAAAAAAAAATTTTTATAATAAGTTGAAAAAATTGGAATTTTTAGTTATTGAAAAATCAAAAAAGTCCGATAGCATAAATAAGTTCAAAAAAATAAAAACAATTTCCGGGGAACTTCCCATTTCCTTCATCAGAGCCCCTCCATCAGGGGCGAATATAAAGATGGGGCCCCGGTTTTAATCAAAAAGTCGAAAAAATGTTATAAGGTCATATTAAGAGTTATTTTCATGTTTATAAAAAATGTCACTGGTTTCAACCGATAAACTTTCCATGTGATTCTAATCCGGACCCACAATAAAAAAGTTTTAGGCTGATAAAATTACTAAAAATAAGAAAAAAAGGAGTGGTATGGGTCAAAAAGAAAAAATTTTTTGCGGTTCGCAAAAAAAAAATCGTTTGAGGAAAAAGAAAATTAAAATGAAAAACCTTCGTTTGTTATTTTCCCTTGTAAATGAAAAACCTTTTGGGGGGTTGATTTCGAATGGCCCATAAAAGTATTTTAAGGTTTTTTTTTTCAAAAAAGCTAAAATTTTTTCAGAAGGGTTTTTCCCCATTAAAGAAAAGAACATTGATTTTATTTTTTTTTGGGTTTCTTTTAATTGGGGGGGGGGGAGGGGTTTAAGGGAAAAAGTTTTTAATGGAAAAAATGATGTAAAGCGTCAAGATTTATGACTGCAAGGACGAATAAAAAAGGGGGGTGACCCTTAAAAAAAAAAGACCCCAAAAAAACTGAAAAAAATTTTAAACAGTTTGATTTCCGAACTAGTTTCTTTTAGTTTCCGCTTATACGACAAGAAAAAAATCGAACAACAAAACGGTTAAAAAAAAAAGGAAACTATATTTTCCCTTTCAAATTCTCTTTTTCGATTTTTAAGATTTAATGCCCAGGTATTTTTTAATCATTGCATAAGATAAAGTGAAAAAAAAAATATTTTGTTGCATTTGTGCTATTAATATTTTATTTATTTATTTTTCGTTTCACATATATAAAAAAAATAAATGAGTTTCTTAGAATATTTTCATGTTGATTCATATTTAAGTGTATTTTTCGTAGCTTGAATGTACCCTAATCTTCTTAAAACATTTTCAATTGGCATTGTTATTTAAATGAAAAATTATTTACCCCCCGTGTAAAAAAATTTTAGTCATTATGAAAACGGTAGTAGTTCATTTAAAAATAAAAACACTAATGAGCCTTTTTGGGATATTCATTAATTATTTACCAATTGGATCCCCCAACAATACTCGAAAAAAAAAAAAAGTGGTTATATATTTATTTTGATGATTTTGTTTGTAATCTTAACTATTTTTTAATTTGTTTATAATAAAAAGAACCAATCTATAATTTCAAATATTTAATTTAAATTGCTTCAAATTGAAAAAAATTTTTAAAGAAATAAAGTATGTTAAGTTTACTTAAAGATAAAAAAATTTTTTTCTTCTTTTATTGAGGTAACATGTGAAAAAAACACAATTTTTTTAATGTACCTAAGACGCTAAGAGAACCATTATTTTTGAGATTGAAATTTAAAACACAAATTTTTTTTTTTTTTTTTTTGTTATTTTAAGACTGATTTTCACGATACCTTCTTGATTAAGATGTTTTGCCCAAAGAATTTGAAAGAATATTTAATGCAACCTAATAATTAATTATGTGTATAATTAATTATAAAAATACATAAAAATCATATAATTTCTCTAAAATATTGTATAGAATTCTGTATGCATCTAATAAAGTTAATCAAAATTCCTCTATAACAATCTATACCAATATTTAAAATCTTTAATAAAGGCAACAATAAGAATGTCAGAACTATTGCAGAAATTTCTTATAAAAAGCATTTAATGAAAGGCTTATTTTTACAGAACAATAATAAATATTGAAAAATATAGGTAATATTTTTTAGTTGTTCCTAGTAGTATAAAACTATTTAATTAAAGTGATTGTAAAATGCATCACAGATATAAAAATATGATAAACACAATTTATAAAGTAGATAAGTGATTTCTTCCTCAAACAAAACAGAAATGTGAAAAATTATTCAATAAGTAGTAAGGTTGTATAATATTGAGTATTTTTTAATGTAATTAAGATTATAAATTTAGTTAAAAATTTTAGATTTCTCTTGTGATATTGTGGCTTTTGTCAAAAAGTTTTGAGTTATCTTAGAAATTTCAAATTATTCTAGAAATGTTTTATTGTTCTGTTTAGTCTCAAAGTATTAAGATATTTAAAAAAAACAAGCAAAAAAGTATAATAATAATAATAATGTTTTTATTAACTTATATTTAGAAACTTTAAAAGGAAACTTTACAAATTCAGAGTATTGGGTGAGTGAGTGAATGTAGGGTTTTATGGCGCAAGAGCCAATTTTGGCCAAGCTGCGCCACAGACACTCGTTAGAAAAGAAACATTTCCTTTTTTTAAAAAGTACATAAAATTACATCCGCACATGTATATATATATACACGCATGCATGCAAATCCGCACACGGCAAACATGCGGGTCGGAAAACCAACATTGTTGGTTAAAAACAAATAAAGTAAAATAATCAAAACATTTAAAGAAATCCAAGAAGTAGTAATACAAATACCAAAATAAGTAATCGAAAATATTCAGAAAAGATTAAACTAATTTAACACAATACAAAATAAATACCAAAATGTTATTAATAACGAGAATAATGAGAAATCTAATTAAAACAAATCAATTAGTTTTTTTCACATATGTATTTCGAAATAATTGTCTGTGGTCTCGACGTGAAATGAAGAAAAGGGAAATTTGAATGGCAAGAAAGAGGGCCGAAAATAGAGAAGGATCACTAGGGTACCCCGAGGTCGTGACACCCGTGTTTACCCTTGAGGAAAAGGAAAAGATCACTAGGGTACCTCGGGATTGTGACACCCGTACTCACCTAAAGAAGGTGAGCCCCCTGAGGGGTTCAGAGTATTGGGATTGTGTTTCTAATTTTTTTTTAAAAAAACACCTTAGAGTTTTTGAAAGCTTTTTTTTGGTGGAGATATTTTAATAATTTTCAATAAGTAATCTGGAACTAAGCTACGTTTTGTTCTAGAGATGAAACTATGGTTTCTATAAAGAATAAAAGAATGAAACAAAATATACTTGTATTAAATCAGAAATTTCATAATTCCAGTCAGAAAATTTGAAAAGATGAAATGTAATTCTTTGGATTTTGGGAAAAAAAAAATTAAAAGCTTAAGATTATTATTTTAATTTTCTAAATATTTGATGGAAAAATTGCAATAATAAATAGAAAACTTAAAAAGTTTGAAAATTTAGATTCGATTAAAAAGTTTTTAGTTTTTTTTTAATTCAAAATTTATAACTTTGTCTTTATGTAACTTATTACATGGCCAAAAAAGGAATTTTTGCACTTCAAATTTTAATTTGAGTTATTATTAATGTGTTTTACTTTTATTCTTATATAAGTAGATGAGTTTTAACGTCCCGGTTAAGTATTAGTAAAAATAAAAGTTCTCTAGGGGAGGCACATTGGGGTTTTGCCAGGGCGGCCGATACCTAGGATCGGCCTGGTTTCAATATATTTTTCACTACGAAATTTATCTTGTCCCACTAATTCACTTGACGCCATTGTCATTTTTGCTTGGCGCCATCCGTTCTGTTTTGGCGCTTTTTTCAGTTTGTCGTCAAGGGTGTGGGTCTCCTAGGATTTTACCCAGCAATGCAATCAATAATTTTACAAAATAGCTGTAAATTTAATCTTGATGTTATTTTTTCGTAAATGACCATAATTCTGAAGATGTTTGCCAAATAAGGTCCATTACAAATTTATCAACTTCCATCCCGTCAAAAATTTTCAAATTTGTTGAGTAATGCAGGGGTAGTGAGATATACCCGTGTGCCATAGATTGCTGAACCCTGAATTACCCTTTGATGGAGCTTAAAAGAAAATTTTTTTAAAAAAAATAATCATGGCACATTACAAGGGAAAAATATGGAACACTACTTGATGTGTGTTGTGTGTGCATTACATAATATCTTACAGATATAACAACTAGAATAATTCTTGAAAAGTTTTTTTTTTGGGACTCTTACATATTATCCCCCAAAAAATATAATCACCAACTCTATTAAGGGTCACATACCTTTTTAAAAAATCGAAAATGGTTAAAAATAGTGAGCTCTTTAAAAACTCTATAATTTTTATTATTGTTTCCTGGAATGTAAATTTGGAGGAATAAACAAATAGATATTACTTACTTAAAACATATCCAACAAACACATTTTTAATTAGGGGTAAATTTTTTTAAATTTGATAATTACAAAAGAAATTTTGGTTTTTTTTTTCGCAAGTGATATGCATTACGCGCAGCCTTTTTAAAAAAGTTACCAATATTTTTTGATGAAATTTTTGCTCAATGTTGAAAATTGTGTTATCTTTTAAATGACGAAGTATGAAACACTGATTTAAAATTTTTAGTAAACTATAACAATTTAAAATTTAACTATAAAATTTTTAAAAAACTGTCGATATTTTTTATTTGTAATTTTAAATTTTTTCATTAAAAATTCAAACTGGTTCGTTATTTTAAGTACAGATATGGTCAGAATATCCAGTAAAAATTTTATCATTTTCCATGGAACGGTTTTGAAAATATCATGCGCGTAATGAGAAAAAAATGACGTTCTGAGAAAAATGACATCAAACATAAAATTTGTGACGTCTCTCGCGTCCTTCTTCTAACATAACTTCTAAGTTCTTTGACGGCCACGATTAATGGCAAAACCTTTCCAACCCAATACCAAGAAGAGAAACGGATCGAATATGCAAAATGATATACTTTAAAAAGGATAGAAGTTTTGATATATAGCGGCAAGTCTAGAGATAACTTAGTGTGGAATCACTAGAAACAAGTGTTTGACGTCCTACAGCTCTGGAAGAAGGATACGCGTTCATCTCAATTAAATTATAATAAAGATTAAGAAAGTTCGAATCTTCTCATCTAAAAATTACGTAATAGGTATTACCCTCAATCGATGAAGGAAGGTGACTCTACAAAAGGTACATTTTGTATAGGAAGTTAGATTAGCCGCTAATTTATTATAATTAAGATAAGTGATCTAGTTGCGCGATCTGGACTTGAATATAAGGTTTAATTGGGTGTTAACTCTCACCTTTAAGGAAGTTGTTAATTAGAATTAAAGTAATTTAAGTTATTCTTAATGTTGTGTTAAGAATTACATAATGTCTCATCATTTAGATAATCCTCACACCTCTAGCTTATTATGGATCCTACTAGACATAGTCATCATAGATGGTTATAAATGCAAATTTACCATTAAAGTATATATATATTACTTGGTTAATTAATTTAAATTAAAACTAATGTAAAGTTTTATATCAATAAATTTCAATTTATTAAAATTATTATAACTAAAAACATATATTTTACCAATGCGTACAAGCATCAAACGATTTTAAAAAAGCTAAAAATAATCAAAGTAAACAAAGTGATTCATTTCTTCAAAATAAAGTTAAAAAAATATATATATAAATATTACTTAAAAACAATTAATATTTTAAATTAAACAAGTATTACTATAAATATTAAGTAATTTTGATATGAATGCAGTGTATTACTATGATTCTAAAATTTTAAAAATTCGCCACATGCATACGATGCCCCTCTTTTCATTTAAATTTTTTTACAAGTAGTTTAAATTGCTTTTTTTTTTAACCTGTAGCATTTTTTTTGCAAAAATTTTAAAAAAGTCGCCTGCAGTCTAAATTTTTTTTTATATCTACTAAAGTTAAAAATTTTTTCCCAAATTTTACCAACAGTCAGAAAACGATTGCAAAATTTTTTAGTCTGCTTGATTGCCATCAGAAAAAATGACAATTGACTCATTTGTAGAAATATCAACAATCTTTCTCCCAAAACCAAAAAGTTTTTGGGCATAATTTCCATATTAATGAGTTAATGGATTCATTATTATTTTGGGTTTTTAAACCCCCCAGACTTTTTTGTAGGAGTTTAGGTTTTGATAGATCATTAAATGCAGGTTTTATGGCATCCATTACTGGGGCAATTTGTTACTGTTTTTAAAAAGTTTTACACTCCCCTAATACTTGATTTTGATATTTAACAAAAATTAGGACCTACAGGACAAAAACTGTGCAATGGTTCTTCGCCTTTGAACGTATATTGAAATATACCCCCCAAAACAGCTTTTCGCATGTCCGACAGGCATGTTTTTTTTTTCATGTTTTTTTCCCTTTGGGGGAAAAAGGGAAAAAAAGATCACTGGGTACCTCGGGATTGACACCCACTCCCCTTTAAAAGAAGGAGCCCCTGAGGGTTCAGAGTATTGGGATTGTGTTTCAAATTTTTTTTTTTTTAAAACACCTTGGGTTTTTTTGAAAGTTTTTTTTGGTGGAGAATTTTAATAATTTTCAAAAAGTAATCTGGAACTAAGCACGTTTTGTTCTAGAGATGAAACTATGGTTTCTAAAAAGAATAAAAGAATAAAACAAAATATACTTGTATTAAATAAAAAAACATAATTCAGTCGAAAATTTAAAAAAAGATGAAATGTAATTTTTTTGAGATTTTGGGAAAAAAAAAAAATTAAAAAGCTTAAATTATTATTTTTTTTCTAAATATTTGAGGGAAAAAAAATTAGAATAATAAATAGAAAACTTTAAAAGTTTAAAAATTTAGATTCGTTTAAAAAAAAGGTTTAGTTATTTTTAATTCAAAATTTATAACTTTGTCGTTATTGAACTTATTACATGGCCAAAGAAAGGAATTTTTTGCACTTCAAATTTTATTTGAGTTATTATTAATGTGTTTTACTTTTTATTCTTATATAAGAAGATGAGTTTGTAAGTCCCGGTTAAGTATTAGTAAAAATGAAAAAGTTCTCTAGGGGGGGCATTAGGTGTTTACGAGGGCGGCCGATACCCCAGGGTCGGCCCTGGTTTCAATATATTTTTCTACGCATTCATCTTGTCCCACTATATTCACTTGACGCCATTGTCATTTGCTTGGCGCCATCACGTTTTGTTTCTGGCGCTTTTTTTAGTTTGTCGTCAAGGGTGGGGTTCTCCTAGGGTTTTACCAGCAATGTCAATCTAATTTACAAAATAGTGTAAATTTAATTTTGATGTTTTTTTGTAAATGACCATAATTCTGAAGATGTTTGCCAAATAAAGGGCCATTCAAAAATTTTTCAACTTCCATCCAGCAAAAATTGTCAAATTTGTTGAGTAGTGCAGGGTAGTGAAATTATACCGTGTGCCATAGATTGCTGAACCCTGAATTACCCTTTGATGGAGCTTAAAAAAAAAATTTAAAAAAAAATTTATGGCACATTACAAAGAAACATATGGAAATACTTGATGTGTGTGTGTGTGCATATTACATAATATCTTTTCAGCATGTTTCCAAACTTTCAAACTGGCGCCCCTTTTCAATCACAATTTTTTTCGCGCCCCCTTATACATTAATAATGTATGAATGCAATAAGATGCACTTTGACGCTAAAGCTACTATACCGATCTTAATTATAAACCATACAAATTAATAACAAAAGTATTAAATTTTGTATACGTTACAAGCAAAAAAAAAAAAAAAATTAAGTAATAGGATAATTAACGTTTTTTTTCCTTTCTAATTTTAAATTAACATATTGCAAAAAAGCGGTTTGTTTTTGAAGACAAAATATAATATCAGCTAAATATAGAAAAGAACTCAGAGAGTCAATTTCTAATCAAAAACATTTCTTATAAAAACTTTTTTTGCAAGACAAGCTCATAAAATCGTTAATACTTATTAAACTTGTTCTTAATTTAGTATTAATTAATTATTATAAAATACTCTGGGCAGCACACACACACTGATACATTAAAAAATACCGGCTGAAGTGCCCACTCTTTTCACGAGTTCATTTATAAGAAAATAAAAAAATTATTGATAAAATAGCTGAATTTGGAGAGTAAAGCCAAGAAATGCGCGACAAGTTTAAAAATGTAAAATGATTTTTTAAAATGATTGCTCAAATATAATTAGTTTTAAGCGAATTGTAATTTTAACCCTCACAGAATTAGCATTTATAATTGACGTTATAAGCAATGAACAATAATAAAAAATTTCCGATGAAGAATAATTGTATTTTTTAATATTTAAAGCGAAAATACTTAAACCCCGGGAGCAGGGCGCGCACTCGATAGGTCGAGGGGGGTTATTGAGTCACCCCAATTTTTTTTAATAATTATTTTTTGTACAGATACAAATCTTGATTCTATATAAAATTTTAAATTTGGGAGGGGGTAAACTTACCTATTTCAAGGACTTTTCAATTTTTTCTTTAACAAATAAACAGTTTTGCCAGAATTAACGATTTTGTTATCTGTGTGCCCCGCGCGACCATTTCCCGGGGAAAAAAGTGTATTCATTATGATAATGTTACTGCTAAAAAACGTTTTTCCTTATGCTTTATATGTTTGATAATACTCATTAAAATAAATCTTGGCCAAGTAATCCTTCAAAGTGCTCCGGGGTTTTTCCAAATTATAAAACCTTTTGCAAAAAAAAGAGCGCAACAGAAAATACATTACTTACAATTTCCTTAAATGAGAAAAAAACTTAAGAGAGGGGTTATAACTAACTGTACCAATAACTTGAAGGTAAAAAACAGATTATCTGCAAAAAAACAGATTACAGCTATAATGTAGTATTTAAAAATAAATCACAGTGATAATTTTTATTTTCCCAAATTTTTTCGATTCTGGGTCTGGGATCTTTTTTTTCTCTGAAAAGAGATGTTAGATTTAAAAGAAAACGTAATAAAAATCCCCATCATGAGTTACAGCAAATCAAATAAAAATTTTTTTATTAGGTTATAGTATAAAAGATAGCTAATTAGATATTGAAGAAGTTTTATTTTTTAGAAAAATGACTTAATATCGCCTAAAATTATATCAGAGTAAAAGTGCATTTTTTTTATGTCTGAATGTTTTTTGTTTAATTCATTCCAGTAAATTAATTATTTTTAAATCTTTTTTTTTTTCGATATGTTCGCCCCCTCCTAAAAGTTATCGCCCCCGGCCCCAATTTTAGAAACACTGTCTTCAGATATATACAATAGAATAATTTTTAGAAAAGTTTTTTTTGGGACTCTTTTCATATTATCGAAAATATAATCACCAACTCTATTAATAACCTTTAAAAAAATCGAAAAAAGGTTAAAAATAGTGAGCCTTTAAAGATCTATAATTTTTATTATTGTTTCCTGGAAATTAAATTTTGGGGGAATAAACAAATAAAATTACTTTACTTAAAACATATAACAAACACATTTTAATTAGGGTAAATTTTAATTAGATAATTACAAAAAAAAATTTTTTTTCTTTTTGCAAGGATATGATTACGCCAAAAGACCCAAAATTTTTTTATGAAATTTTTTTCTCAATGTTGGGAAAGGGTTTTCTTTAAAATGACGAAGCATGAAACACTGATTTTAAAAATTTTTTTAAAATATAACAATTTAAAATTTAACATAAATTTTTTAAAAAAGTCGATATTTTTTATTTGTAATTTTAAATTTTTTCATTAAAAATTCAAACTGGTTCGTTATTTTAAGTACAGATATGGTCAGAATATCCAGTAAAATTTTATCATTTTCCATGGAACGGTTTTGAAAATATCATGCGCGTAATGAGAAAAATGACGTTCTGAAAAAAAATGACGTCAAACATAAAATTTGGACGTTCTCGGTCCCTTCTCAACATAATTTTAAGTTCTTTGACGGCCACGATTAATGGCAAAACCTTTCCAACCCAATACCAAGAAGAGAAACGGATCGAATATGCAAATGAGATATACTTTAAAAGGATAGAAGCTTGATGAGATATAGCGGCAAAACCTAGAGATAACTTAGTGTGGAATCGTTCAGAAACAAGTGTTAGACGTCCCACAGCTCTGGAAGAAGGATACGTTCATCTCAATTAAATATATAATAAAGATTAAGAAAGTTGAATCTTCTCATCTAAAATTACGTTATAGGTATTACCTCAATCGATGAACGAAGGTGACTCTGCAAAAGGTAATATTTTGTATAGGAGTTAGATTAGTCAGTTAATTTATTATAATTAAGATAAGTGATCTAGTTGCGCGATCTGACTTGAATATAAGGTTTAATTGGGGGTTTAAATCTCACTTTTTAAAGGGAAATTGTTAATTAGAATTAAGTAATTTAAGTTATTCATAATAAAAGTTGTGTTAAGAATTACATAATGTCTCATCATTTAGATAATCCCTCACCTCTAGCTTACGCGGATCCTACTAGACATAGTCATCATAGGATGGCTATGTCGCAAATTTACCACAGTTTTATATATATATTACTCTTTGGGTTTAAATTTAATTTTAAATTAAAAAATAATGTAAAATTTTTATAGTCAATCAACTTCAATTTATTAAAATTATTATAACTAAAAACATATATTTTACCAATGCGTACAAGCATCGAAACGATATTAAAAGCTACAAAATAATCAAAGTACAACAAAGTGATTCATTTCTTCAAAATAAAGTTAAAAAAAAATATATATATAAATATTACTTAAAAAAACAATTAATATCTTAATTAACAAGTACTTACTATAAATATTAAGTAATTTGTGATATGAATGCAGTGTATTACTATGATTCTAAAATGTTAAAATTCGCCACATGCATACGATGTTCCCTCTTTTTCAGTTAATTTTTTACAAGTAGCTTTAAATTGCATTCTTTTAACCTGTAGCACTTCTTTTTGCAGATATTAAAATGTCGCTCTGCAGTCTGAATTCTTTTTATATCTATCTACAAGTGTAACAAATTTTGCGCAAATTTACAACAGTCAGACCAAACGATTGCAAAATTTTTAGTCTGCCTTGATTGCCATCAGTAAAATGACAATTGACTCATTTGTAGAAATATCAACAATTTTTTCTACCACAACCTAAAGTTTTTGGGCATAATTTCCATATTAATGAGTTAATGGATTCATTATTATTTTGGGTTTTAACCCCTAGACATTTTGTAGGAGTTTAGGTTGTGATAGATCATTAAATGCAGGTTTTATGGCATCCATTACTGCCACTGGCAATTTGTTACTGTGTTTAAAAGTTTCTACACTACCCTCTAATACTTGATTTTGATATTTACACAAAGAATTAGGACCTACAGGACAAAAACTGTGCAATGGTTCTTCATGACTTGAACGTATATGGAAATATACAGCCCAAACAGCTTTTCGCATGTCCGACAGGCATGTTTTATTTTGCATGTTTTATTCCTTGGGGAAAAGGAAAAGATCACTAGGGTACCTCGGGATTGTGACACCCGTACTCACCTAAAGAAGGTGAGCCCCCTGAGGGGTTCAGAGTATTGGGATTGTGTTTCTAATTTTTTTTTTAAAAACACCTTAGAGTTTTTGAAAGCTTTTTTTTTTGGTGGAGATATTTTAATAATTTTCAATAAGTAATCTGGAACTAAGCTACGTTTTGTTCTAGAGATGAAACTATGGTTTCTATAAAGAATAAAAGAATGAAACAAAATATACTTGTATTAAATCAGAAATTTCATAATTCAGTCAGAAAATTTGAAAAAAGATGAAATGTAATTCTTTGAGAGTTTGAAAAAAAATTAAAAAGCTTAAGATTATTATTTTAATTTTCTAAATATTTGATGGAAAAATTAGCAATAATAAATAGAAAACCTTAAAAAGTTTGAAAATTTAGATTCGATTAAAAAAGAGTTTAGTTATTTTTAATTCAAAATTTATAACTTTGTCGTTATTGTAACTTATTACATGGCCAAAGAAAGGAAGTTTTGCACTTCAAATTTTATTTGAGTTATTATTAATGTGTTTTACTTTTTATTCTTATATAAGTAGATGAGTTTGTAACGTCCCGGTTAAGTATTAGTAAAAAATGAAAAGTTCTCTAGGGGAGGGCTATTAGGTGTTTTGACGAGGGCGGCCGATACCCTAGGATCGGCCCTGGTTTCAATATATTTTCACTACGCATTCATCTTGTCCCACTACATTCACTTGACGCCATTGTCATTTTCGCTTGGCGCCATCTCGTTCTGTGGCTTGGCGCTTTTTTCAGTTTGTCGTCAAGGGTGTGGGTTCTCCTAGGATTTTACCCAGCAATGTTAATCAATAATTTACAAAATAGCTGTAAATTTAATCTTCGATGTTATTTTTTCGTAAATGACCATAATTCTGAAGATCTTTGACAAATAAGGTCCATTACAAATTTATCAACTTCCATCCAGTCAAAAATTGTCAAATTTGTTGAGTAGTGCAGGGTAGTGAGAATTATACCGTGTGCCATAGATTGCTGAACCCTGAATTACCCTTTTGATGGAGCTTAAAAGAAAAAGTTTTTTAAAAAATATAATCATGGCACATTACAAGGAAACATATGGAACACTACTTGATGTGTGTGTGTGTGCATATTACATAATATCTTACAGATATATACAACTAGAATAATTCTTAGAAAAAGTTTTTTTGGTACTCTTACATATTATCGAAAATATATAATCACCAACTCTTTTAAGGGGTCACATACCTTTTAAAAAGTCGAAAATGGTTAAAAATAGTGAGATCTTTAAAGCTCTATAATTTTTTTATTATTGTTTCCTGGAATGTAAATTTTGGAGGAATAAACAAATAGATATTACTTTACTTAAAACATATTTAACAAACACATTTTTAATTAGGATAAATTTTTAATTAGATAATTACAAAAAGAAATTTTGGTTTTCTTTTCGCAAGTGATATGATTACGCGCAGCTTTGTAAGAAAAGTTACCAATATTTTTTGATGAAATTTTTGCTCAATGTTGGAAATTGTGTTATCTTTAAAATGACGAAGCATGAAACACTGATTTAAAATTTTTAGTAAACTATAACAATTTAAATTTAACTATAAAATTTTTAAAAAACTGTCGATATTTTTTATTTGTAATTTTAAATTTTTTCATTAAAAATTCAAACTGGTTCGTTATTTTAAGTACAGATATGGTCAGAATCTCCAGTAAAAATTTTATCATTTTCCATGGAACGGTTTTGAAAATATCATGCGCGTAATGAGAAAAAAATGACGTTCTGAGAAAAATGACATCAAACATAAAATTTACCACAGTTTTATATATATATTATTCTGGTTAATTAATTTTAAATTAAAACTAATGTAAAGTTTTTATAGTCAATCAACTTCAATTTATTAAAATTATTATAACTAAAAACATATATTTTACCAATGCGTACAAGCATCGAAACGATATTAAAAGCTACAAAATAATCAAAGTACAACAAAGTGATTCATTTCTTCAAAATAAAGTTAAAAAATATATATATATAAATATTACTTAAAAAAACAATTAATATCTTAATTAACAAGTACTTACTATAAATATTAAGTAATTTGTGATATGAATGCAGTGTATTACTATGATTCTAAAATGTTAAAATTCGCTACATGCATACGATGTTCCCTCTTTTTCAGTTAATTTTTTACATGTAGCTTTAAATTGCATTCTTTTAACCTGTAGCACTTCTTTTGTGCAGATATTAAAATGTCGCTCTGCAGTCTGAATTCTTTTTATATCTATCTACAAGTGTAACAAATTTTTGCGCAAATTTACCAACAGTCAGACCAAACGATTGCATAATTTTTAGTCTGCCTTGATTGCCATCATTAAAAATGACAATTGACTCATTTGTAGAAATATCAACAATCTTTCTACCACAACCTAAAGTTTTTGGGCATAATTTTCATATTAATGAGTTAATGGATTCATTATTATTTTGGGTTTTAACCCCTAGACATTTTTGTAGGAGTTTAGGTTGTGATAGATCATTAAATGCAGGTTTTATGACATCCATTACTGCCACTGGCAATTTGTTACTGTGTTTAAAAGTTTCTACACTACCCTCTAATACTTGATTTTGATATTTACACAAAGAATTAGGACCTACAGGACAAAAATTGTGCAATGGTTCTTCGTCACTTGAACGTATATGGAAATATACAGCCCAAACAGCTTTTCGCATATCCGACAGGCATGTTTTATTTTGCATGTTTTATTCCTTGGGGAAAAGGAAAAGATCACTAGGGTACCTCGGGATTGTGACACCCGTACTCACCTAAAGAAGGTGAGCCCCCTGAGGGGTTCAGAGTATTGGGATTGTGTTTCTAATTTTTTTTTTAAAAAAAAACACCTTAGAGTTTTTGAAAGCTTTTTTTTTGGTGGAGATATTTTAATAATTTTCAATAAGTAATCTGGAACTAAGCTACGTTTTGTTCTAGAGATGAAACTATGGTTTCTATAAAGAATAAAAGAATGAAACAAAATATACTTGTATTAAATCAGAAATTTCATAATTCAGTCAGAAAATTTGAAAAAAGATGAAATGTATTTCTTTGAGAGTTTGGAAAAAAAAATTAAAAGCTTAAGATTATTATTTTAATTTTCTAAATATTTGATGGAAAAAATTAGCAATAATAAATAGAAAACTTTAAAAAGTTTGAAAATTTAGATTCGATTAAAAAAGAGTTTAGTTATTTTTTAATTCAAAATTTATAACTTTGTCGTTATTGTAACTTATTACATGGCCAAAAAAAGGAAGTTTTGCACTTCAAATTTTATTTGAGTTATTATTAATGTGTTTTACTTTTTATTCTTATATAAGTAGATGAGTTTGTAACGTCCCGGTTAAGTATTAGTCAAAAATGAAAAGTCTCTAGGGGGGGCACATTAGGTGTTTGCACGAGGGCGGCCGATACCCTAGGATCGGCCCAGGTTTCAATATATTTTCACTACGCATTCATCTTGTCCCACTACATTCACTTGACGCCATTGTCATTTTCGCTTGGCGCCATCTCGTTCTGTGGCTTGGCGCTTTTTTCAGTTTGTCGTCAAGGGTGTGGGTTCTCCTAGGATTTTACCCAGCAATGTCAATCAATAATTTACAAAATAGCTGTAAATTTAATCTTCGATGTTATTTTTTCGTAAATGACCATAATTCTGAAGATGTTTGACAAATAAGGCCATTACAAATTTATCAACTTCCATCCAGTCAAAAATTGTCAAATTTGTTGAGTAGTGCAGGGTAGTGAGAATTATACCGTGTGCCATAGATTGCTGAACCCTGAATTACCCTTTTGATGGAGCTTAAAAGAAAAAATTTAAAAAAAAATATAATCATGGCACATTACAAAGAAACATATGGAACACTACTTGATGTGTGTGTGTGTGCATATTACATAATATCTTACAGATATATACAACTAGAATAATTCTTAGAAAAAGTTTTTTTGGTACTCTTACATATTATCGAAAATATATAATCACCAACTCTATTAAGGGGTCACATACCTTTTAAAAAGTCGAAAATGGTTAAAAATAGTGAGCTCTTTAAAGCTCTATAATTTTTTTATTATTGTTTCCTGGAATGTAAATTTTGGAGGAATAAACAAATAGATATTACTTTACTTAAAACACATCCAACAAACACATTTTTAATTAGATAATTACAAAAAGAAATTTTGGTTTTCTTTTCGCAAGTGATATGCATTACGCGCAGCTTTGTAAAAAAAGTTACCAATATTTTTTGATGAAATTTTTGCTCAATGTTGGAAATTGTGTTATCTTTAAAATGACGAAGCATGAAACACTGATTTAAAATTTTTAGTAAACTATAACAATTTAAAATTTAACTATAAAATTTTTAAAAACTGTCGATATTTTTTATTTGTAATTTTAAATTTTTTCATTAAAAATTCAAACTGGTTCGTTATTTTAAGTACAGATATGGTCAGAATCTCCGGTAAAAATTTTATCATTTTCCGTGGAACGGTTTTGAAAATATCATGCGCGTAATGAGAAAAAAATGACGTTCTGAGAAAATTGACATCAAACATAAAATTTACCACAGTTTTATATATATATTATTCTGGTTAATTAATTTTAAATTAAAACTAATGTGAAGTTTTTATAGTCAATAAATTTCAAAATTTATTAAAATTATTATAACTAAAAACATATATTTTACCAATGCGTACAAGCATCGAAACGATATTAAAAGCTACAAAATAATCAAAGTACAACAAAGTGATTCATTTCTTCAAAATAAAGTTAAAAATTTATAAATATTACTTAAAAAAACAATTAATATCTTAATTAACAAGTACTTACTATAAATATTAAGTAATTTGTGATATGAATGGAGTGTATTACTATGATTCTAAAATGTTAAAATTCGCCACATGCATACGATGTTCCCTCTTTTTCAGTTAATTTTTTACAAGTAGCTTTAAATTGCATTCTTTTAACCTGTAGCACTTCTTTTGTGCAGATATTAAAATGTCGCTCTGCAGTCTGAATTCTTTTTATATCTATCTACAAGTGTAACAAATTTTCGCGCAAATTTACCAACAGTCAGACCAAGCGATTGCATAATTTTTAGTCCACCTTGATTGCCATCATTAAAAATGACAATTGACTCATTTGTAGAAATATCAACAATCTTTCTACCACAACCTAAAGTTTTTGGGCATAATTTCCATATTAATGAGTTAATGGATTCATTATTATTTTGGGTTTTACCCCCTAGACATTTTTGTAGGAGTTTAGGTTGTGATAGATCATTAAATACAGGTTTTATGGCATCCATTACTGCCACTGGCAATTTGTTACTGTGTTTAAAAGTTTCCACACTACCCTCTAATACTTGATTTTGATATTTACACCAAGAATTAGGACCTACAGGACAAAAACTGTGCAATGGTTCTTCGTCACTTGAACGTATATGGAAATATACAGCCCAAACAGCTTTTCGCATATCCGACAGGCATGTTTTATTTTGTCGGATTGCATTTCCATAGTATGTTGTGATTAAGTCGATCATTCTGTCGGTCAACCTTCCCTTTCCACCAATCGACTTCCCATCACCGAGTTTGGAGCTCATTTGTTTTAATTTTCGTAAACGAGTTCCCATTTGTTTTTGAACATGTCCAACACATACAATTTTTGAAACTGTGATACCTTCTCCATACGGATTGGATGCAGTAATAGATGAGAATGTTTGGAATCGCCATCCCCAATGTAAGATGTATATCTCACAGAACGATGACTTATTGAACACTGACATATACGAACCATTCCCACAGTCTCCATCATGCCAGCTGAGCCATTGTGGTTTTTTCAAACATTCTTTAACGTGAAGAATTTTCCACTTTTTGTAAGCAGGTGACCCTTTTCTTCGTTTCCAAGAATCACATCCCTTACAGAAAGAAGACATCACTTCCGCATCAATACACTTTCCTGTTTTGTCTCCTATAACAGCACACACACCAACACGAGAAGAATAGCCACACGCCACGGGTTTTCCAAGTTCCATCTCCACTAATTATTATATCAGAAGAATTTGTCAAAGTTACCTCTTCCAAAGCTGCACTTTGCATTGAAGCTTCTGCAACTTCTTTACTACACAATTGCAGTTTGTTTATAATATTATCACACATAGGATTTTTCAGCAACTGGAGGAGGAAAGTCCATAACACCACAGAAAGTTGTCATTGCTGCATGACCCTGTCCAATTGTCCTCATTGCGTACACAAAGCGTCTGTTTATTTCTGGAATGTTTTTCTTTACCCAGCATTTTTGAATTTCTAAACGAACATAAGTCTTTACAATTCTTGCATTCAATAGAAAAAACACTAGACAAACCTCTAACACATTTTCTGTGAGTTCAATATCTCTACCACATTTTTTGCAAGAAGCAAAGTTTTGAATGTTTGTAAACATAATAGTTTTATCAAACACTCTATAGCCATCAAAACCGTCATCATGTTCAAAAAAAGATGAATCAATATCTTGCAACTGAATCTTTTTTCCAGATGCACTGTTGTTTAGTGATTCATCCACACTGTGTACAGCTTTGCACCTCGTGTGCATATTACCAGTAAACTTCCTTTTCTTAGGACGTTTACCAGATGGTCGTTTGGCAGATTCAATCGAATTCATCATTCAAAAGTTTTAAAAAAATTAATATTTTTCCTAAAACTTATTTTAGAATAAGATACGGTGTGAAAATCAGAAAACGAGCGAGATAGAATCACGAATCACTTTATCAAAACAAAACAGAAGTTTATAAAGTAAGTAGAAGTTGTAGTTAATGTTCAGAACAATAATAATAATATTTGAGGCTTAGATTCTAGCATTTGATAATAATTAGAATGAAAATATTAGAATCAGAGAAACGCAGCTGTCACCAGCGACATGACAGCTGTCACCCTGTAGCCGAAATTTATACAATATTTAAATGACCTTTTCTGCTCTTTTTATTTTCTTAATAACTTCCGTGATATTGGGAATATCTGCTTGCGATTTCTTTTAAAACACTCAGAAAGGTTTGCTCTATAAAATAAAATAATAATAAAAAAAATCGATTTTCCGGAAATTTCAAAAGGTATATGACCTCTTAATAACTCGCCAATTTCGCAATCATCATGTGTCAAACGCGCTGAAATGGCAGCCAGGGGCTTCTTTTCATATATTGTCGCCAATAGTTTGCGAAAAAACGTAAGTGCCCTTTCTTTGCATAAAAAGGATATAAAGATAATCCAAAAATAAAAAAGTCAACTTCCTCGGAAACAGAAACCTTCCATGTCAAGATTACAAGCAAAAGTGGAAAGAATAAAAAAAGATCCGGATGTGTTAATGTGCTTTTGAAGATATCTTTTTTTCTCCTGGCAACATGACGTGCTTGAGCAATAAACATGTTAAGGTTCCTCCATTTTAAAAGAGAAATAACTTTATTTTGTCAGCAATAACCACGAATGTTCCCCAGTTAAAAATGTCCTGGTACTTGGTACTTACGTATTAGCGTCATTGTAGCCAAATTAGCGCCATGCGAATCACGCCTTGATATCAAGACAACAAAGATCCTAATGTCTTATATAGAAAAAAATCAGCTAGATTTTGGTGGGAAACGGCGTGATTCGCGTACCGTCAATTTGCAGTGGTGATGCTCTAATACGCACGTACCAGTTTCCTTCATAAATTATTTATTTACAATAAATAATATTCTAAGTCAAAGTTAATATTTATGTATTGTATAATCGAACATAAATTATGTAAATAATAATGTTTGGTAATATAAAAAAATAATTTTAAAAAAATACCCTATACAGCAGTAGTCTTCAAACTTTGTCAACACATGGAACTCTTAGACTACTAAGTGTGTTTTCTGGGAAACCCCATTCAAAAAAAGCCTATGAAGAATATCTCTTAAAATAATACTTAAAATAGATCAACATAATATAGCTACTGTTGAAATTGACTTAAAAAAAACAATTATAACTCAGGATACAATAGACCGATTATATCGTTGGGTGGATGACTTGAGTACTCAGCTCTTTCGAGCTACAACCTCATATCAGTAGGTATTTGAGTGACTTTATTTGATTGACTATTGCCCTTTGTATATACCGATTATAATACGATTATAACACGAATATATTATAACACAAATGCTATTATCCCATAGATCAAGTATCAATATGTTAGTATATGTCAAAATATTTCATCTTCTGAATAAAAAAATCTGAATGTTGTTCTGTTTGATACAGCTCTTTCTCCAGTAACTCTTTAAAGGTGATATTGCAACGAGGAGATCAATCTTGAGAAAAACTTTAAGGTGATTCGAGGGTGAATATATGTATTGCATTTTAATAAAATATGCTCCAAGTCATTTAAACGATTACAAGAACTTCACATTGCATTATCCGTTAAATTAAATTTTTTAAGAAGTCCTGGGGTAATGATCATTTTGCTGAAGATTCGAGTGTAAAGGATTTCTTCTCTTCTATTATTTGTCCATTTAGAGATGATGCTAATGTTTATAATATTGTCCAAATTTTCAAAATATTTGCTCGAATAAAAATCATTATTTGCTTTCTTAAATCTTTCTTGATATATTTTTTTACTGATGTCTTCTGAAGCAATCCAGTCAATGTAAACGTTAGACTCCGTGATAGATCTTGCAAGATAATCCGCCTGCTCATTCCATAGTATATTAGATTGTCTCGGAGTCCAAAGTAAAATCAGCTGATTGGTATAATATGATTGTATGTAAATCTTGCTAACTAGTCTGTGTATCGCACTATGACTATCGCACTTCACTGCACTGATATAGAGCGGATCCCGGAAAATCGTCAGATTTCAGTATTTTTTGTATTCCCGGGAATGGCACGGGGCTTAAATAATCCATGAAGTAGCTATTTTTTACTGGACTAGGGATTTCAACCTCGGCTATAAATTTTAGCAGACCCCACTGAGGCAATTTACGATTGTTCACCCGAAGCTTCCTAGACAGAGGAATTTTCATTACCCTGGCTGTGGGGTAAGCGCGTAATAAGAGAAAAATATCACCCACGAAAAATCGAGAATTTTTTCCGCTTGTCTCGGAAATGAGTAAAGCCTTGAAACATTTTGGTCAAATCAGTTCCTGTCTATCAAACATCGCTTCCTGAATTGAAAGTAATTAGTTTTTAAAGAAATAGCATTTCGTAGAGCTTCTGATCAAAGTTTCGAGATCTTTATTTGTGTGAATAACGTAGTAAGTATTAATACTTAAAACTATTTATTTAATTTTCGAAGTGAAACTTTTTAGGCTCGAGAGTGAATGAGAAAACTCCCCAGTTTTGGGTAACAGTGAATGGAAGTAGTCTTCCCTTCATCCCCCCGAATCGTCACCATGGTAAGGAGAGAGCCAGAGGAGGAAAAAGGGGGAGAGGGGACACCACGTGACTTGTGTCATATCGGTGAAAAAGTTGGATAATTGCCCACGTCTCCGACTGGTCAGCTTGCCCACCTTCCGATTAGAGGTCCTTTTCCCCATACCTGGGAACATTATCAGATGTCGTATCAGTTGCAGTTTGAGCATTACGATGTAGACAAAATAGCTCTCGCAGCAAAAGCGTGCGTTTTTAAAATTTTCTTTGGATTGTTGGCTACATGGCGATGTGTTCGGTGGCTAATTTATTTCTTTAATTTTCATTTGCGTTGAATTATTATTAATTCTAGTCAGAATGCCTAAATCAAATGCACAAAGAGGAAAAGAGTTTCGTGAAAGAAAAAAAAGAAAAACTAGCAGCAAGTCCAGTCGAAAAAGTGACAAAAAAACCCAGAAAAATAACACAAATTCATCAAGTGCTACTGCCAAATCTCGATCAGAGTACATGAGAGAATATCAAGCACGAAAAAAACATTGCAAAATACTCTCTTAATGCCGAGTTTAATGACAAACAGAAAGATAGTGCAAATTCATCAAGTGCTACTGCCAAATCTCCATCAGAGTACACATAAGAGAATATCGAGCACGGAACAAAACATTGCATAACACTCTCTTAATGCCGAGTGTAAGGGATGTGGGGGGATGCTATTGAGACTCTTCTTATGACAACACAGATTAATACGGATTTGTGAACCACCCTGTGCCATCAACTGCAGAACCCTCAACAAGTCTAGTGCGTGTTGGAACTGATGCATGTGAATCTATAAATTCTATCTTACGTTACAAAGACTATGATTTTCATAAAAATGCGTGGCCACATTAGCCTAGTGGTCAAAGTATCAGATCGTGGCTGGCATGTCATGAGTTCGAGCCGAGTACCACTTAAGACCCGCCGTGTAGGGGAACGATGCACGTTAAATCTGTTGAGAGTTTAAACGTCCTTCCGTTGGTGTGGTAGTTAGGAGAGGGGGAGTGCCAGCTCAGGTGTTATCTTCGTCACTTAACCATGGTTCAAAATTACGTGGTTGGTCACCAAAAGCCCTCATGTAGCTGAACAGTGCGCTGTTAATATTCACTCACCCATAAAAATGCTCACAAAAATTTTCAAAAGCTATTCGTTGATAATCCTTTCGGTCACGGGTGTTCGATTTGTGATAGATTATGGTTTAGAGATGATTTTGCTGCGCACAAAAATATTTTACCGGGAATTAATTTAGAAGACATTAAAGCATGCTACAATTGCCGACAAAGTTTAAGTAGGAAAAGTATACTAAATTTATCAAAATATAATAGTTTCGCGTATACCCAGAAATTCCAGCATATCTTCCTACTTTGGATTTGGTATCAGAAAGACTCAATTCGCCATGAACACTTTTTATGCAGATTAGGTGATTGAGACATGTACTCTGTCAGTTTGGAATATTAGAACAAATAATCTGTAGTTAGATTCGAACCGGGCACCTTCCGCTCCGAACGCCAGTACTATATCGATCACTTTCAAAACGATCGTCTTCGCGTGATGTTTAAGTACTGGTTTTATTTAGATACCGCAACACTACTCTCCCACCAGTGAGATGGATAGACGAACGATATTTTTTCGTCCGTTTGTGTCTGTGAGAGAGCATGTTTATTTATTTTATTCTCTCTCATTAATTTTTATTCTTGCTTAGATGAGAGAAAGGTAATCTATCCTTTGATTTCGGAGAGAGTATGTTTTTTTTTCCTCTTATTTTTATTATTTTTTACTCTCTTTTTATTTATTATTCTTGCGGTAGATGGCGCCACGAGAGCTCAGAAAGAGTTGCGTTTTCTTAGTTCAGTCCAGGGTCACCAATGTTGTTAGATTCGAACCGGGCACCTTCCGATCCGAACGCCAGTACTTTATCGATCACGCCAAGACAATCGTCTTCGCGTCATGTCTAAGTGCTGGTTTTATTTAGATACCGCAACAAATCAATGTTTCAAAGAAGTTTCACTTCTATCGCGTGTCGTTCCACGTACCATTTTTTTTAAAAAAAAATTTCGGATACTTGTCTTTATTATTTAGTTCTCCACCGACCTTACATGATAACAAACAACATAGATGTTGCAGACGGATTATCAAATGGCCCTGTTGGAAAATTGTGTTACGTAGAGATGAAAATCATGACATCGTAAGAATTTGGATGAAATTTCCAAAACTATGTGGACGAAAACGAGTTACAAAATCGAGGAATCTTAGTGTCCGCCTTAATCTTGACGATGATGCTGTGCCAATCACTCCTCACACACACACATCATCCATACCACTCAATAACAATAAAACCATAATAGCGAAACGAAAACATTTTCCACTTATTTCTTCTTTGTCAATGACTATTCAGAAATCACAGGGAGATACTTATGATGCTTTTGTCTACGAATACGATCGCAAACATCCTAGAGAATTAGTATACGTAGCTTTAACAAGAGTAACGAGGATTCAAGGTTTATTTTTGGTTACTCAAGAAAATATTAGCAGCAGCCGGAAATTTTGGATTGGTAGAACAGGAGCACCTCTAAATGCTTCAGAAACAGATAAACATCATAAAAGATCAACAAGTCATCGAGAGGATCAAACGTTAGAATTGAAAAGTTTACAAAACTATACACTACAAAAACGCGCGCGCGCGCGGTCACCAAAACTTTTCTAGAATTCATCTCCAACAAGAAAGGATTATCGATTTTTCATTCAATTGTCAAAGTTTGCATGCGCATGCAGCTGACCTAAAAAATGATGCTGTCGTAAAAAAGTCAAATGTTCTGCTTTTGTCAGAAATTCGCATGAAAAACGAAGAGCCACTTGATATTCCGAATTTCAACTTTGTTGTAAGTTATAAAAGACCCAAAATGCCAGCAGCGTTGCTATTTATCACAATACTCAAGATACGTCACACTTATGGACATACATACTAAATTCACTAGAAGCATAGGCAATGTTTCTGATAAAGGCGAAATATGCGTTGCTCGTTGCGATTCCGAGAATGGGCAATACATATTAATGGTTGTCGTTTATATTTCGCCTGGAAAATCTGAGACAGATACAATTTTTATTCCAAAATTTGATGATTTATACAAAAGGTTCTGAAATACTCGAAAAAAGATTTGGCAAAAAATATGACAATGTACCGATGATTTTAAGTAGAGACTTCAATATTAACTTTGCAGATGATAAAAAAATCTACTACTAATTTAATTTCTAAATGAAACACTTAATTTAAATATGTCCAATGATCGAAAACTCAGTACTACAAAATATAAAACGGCGATCGATGCGGTTTTTACGCGATACTTAGATAAATTTGAATCAAACATTTTCCTTTCTTACTTTAATTACCATAAGCCTATTGTATCTTTTTTAGAACAAAATGAAATAATTGAAAGTACAAAAAGTTTAAGTATTGTTGATATTAATGATGACAATGATGCAAATAATTAAAATAATGTTAAAAATCAAGTACATTGAAATTTAAGTAAATACAAATACTATCCATAAATAATATGATTGTATATTAATTGTTATTTCAATTGAATTGTATTTATATTTTGGCATGATCTTGTACAGCCCATAATATATTTGAATAATAAAAAACCATATAAACATGCATATAATTGTTACTCGGAGTGTCAATAGATGTGAAAACCAGATTGATGTTGATAATTTTAATTGAAACATTATGAAATTTCAAATTTTAAAACTAAAAGTTCTAAGTTTTCACTTCTATCGGCAATCTCTATAACTGCTAATTTTTTTTAAATTAATTTTTAAGTGATTTTCCGGTGTTATGATGTCACATCTGTCACTAAATGCGAAAACTTATACTTTACACGCAGTTTTTCACGGTTATTACATATTTTTACTATAGTTATGTTTATCCGTTGGAATATTTAACCAATGTTACTGTTTTTTGATACTTAATTAGTTATATTTTTCGAACAAATCCTTTTTTTTAATGATTATTCTTCAAACCACTCAAATTTTGTTTTGTAGTTTTGGCAACATTCGGATAGTATTATCGCGGGATGTTTATGTGTGTGATTTTGCTTACAAATTATAACTTACACGCCCATCCGGTATAGTGACGCTGACTGCGGTGCCATAGGGTGTGGGTTCGAATCCCGAATAAGACATGGATGTTTGTGTTGTAATCCTTCTCTTCTTTGTGATGTGTGCTTCACGCTTACTTCTATGTAAGCCCCCGTGTGATAATTTGTGGTGCATAGGGTTATAAATGTTCTCAATAAAAAAATTACAGCTTACCTTTTCAGTAATTTCACTCAGAATTTATTTCTTTTTAAAGCGAAGATTATAATTATCGCTGCAAATCAAAACTTCGTACTCATAAGTATATTTCAGTTCTTCTTATTCCAATTCATGTTAGTGTTGTATTTCCGTTTTCGTTATCTGCTTTAGATAGTATGAAATTAATATTATGAATATTAGTAGCGCCTATTTTATCTTACCATAAGAACTAAGTGACTGGTTCAAAACCACCCCTAAATATCAATTTTTATTTGAATACGTGATGGATCTCGTAATTCTGAACTGCAGTTTAGTAACAAGGATAATACCAGAGCTCGTATATATATACGAGTATACTTCACATATTTGATATGAAGGATCTTCGATGAAATCAAAACTCGAAACCGTGGTGCGATTGGAAGCCCACTGTTTGTTATCAGATCACTAGACTTCCATAACCCAAATATAAATTCTAGTGCAAGTATAAAAATAAAAATCATTGCATATTTCTAATTTTTTAATGAAAAAACAAACATAAAATAAAATTTTTTGTTAAAAGTTATGCAATTAAAATATAATATAATTTGGTATTTTCAAATCAGGCTATTCATTCACACGAAATCTATTTCCTTTCGTAATACTTAATTATCTAATGCCTTAAGTCATTTTCGTTTTTCAACCTGTTTTATTTAGAAAGCTGCATTTCTTGATAGGTTTCTGTAATATAATCGTAGATATAAAAATCTGCATTATGAGGAATAATTCTATTTAATTAGCGTATTAATTTCTATTTTATATTAAAAATATTTTTATAGCTTTTATTTTTTAAAGGGTATTATATTCGGAAAAGTATTCTGGTTATATTAGGCGAGTCGAGGCTCAAATCTTGATTTTATCAAAGGTTCATCATGCGAAATTCAGCAAGTACTAATTATTACGTGAAACAAAAACAAAGAAAGAGGAATTTCAAATTATTACATTTTTGGAATTATAGGAACTTTGTGTTAAAGTAGAATTGACATATTCTGTATTCAACTCTTGTGATATCATTAAATACATATTTTGTTAAAATCTAATATGTTGCAACCACAAGAAACTACCTAGATGTAGACAAAGGGTGGCCAACCATTCTGGGAAGAGTGCCATTATCTGATAAAAAGAAAACTATATATATATATATATATATATATATATATAAGTGCCACTTCAAACTTTTCCCACAAAGAAATGAAAAGGTGAAAAAATGTTACTTTTAGGCATATTATGGAATTTTTGCGAAAATAACACATATTTTATGCAAGCCTAAGTAGTGGAAATTTAAAAATAATACAATAATAAAACAAAATTACAAATTTAAGTTTTGTTGTTTAATTTTTTTTCAGTTTTAATCAGTTAGTTTAGGTATAAAGTAAAAAGAAGTATCCAGAAAAATTTAATTCTAAATAATTATTAAACAATCAGTACTTTTTTTATGTGGTTTTTCAATTTGTAGATTTTTTACTGAGTCATATACATTAGGATTTGATGCTAATAAAATCGGGTTGTTTTAGGCGTGCACCAGTTTCTCTTTTTTCTCCAAAATCGAGACAAAAAAAGGCAAAAATATGTTCACAAAAGAAGATATATTGGTAAGAAAAGATAAATTTTAAAGTCTGCCTTCATTCTTGAGAAGCAAGCATTTACTGGGCTGTTTATTGATTTCTTCCAGATATTTTTAAACACACTCCCTCAAATTCTAGAATCTCACAAATACACTTCCTTTGGAAAACCAATGCACACAACAATGAAGAAGCGTAGTCTACATTATAATTTTCTATTGCAATTTAATTAAGCATACTTAAAATAAATTTAGAAGTTTTGTCTTGTCTGAGAAAACCACCTTTCAATAAAACAGTAAAAAAATTAATATTTATTATTATCCTTTTTAATATTTCAATACGTCTTTGCAGGCCACTCTTACAACTCAGCCGTGCCACACTGTGTGTGGTACATGTGCTGCAGGTTGGCCACCCCTGATGTAGACAATGGATGTAGAATTTTCAAACATTTAATTAAACATAGTATTTTGTATATAGTACTAGCATAAAATGAACAGTAAAATAAATAACATTAAAATATTTCAAATAAAGTTTGTTAATATATTTTTGTAATAATTATGTTTAGCAGAAAAAAGTATGACTTAAGATGACTTAATAAACGAATTTTAAATTTTTTCAAAATACTTGGATCAATAATTTCATGAAAAAACTCTGAAAAATAAAGCACAGAATTTATAGCCACAACAAAGAGTCAAAAGATAAACACTAAAGAATTAATTTTTTTCTTAGAATACACAAAGAAATTAAGGAGTCTTCTAATAATATAAATTTGATTATTACGCATATTAAACACGCAGAAAGGCATCTTGTTTTATTTCACTAATTTGTTTGTTGCATAAACATGCTGAGATTTTTCAAAATTATTTTTTTCGAAACAAACTTCAGGACCTTCTCAACCAAATATGATTGTGAATTTTTGTCAAAAAATGAAAGCCACAACCTTGAATCCATTCTTTAAATAAAAAAAAAAATCTGTTGTACCATGTGTAGCAGTATTTAAGAAAACAAAGATCAATTATTTGTGCAAAATGCCCTAATCTGTACTTTATGAATATGCATAGAAGGATCTTTTTTATAAGTGTGAAATAATAATAAATTCTAAATTAATCAAACTCTTTCTTTAAATATACTTAAAAAATTTGGCAATATTCCCTGTATAAGGAGCAGTAATATTTGCATATAAATTATAATTGCTTATCAAGTTGCAGTCAAACACAGCATAAATTTTACAATAAAAACCCCATATATGAATAAAATATAATTTACTTAGAAATTTAAAATAATTGAAATACCCAAAATAGTATTCCTTTTTATTTGTGAAAATCAATACAAGTATATCTTAAAAAAATATTAGTGTCTCTTAGACAATACACAACACAGAAATATTCAAAATATGAAAACTTTACAATTCCTAAGGGAAAAAAATTTGTAAAGAATGCTGTTTTCATATTTCACATTCGTGTCGCATTTCACTTATATCCATTCAAATTTATAAAAAAATACTGATACAATCCCATGGCTCAAGAATTACAAATGATTTTTAAGTCACGGTTTTATGCGAATAATTTCTGGCATCAGTAAAAGGCCTTAAACTTTGCTGAGTGAAAATCATTAACATTCAATTATCATCAATCAGGTGTATATATATAACAAGCCTTGACATTTTTCTTACATGAATGTGTAATTGTGCTTTTAAATTACAACTATGAGAACATTATTACAGTTTACAGAAACGTAAATATTTTCCTTGATATAAATATGTAAACATCTTTTAAATTACCACTCAGATAGAGAGCCTTCTAGAATATTTTCATAGCTATGAATACATGAATGTCTTTTTAAAACCATTTTTACTGAAAGCCTAATTGAATATTTCATAAACATGATTATTTTCTTTATAAGAATACATAAATGTACATTTAAACTGTTTCTTTGAAAATTTCTTTGTTTCATATTTCACAAACATGAGGCTTTTCTTTGGTATGAATACATAAATGCACCTTTAAGGAGCCACTGTGAGAGAAAGCCTTGTTGCATATTTCACAAACATGAGGCTTTTCTTTGGTATGAATACGTAAATGCACCTTTAAGGAGCCACTGCGAGAGAAAGCCTTGTTGCATATTTCACAAATGTGAGGCTTCACCTTTGTATGAATAAGTAAATGATTTTTTAAATTACTCCTGTCAGAGAAATCTTTGTTGCATATTTCACAAACATGACACTTTTCCTTTGTATGAATATGTAAATGCGCCTTTAAGGAGCCACTGTAAGAAAAGGCTTTATTGCATATTTCACAAACATGAGGTTTTTCCTTGGTATGAATACGAAAATGCGCTTTTAAGGAACCACTGTGAGAAAAGGCCTTGTTGCATATTTCACAAACATGAGGCTTTTCCTTGGTATGAATACGTAAATGCACCTTTAAGGAACCACTTTGAGAGAATGCCTTGTTGCATATTTCACAAATGTGAGGTTTTACATTTGTATGAATAAGTAAATGACTTTTCAAATTACTCCTGTCAGAGAAAACTTTGCTGCATATTTCACAAACATGGCGCTTTTCCTTGGTATGAATACGTAAATGTGCCTTTAAGGAACTACTTTGAGAGAAAGCCTTGTAGCATACTTCACAAATATGTGGCTTCTCATTGGTATGAATACAAAAATGTCTTTTTAAATAATCACTTCGAGAGAAAGCCTTGTTGCATATTTCACAAACATAGGGCTTTTCTTTCGCATGAATACTTAAATGTGCTTTTAAGGAACTACTATGAGAGAAAGCCTTGTAGCATATTTCACAAACATGTAGCTTCTCCTTGGTATGAATACGTAAATGTGTAAGTAAGGAGCTACTGTGAGAGAATGTTTTATTGCATATTTCACAAACATGCGGCATTTTTAATTGGACTGAATACTCAAATGGTGTTTTAAAATATTATTTTAAGAGACAGCCATCTGGCATTTTTTATAAACCTGGAAATTTTATTTCAAGTGAGAACACATAAAGCCTTTGTTTATTTAACGTAAGGAGAAAAAACTAAGTAGCACTCTGTGAAAAACAGTTTATTAGAATGGGTAAAGAAGAAATTCCTCCCTTTTTACTGCAATACTAAAACCGAAATTTTTGTTGTACTTTATCAGTAATGCATAAAAGTAAGAAGAATTTTCACATTTTTGTAAAATGAAATACTGCAGTAAAAAATACGTAAACTCATTAATTTTTTAAAGGATAATTTAAAAGGAACATCGACCAGCATATATTTAAAAATGATTAGCTGAAATTAATGATCAATAGTAAGTCAAGCAATCTTTTTATTTGTGAATGGTTGGTTTTATGAACAGACTTTTGAAAGTAACAAAACTTTTGAGGATGATCCACATAATTGTAAATAGAAATTATTATTAGGCAAAAGTTGTTTTTGAAATTCCATATACTTTTCTTTGAATGGATATCTTAAAAATTTATAAGCTTCTAAATTCAGAAAGGGTTTTTAAATTTTTTTTTTATTAAACTATTTTTCTATGAGATAATTTTTAAAAAATTGTCTCGAATATTTGATCATTTATGGAAATTGTGATAAACTGAAAAGGAATATATCGAAAACTTTTAAGCAGAATATTTTCAATAATTTCTTTCTATAACTTCTAATATGTTGTCTTATCTTAGTCATAATATGGAGGTCTGTAAATCTGATTTCCTCTAAAAGAAAATGTTTTTAATTTCCACTTATGAACAATTAAAAAAAATTCACTACATAAAACTTAACTAAAACACTTTTTGTTTATGTAGTTCATCTTCTTTTTCTCAAAAAATTTTATTTTTTTCTCACAGACATCTTGGATTTTTCTATGTCACTGATTTTCTTCCTTGACTCAGTTTAATTTATGAATTCTGGTTGAGTCTAAATTATCCTATTCCTGTAAAAATACAAATATCCATGATTATTAATTTTCAAATTATGAGAAAACATTGAATGGTTAGAATATGTAATTAAATAAAATAACATCACAGAGGTTCCAATTTTTATAAATATCAGAAAATATCTCTTTTGACAATGTTTGCTATCCTATAGTAGACCATTTAAGTATTTATTAGCATTTTGAGTTTTTCAAAGTAAATATTTACTTAAAATTTCACACAAATAACCTTGTTTTCAAGATTTTTTATTTGCCATGTTTCTTTTTTTAAAAAAGTATGAGCTCTCATTTCTTAAACTAGATTCACCCTACTTGATTTTAAGAATGATTGTTACATAAGTAATTTTTAAAAATATATAATACAGAGTTTATAATTCCATCTAAATCAATGTTTAAAGGACTTTTTTTAAATTTTTTTTGTGACAACAAAATGCTTGTAATTTGAAATAAAGAGAAAGGACAAGGAGATGTCTAATTCTAAAATAATTAATTTCCTTTTATTCTAAGAAGTACAATAAACCAAGATTTATAATAAAATCTAGCGTATAACGGGCACTTTTAACATAAAAAATTAGATTGAAATTTTACGAATGCGCATTCTATGCTGGGTATAAAAATGATAGCTTTAAAAATAACAAGATACAAACAAGAAAAATTAGACTTCCACACAAATCGAAATAATGTTTATTTAAAAGAAATGACATACCTTGTGAACTTAAAATATTTGTAGTTCTAGAAGTATACTTTTTCTTCAAAAGAAAGGGATAACCCTCGAATAAATGTCTTCAAAATGTAGTATTGCATATGCATATTTCAGATTTTTCCTTAAAAAAAGAGGATGTGCATTATACAGCGAATATACCTAAAATTTTTTAAAATGCAGCTTGAAAGTATAGGTGCACATTACACACAGGATTTACAATAATCTGTAAGTTTTAAAAGCTGATTTTTTTTTCTTCAAAAACTTCTTTCAGAATTATTGCTAATTTTCGAACTATGCTAGAAATAATGGATGAAATTTGGATTTCTTAATGGTTAATGTGATCTCCAATTAGATCATAAAGTCTTTCCAGAGCAAGGGTCAGTAGAATTTTGAAAGGGAAGCACCAAATTGTCAATGAAGCAAGAAAACTAAGGTATGAAAAGAGTCATTTTTATGCATAACAATTACATCTACAAAGAGGAAGACCTCCCTCTCCATCAAAGCATTCATGCTTCAATTTATGTTTTTACATTATTTAAATAAAATTTTACACACAACATACTTCATTCCTTCAAAAACTTAAGATATTTTGAAGATATTTGTGTGTGTGTGGCCCAATGTAAGAACAGCCAAGTCAAATATCATAATTTCCACTTCTACTGATGTTGCTAAAAATATGAGAGGTGAAAAAAATGTTGGAGATGTTTAAAATTTGAGGAAAATATTGACTATAAGATTATCATGATCCATTTTGTAATACATCAAAAAGCCCTTTGTACCCAAATATTTCTTGAATAAATAGTCACAGTAATGAACTTTGTTATCAAAAGAATTAATAGCACCTGAGGCACAAACCACTTTATTATCACTAGTGAAGGTTCTTGTGGATAAAAAGGTTACAGAATAAGTGGATTTATTTTTGTACACAATAAGGTTTCATAGCATTTAAGAGAAAATATTCTGAATTTCTTTACAGTATGTTTAGAATAAAATTGTTCCTATAAAAATGGCATAAAATATTTCGAATTAGAAAAAGGAACAAAAAAGAAATGATTTCATGATTGATTTTACTTCACAACTCAATACTTCATCATCTTAATTGTTGTACAAAAAAGGAAATGTTGCATACACTTTATTGGAAGAGATAGAGTGCCTTGAAGTTAAGTTACAAATTCTGAATTTTACTGTGGTGATCAAATTCTTGTTCAGAGAGGAAAGATCTACTTGGTCGTTACTCTGACAAATGCTTTGTTTTAAGGGGCTGCCTTTTCGTGGAACTATCAATAAGCAGCCCTGCAAAGGTTCTTTCTATCAGGAGAAAAAGCTTTACAATATTAATCTATAAAAACCTTACTTAAAATATCTTTAGTGCATTCACTAGACCAACTAAAGCAGAAAAAACTGTAACAGCAAATATTATATGTGAAGAAACTAATGATGAGCTAATCATTAGATCTCCATAGCTAATGATGTACTGTCCTATCTGAGTGAGAACAGTAATGTAAAATCTGAAAATCTTAATTCCAAAAAAGGTATACAATTTCCAATTGAGGGTGTTATTAAAAATCTTCCATGTAAAGTATAAAAAAACTTTACAGAAACTTACTCTACGCTTATGTAGTTTACCCTGTTTGTCTCTATAAATAGAGAGTTTTATTTTTTTCTTACCAACATCATGGAAATCTTCTACTTCTCTGACTTTCTTTCTAGTGTTGAATTCTATTTCACGATTTCTGCAATTTTTTAAATTCTCCTATCCCTCTGAAAGCAAAAATAAACCTTGAATATCAATATAGAAGGTATGAAAAATCATTTGTCCCAACTTAAATATATAATTAGACAAAATGATATCAAAGGCTGATATTTTAAAAAATTTCAGAAAAGCAATTCCCCCTTTGACATTTTTTCCCATATACCAGTAGAAAGCATTAATTTTCCAGAGCAAATACTTACTTAAAATTTCATGAAAGTAATATTAGGTGTACACTGTCTTAAAGGTATTTATATATAATACTACATTTGAAAGACAAAATAATTTCATTGCTTTGATTATTTCATTTGCTATGTCCCTTTCCAAAAGTAGCAACTCTCATTTTTAAAAATATACTCCCTTTCACCTTAACTTGGCAGCATTAGAAAATGTACCAATATGTTTGAAAAGTAGTTCTATATTGCGAAGAAATTTATAATAAAGTAAATGCATAAAAAAAGGTAAAAAGCATAGAATATTATGAAGGTTGAGGTTTTAAGGAAATAAATTTTGTTTAATACATGTTAAAACATTAAGTTTAATACATGTGGTGCTTCTTTACAATAACATGAAAATGAAATGTATGAACAATGTTAGATAGATACAGGGTTTCCCGAAACTAAACACTAAGCAGGAATAGGGTAAAAGAGGAAGTCTTATCAGTTCTGGGGAAAATTTTTAAAAAATTCCCTACAATAAGTGAAGAGGAGCAAATATTTGAAAATGTGGAAAATAGACACCCCCTGTTAAAGCTTCCAAAAGAAAATCTAAACTAATTTTCTTAGCTTTCAAAAATCTTATGAGGACACCAAATCACCTTTTCCACACTTCTAAATCGAAGTAGTTTTAATTAAAACTCGAGCGACGGTGGCTAGCAATTTGAAATAAAAGAGATAAATAATTTCGAAGGTCACCGATAAAAAAACAACTTTATTGTAAAACATAAGCAGTCGAACCGAACACCGGTGTTGCCATTCGCAAAAATACAAAAAGTAAATGAAAAAGAATAATACAATTTTATTACTAACGTTGCCATCTGAAACTTAGTTTATAATATATAATAAAAATAAAAATAAATAAATAATACATTTTCAACACCCTGCATCACATCATTACGAGCTATGATAACATATTTCATAATTTTATCAACATGATCATAAATAGTCATGATAATAATTGCAATCACAAGTAACCGAAAAACTTTACGAGTTAAGTTAGAATTAAGGGTTTGCTTGAGTCAAAGTTGAAAAAATTGTCACCAAACTTTGACTCTCCATAAAAAGAAAAATATTGCATAAAACCCCAGGAGAGTTCATCAAAAGAGTGCCCATTTAGCAGTGGCATAACAGAGAACATTTGCTCCCCCCCCCTAGAACACTACCCCCAGATGTGGGGGTGTAGGGGAGATTTGTATACCTAGGGCCACCCCATTTTATTTGAATAATATTTAGTTCTAAGTTTTATTACTCAGTTGGATGAGTTGGAACACCAATTCCCACTTTGGCATTCATTTGGAAATTTTGCAAAAGAAAGCTGTAGAAAAAAGCTGAAAAAAATTTTACATGGTCTGAAGTATAAAGTTTTGCTGTGCTCATCTCTTTTTATTGTTGTACTTAGTAAGTCAAATATTTTTCTTTGAATTCTTGTACATATTTTTGCTAGTAACATTAAGTACTAAATAAGATTTTAAATAAATCCTCTCTCCATGTGGGGTTCCTGCAGAAATGTATAAAATCACCTATTCTTGCACCTGGGGCCACATAGTTGCCTTGTACCTAGGTCCATGGCCTTAGGTACAATTGCAATTAATATTCTTTATTATTTTATTGAAAAAGTTTTCATAATAAAAGGTGGAAAATGGTCTTAATTATCTTAACCATTTTGATTTAGTCAAGTTTTTTTATTATTATTGGATATTATTAAAATGAGAGGAGTGTATATTTTGTTCTGAAACTTTCAACAGGCTTGATTTATAAAAAAATATGTTAGCTACCATTATTGTTATTATTCCGGATTATTATTTTTTGTTTATACAAACATAAGAATTCATTTAATTAAAAAAACAACAATTTTTTATGGCTATAAAACTAAAAATGTAGTTCTAAATCAGGTTTTTACAATATTTCAATTAAATTTTTAATTTATCAGTTTTCCTCTTTATGAGCAATTATAAATTCCTACTTTTTTAGATGAAATCCTGACAGAATAAAACGGTCAAAACCTAACTCAAATAATATAAGAATTATCAGATATTGAAGATTCTCACATTCCACTGAAGATGCAGGCATACTGTTGAAAAGAGGAATTTTTGTTTAACAAAAATACAAGGCAAAAAAAACTGAACATTTTTATGTGGCAGAAATAATACATGTTAAAGAAGAGCACAATAGTGTTAAATTTCTGAAGAATATTGCACATTCAAATAAGTTTCTTTTTGATAAGGAAGAAACTTATGAAATTGGCAACAGAAATATTGTGTTCAAATTTCCCAAACTACAATCTGTTGATGTTTCAGAGCGACAATGTATGCAGCTCACTTTTGGAACCAGTTTTTTGAATTATAATGTTGAATGAAAACACGTTAAATTATTAATTCACATTAATAATTTGGCACATTGCAATTTAAATGGTTACATGATAAATCAATGTATTAACTGATATTGTTTCTTTTTTAAATTCATGTGTGTATGCATGTTTTCTATTGATTACAGAGTGAAACCTTTTTTTCAGGGAAAGGCCCTAGGTACAATGATATCATTATACTTAGGGCTATTTGTTAAATTTTTTAAAAATCCTTTATTTCACAGAATTTATTATTTTAAGTACTTATATTAACTACAATTGGATGGTAGTTAGTATAATGATGAGTGCCTATCAGTTTCACCTTTTTAAATAGGCCAGAGGCTCTGTTTTTGTACATTGGAAGAAAAAAAAAAGAAAAACGGCACTAGGTACACAGGTTTCCCCTACGTTACACCACTACCATTTAGTTAGGATTCCAAAATGGTACAACATTTTTTTCTTCTCTATACATAACATTCCTAGTGAATTCTTTTATTTGTAGAACAAATTCATTTTAAAAACACCTCTGTTGGCATTCCTCCAATACATCATTAGGTACTGTGACCATAAATTTCGCAGTGATTTTTTTCACTAACATGATATTACATAGCCATGCTGTTAATCACATTTACAAATCCAGAAAAAAACATTGCTGGACTTGTTAAAATGAATGTAGTTTGACTCGATTTGAGAAAATGTCATTTAACTTTCACCTTCACTTCCCCCCCACCCAACTGATATGAGTTAACCATTTCGATGATAATTCTTTTATTGTACGGTACTAAACACTGAGGTAGCTAGTCCTGGGTGGGCCCTGTATCAAAATTCTTTTAGAGACCTATTTTAGATATTAAAAATGGCCCTATTTACAAAACTTGTTTTAAAGTGTGAAAATATTATACACATTAGGCCCCCGGTAGCTTGGGGGCCCTGTATCATTGATATGGTTCATACGGCAATAACTACGCCCCTGGTACAAAAGCAAATACTTAAGCCATATTATTTGCAAAGACAAACTTAAAAGGACCACAAATGTGTTTAATATGGACCCCATAATTTCTAACTACATTCAAGTAAAAAAAAATAGATCTGACACCCTAATTTGCCTAACTTCCACATAGGAATTGTAACCATCAACTAAAATTAAGTGCAACACCATGTTATCTTTGCATGAATCTCGATAAGCATTTAGGCATCACATTCACAACATTAGATAAACGGATTTAAGTATGATCATTTGATCATGACCGCTTGGTCAAGTGAGTGGGTGAATGTTATTCTCTAAGGTAATACTAGGGCTATTGGCGACAGACCTTGAGATTTTGAACCTTGATCAAGTGACGATGATAACACTAGAGCTGGTACTCTCCTCTAAAAACTTTCACAATATATATCACAGGGGAGACTTTGAGATTTAACAGGTTTAAAGGACATCAGCCCCTCTAGGGATTGAACTCATGACATTCTCGCCAAAAGTTTGAACATGAACACAGCTATTTGATCACTTTGGCATTAAGTTAACCTAAAAACAAAGTGTGCTTAAGAACCAAAATTTTAATGTAATTATTTAGGGAAGTATAAATCGTAATAAAGTATAGAAAGTAAGTGTAAAAAACATGCAGTAATGTTTATAGGAGTAATGATACTCAAATTTTAGTTCATTTCTTATATTCAGAGAAACAAAAAAATTAATAAAACAAAAAATTTCAATTATTCCATCATAAAAAGTATTTAAAAAATGGAAAATACATTAAATTATTTTCTTTTTCTCTCTCATGTTGCTTAAAAAGCACAATTAAAAAACAGAATAACTGAATTAGATGAATCAAATATAGATCAAGCTAAATGTGGTTTTTTGGACACAGCAAGATTATTAATTATGTTTTAGGTAATGGCTTTTTCCTTCTTTTACATATCACTGCTGTTCGATCACACATTCAGCAGTTATCATAAATTCAGGACAACATATCAAAGCTTTATCTTTGTTTTTAATTTGATACACATTGCAATACTTTTGATTATTTTTTTCCTAACTGTTTATAAAATCGTATTTTTTAAAAGCAGACTTGTTTTCATTTGCCAGTTTTTATATTCAACAGAGAAAACAAATTAAATTTTCATACTGCAATTTGTACAGTCTTCCTTTAGTTTAATAATTTCATTAGTTTTGAGCATTTCACTCATCAAATAAAATTCAAGGTATCATTTTTAAAAATTATATTATGTGAGATCCTTGAAAACTATCTTCTTTCTTCCTGAATTTCTTTTCAAATTTTTTTTTCTATTACTAAATTCTTTTATTTCTACCTTATTCACAATTTCTGGATTCTCTCTTTTCTTTAAATCATCTCATAAATTTTCCTAGAATGTACCACATTGTAAAAACAGATTGTGAAGTGAAAACCACATTATATACAATACATCCTTCTCGACTGAGTATCATACATTTCGAAAGAAATATCATCATGCATTCAAAAAGAAGAGTTAAAAGTACTTTATAATGATATTAAAAAGAAAAAGAGGCAAAATAAATAAGGAAATAGAGGAAATTATATATATATATGATACACAACTTCTATAAATGAATTATGTTGCAATTTTAACGAAACATTTAATATTTATTAATTAAATATTTTTTTTTTTATTATTCAAATTTATTTCATTCTTAAATTTTTTATGTATGAATAATTCGTGCCTCACAATGAGAATTCTCTATCAGAGATTGCTGGAAAAAAGGAGGAACATTTTTACTATCACTTTTTTGTTAACACTAATTAACAAGAAAATGGGAAATAAATGTTAGGGATTCCATTATTTCAATACTTACCAATGAAAACAAAAACCATATATGTTAATTAAGATGGACATTTTATGATTTCGGATAAGATTTTTATTTTAATCTAGATGGTAAAGAATATTTTAATGAAATTGCAAAATAAAATTCATTCAATAGTTTGTTTTTCTATAGATATCAAAAACAAATCCATCCTTTCAGTTAAATAGACTTACAATATATATTTATAACAATTTTTTGTGCATATAAATCCAACATACTGGGATTCTCCATTGACTTCAAATACAAGAGATTGAATTCAGTACATTAAATTCTTAAGCTTACACTGAAATATCAAATGGTTTTAAAAGTATTGTTTTCTTTTTTGAAACCCATATAAATTCAGAAAGAATTATAATTACTAAACTCCTTTCAATAGAAAAAATATTAAATTTTCACGCAAAGGAAATCAAATAAATTTCTTTTGTAATTTAAGTATTTTATAAAAGTGCCACTTGTATCACTGGCTGCAATATGCTTTACAATTTTTTATTTTTGATGTATTTCCTTTTGATGTTCTTCGTTTCCACTCCTTACTGTTTAGGCTTTTCCATGTTTTTTCCCCCTCGATTTCTCATGAGGATATCATATCCTTACACAAAATTATAAACCCAACTACATTAACTAAGATAAAGATTTGATTTTTCTCCATGCAAAATAAGATGGAAAGCTGATGGAGAGGAATTAAACATTTAACCGACTCTGCTTTTTGTTCTTCCCATTCAAAAAGGAAACCATCTCCCTTGATTTATGGTCACTACCAGCAAACGTTTTACGACCTTTTCTGGAAGTGATTCCTGTCTAGGTCCATCGTATTGTTCAAACACTTAAAACTTGCCGCTTGTGCTCGTTATAGAATGACCTCTCCCCTTTTTTCGTACTTCAAACCAGCAGATAACAATCTTTTGTAGATCGTTTCATTCCATGCATTCATTATTTGTGTCGTTTAACATGTTGCTGTTGCTATAGTATTCGGAAAGTGAGAAAACTTCTGAAAACGATGGAATGTGTGGGTTTCTCTTTTCTTTCCCACCCACCCAAAGGGATTGTAGAAGGATTCACTTTGCGAGTGTGATGTAATTTTCCTTTCAGATGACTTAGATAAGAAATAAGTTGATCTTAAAGCTAGGACTATATGTGTCTGCGCAAAATTTAACTGTATTTTAATATCTAAACCAACTTCTAAAATTAAAATTAACAAATTCCGAATATCGATGTAAAATTTAAAATAGTATTTGCGTATATGCAATGGAAGATATTAAAATTAATGCGTTCCTCCATCCACAGTTTTCTAAAAGAAGATAATAAACATTATATACATATCAAAAACTTGAAAAATAATATTTAAAAAGTATTTTATTACTGTTCAAGACAACATATACAAACAGAGAAATTTTAAAAAGTAAAAATGTTCAAAAAAAGAATGCTTGATTTGTTCCTTGGTCATAGCCAATATTTAAAAACTGTTAGCATTCGATTTAGATTTATTGATGTGGCCGCGGTAGCCGATTGGTCAAGGTATCGGATTGTGGCTGGCTTTGTCACGAGTTCGAGCCCAGTACCATCAAAGACCCACCGTGTAGGGGCGCGATGCACGTTAAATCTGTCGAGAGCTCAAACATCCTCCCATTGGTGTGGTAGTTAAGAAAGGGGGTGCCAGCTCAGGTGTCGTCCCCGTCACTTGGTTCAAAATTACGTGGTCCGTTGCCAAAAGCCCCCGTGTAGCTGAAAAGTGCGACGTTATTATTCACTCACTAGATTTGTTGATAGATCATAGTTAATAAAAACATGTTGTGACTAATGCCACCTGCCTGACGAAGTCAGATCGAGGCCCGCGAAATTCATAGCGGCTAAGGACTAGAATTTTTTACACCTGATGGGGCCTTTCATTATCTGGCAACTTCCGTATCGCGAGATGGCCATATATTAGTTTTCCTGTTTGGAAGAAGAGACGGTGTTCTCTTCCTTCCTTGCTCGGGGACAGTTTCTTCTCAGGTGTCCCATTTCACCGCATCCCCAGCACTTGAAGTTGCGTTTCTCTTGGCTTGAAATTCCAGCCTTAATGGGGTTTGCATTTCCTCTTTCAATTTCTCCATCTCCTTTATCAATCGAGATTCACATGGCTCATTTGCAGTCACTCTAGCTCCTCGGATGGAATGGCGATCTCTGCGACTGGCTTGAGTGGCGGCTTCCAATTTCAGGGCATATAACAGGGCATATTTAAGATCTTGCACATCTCTGCCATTCTTACAGCCCCTTCTGGATTTCCCCATCCTTCAATCCATCCACGAAATACTGCAAAGAGATTACTTCTCGCACAGTTGCTGAGTGGTCGGAGAAAGCCAAGTTGGCGAGCCTTTCTACTTCGGAGGCATACTCCTGTAAGCTTTTTCCGGTTTTCTGGAATCTTGTTTTCATCTGCAGATGTGCATAGTCCTTGGAATATTTCTGGCCGAACCGAAGATCCAGAGCATTATACAGGGAGTTGAAATTCAGTCGCTCTGTGTCGGGAAGAGTCTGCAGTACTTCAGCAGCTTCTCCTCTAAGGGATGCTGCTAGCTGACATGCTTTCACCCCTTCAGTCCATCCATTGGCTTTAGAAATTATTGGGAATTGAGTTTTGTATACCTCCCAGTTGGTTTTTCCGTCATAGGTAGACAGTTTTACTGACACTGGTGGGGCAGTCAGAGTCACTGCAGAAGAAGGTACATATACTGGAGCAGCAGGGACAAACTTGGTTTCGTTCGTTGCATTTCCGGAAGCTAGAAGCTTCTTTTCAAGATCTTCCACTCTCTGTGACATAAGGCTAAAATTTTCGGCCACTCCTTCAATTCTTTCTTCGACTTGCTCTTTAATTCTTTCTTCAACTTGCTCTTTAATTCTTCCTATTTTCTCTTCAACTATAGCGATCTCTTCTTCCACTTTCTTTTCAACTGCTCCGACTCTTTCTTCCACTTTCAATGCTATTTTCTCTTCCACACTGTTCATTTTTTCTTCAACAGTGTCGATTTTCTTTTCTAAAGAATTTTTCAGATCTTCTTGACATTTCTTGGTCTCTTCTTGGCCTCTCTCCATTCTCTCCTTTAACTCATTCTTAGTTTTTTCTTGGCTTCTCTGCATGTCTTCTAGACCTTTCTGAATTTCTTGCTCAGTCTCTTCTTGGCCGTTTTTCAAGGCATTGATGCCTTCCAACAGAGCCTTCAGTAGCTCATCCATCGCTCTTGTTATTGGCATAAAACCCCACTTCTGACACCAAACTGTTACGTAGATCCTGTTCGAGGATTTTATGCAAAACAATCACAAACAAAATAAACAGTTCTTCAAGAGCAATGCGAATTTATTAAAAAAAATCCAATCCTTTAAATACAGGATTCAGCAGCAATATTCACAGAGTAAATCTCCGAAGGTCTTCACACCTTCAACAGCAATCAAACACAATTATTCGTGTTTAAAATACACCTATGTAATAGCTAATTCACAAGCACAGCGGAGCTAATCGCTAGTCAAAACAGTGTTCACTACTCACTGGTTGAAATCAGACTGACTCCTCCCATACTGGCGAGCATCTTTATTTATAAGCGCGACAGAACTTCCAGAAATATATAACCGCTCGTGTTACAAAACGTGATACTAGTGGAGAGATCTACTACTTTCTAGAAGATTCCAGAGGGTTCCGAACTCACCAACATGGTCGCCAAAAGTGATGCCAACTTGGCTCTACCGCAAAGTTCTCATTAAGCCGCCATTATAACGTAAGGGGCGGCATTGCTTGGAGTTGCACAATTTTAACATGAAATAAATATAACACATAAAGTAATATAAATGCATTAAACACTCAAATACAAATTATTTACACAAAATTCGTAACAATATCAAATACCATATCACATTCGATCCTGTCATTTAATAACAAGGAACTGAAATAGCGTTAAGTATTATGAATATGGTACAAAAATGAGAAAAGCGGATAAAAGAGTTAGTATACTTAACTCTTTGAAACAATCATATATCTCTCTTAATTTGTCTAAATTGAAAATTTGCTAATATTTATAACCATTAAAATGAAATAGTATAATTTTCCCATCAGTCAGAGAAAGTTTATGAAATTTGAAATTCCTCTT
Source organism: Trichonephila inaurata madagascariensis (assembly GCA_019973955.1). Lineage (NCBI taxonomy): Eukaryota > Metazoa > Arthropoda > Arachnida > Araneae > Nephilidae > Trichonephila > Trichonephila inaurata. Next base: position 34,402 of record BMAV01001390.1, on the reverse strand, counting down.
TCTTTGTTATTGTTTCATGTAATAATTTTAGAGTACTTGCTGAATTTCACACGATGAACCTTTGATAAAATCAAGATTTGAACCTTGAATCACTTAATAATCAGAATATTCTGAATATAATACCCTTTAAAAATAAAAGCTGTAAAATTTTTTTAATATAAAATAGAAATTAATGCGCTATTTAAGTAGAATTATTCCTCATATTGCAGATTTTTATGTCTAAGATTATATTACAGAAACCTAGCATGAAATGCAGCTTTTTAAATAAAAAAGAAAGTTGAAAAATTAAAATGACTAATTTTAAGGCATTAGATATTTAAGTATTACGAAAAGGAATAGATTTCGTTTGAATGAATGGCCTGATTTGAAAAAATACCAAATTATGTTAAAATTTAATTGCAGGGCTTTTTGCAAAAAATTTTATTTTATATTTGTTTTTTCACTTCAAAATTATAGACATATGCAATGCTTTTTATTTAAACTTTTATGTTTGCACTGGAACTGGTATTTGGGTAATGGAAGTCTAGTGATCTAATCACAAACAGTGGGCTTCCAATCGCGCCACGGTTTTGAGTTTTCATTTCATCCAAAGTCCTTCATATCAAATATGTGAAGTATATATATACGAGGGCTCTGGTATCATCCTTGTTACTAAACTGCAGTTCAGAATTACAAGATCCATCACCTATCCAAATTAAAATTTATATTTGGGAGTGATTTTGAACCAGTCGCTTAGTTCTTATGGTAATAACATCTTTAATAACTAGGTATTGTATGCAGAAAACGATAATTCAAAGAATAAAATTTTGAAAATCGCTTCTATTCAATAAATGCTATGGTAGGCTAAGACTTCGAACAGTTATTACATTTATGTTTTATAAATTAATCCAGAGCATATTATACAGAAGTTATCAATAGAGCTCAGTGGTAGTGGCTGAGCGGTAGCGCATCGTGCATCCCCGCTATAGGTCCGGGATTCAAACCCTGGGCTGCGCAAAGTAGACTCAGCCTTTCATCCCTTTAGTGGGTTGATAAATTAGTACCAAGCTTGCTTGGGAATTTAACACTGGAGGTTTCGCGTTAGACTAACCATCTGACCGGAACATCTACTCATGCACCTCAGTGCCTAAGGTCAGGAAAACTGAGACGGGCACAGTAGACCTTGGCCCTCATGGGCTGTTGCGCCTTTGATTTAAGTTAACAATACAAACCATTATTATGCATACTATTGCAAAAAAATTCAAGTGTTTTATATTATGCAATCAATCATATTAAAAAATTTTTAATAAACAAAATTCCCTGATCATAAAGAACATGAATATTTTTTAAAAATACATTTAATGTATCTTCAAAATGATAAATCCACTTTAATTTTTTTTCTCTCATTCATTTAATTGATAATCATAACATTCCCAGCGGGCTATTTATTGATGTGAGCTCTAAATTATTTCAGCCCATCTTTTGTACTACAACGTGAAATTATAATTCAATGAATAGATTTCATTTATTTAATACCTAAATGCTACAATGAGGTATTTCTTAATCATTTAAACAATTTCATGAGGTACTGAAAAATTACTCTCTCTTATACTCTTCTAGCTCTCTCTATAACCCCCATTATCTGTACTTTTTCATTCCAGAAGACGCGTTTAAAACAAATTAGATTTAAAAAAAAAATTTGCGATATTTAAATACATTTCGGCAACAAGAGAAAATAATGAGTGGAAAAAAGGACAATAGAGAAAGAGAACATCTCTACTAGCATCTATATCACATTAACTAATAAATGTTTCTTTCAAACAGGTATTTTGTTGAAAAAAAAGTTCTTATTCTTTTATCATTGTATATTGTCAATTTTTTTTCTTTACTCTGATCAAAGAAACATATTTATTTCATTATTCTGGATTTTTGTGTGTGTGTTTCTCTTCAATTCTTCAACAGTCATCCCGTTTTCAGTGAAACTATGCATTTCTTCATTGTGTGAAAGGTGTCATTTTTATATTAAACATTAAGTAATAATATTAAAGAATGGAAATGCCTAAAATTTTCCTTGTACGAGACTATTTAGTTAAAAAAAAAAAAAAAATTGAATTATGTATTATTAGTACTTATTTAATACGACAAGTTATGAGATAAGGTCTCTCTCTCTCTCTACATGTGTTGTGTATACATCTTGGAGGCAAAATTTGCATTTTGCCTACATCATTTTCGCATTTAATAGTAATAAACTTTTTCAGGCTTCATTTAAGTATTGGTTTAATTAAATTATAGTTATATATACTGAACAACATCCCACTTATTATTTGGGTTGTAACTGTTATATTTTAAGAAATGCAAATTTTTAACCGTTTGTTTAGTGGAATAATTATATAAAATCACAAATTACTGGTAAGTTTTATGAAATTCATACGAATTTAAAAAAATTTAATACAATGTGGTATGCTCAAATCAGTTAATTTATTCATGTCAAAGAAAGCTGCCCATTTTATCAAGTTCAGTTTTTCAAAAAAATGCTTTAAAATCTATCCTTTTGATTTCAATTTTTTTTTTTTTTTTATTCGTTAAAAAAATACAATTTATAAAAGATTTCTACAATACAGACCTGTTTGTGGTAATATAAAAACTATGAATACAGCTAAATACTGAGTGGGATTTTGGTGGGAAATTCTACATTGTATTTAGTTCTGACGTCAATTTTTACTTCGTATGAGATATTTATACAGTTGTAGCTTAATACTCTTTTTTAATGAGCCACAGTCTAGTAAATTAGTCATAGGTTCGAATCTTGATTTTGCTAAGAATCTATTTTGCTAAGAATCTATTTTCGTACTTGCAAAATTTCAAAAATTTTGCAAGTACGACTTATTATACGAAATGGGAGCTCAAATTTCTCGAGTGATGTTGTGTGTGAGTAGTTAATATAAATTAAGGTATCCGACTACGTTCGGAACCATGATTTTAAAAAAGCGCATAAATGGATAATTTTCATGATATTTAGTGTCACTTAGAGATTAGAAAATACATGTATAAAAATTTTTTAAGGATATTTTGACAAAAAAAAATTTATTTAAATACAATATTTTGGCAAAAAATTAACTTAGAATAATTTGTCTTCAAAATGTTCTCCTTTTATGAAAAATGCTTCTAAAATAATATTTCGCGCGCGCGCGCGCGCTTATATAAAGTAAAGACTTCTCCAGAGAGTCTAAACTAGGATTTTTGAAAAATTCACATTATTTTCAGAGTTACCACCTATTGAAATAACTATCGGCGTTTTTTTCTTAAAATTGCTCCCCTCTGTTGTCGTAAAATTGGGATAAACCCACTTCTAAGTTATATATTTCAAAAATTCTAGTTGAGCCTCTGTACAGAGGTCTGAGCTATATTCGGGCAAAATATTATTATATAATAGAAGCATTTTTCACAAAAGGAGAATATTTTGAAAGTTGGTTATTCTATGTTCGTTTTTTGTCAAAATATTGTACTTAAATAATTTTTTATTATAATAATATTCTTAAAACAATTGTATATACTTTTTCTAATCTAAGTGACACTAAATATCATAAATATTATCCATTTATATGCTTTTGCAAAATCACAGTTCCGAATGTAGTTGGATACCTTAAGGCACTCGACTAGGTTCGAAGACCAATTTTTTCAAAATTGATTTTCAGAAGAATTTTATTGTTTTAAAGAACATAAATAGGCTTTTAAAGAGTTATAATTATCAAATAAATACCATGCATCACCTCTGTTTTTGAAAAAAAATTATTTTTATAAAATTTTAAAAAAAACTTAAATTTTAGGAAAAACAGCAAATATATATATATATATTGGACATAATGTAATTTTAATTGCATTGATATTGTTACGAATTTTGTGTAAATAATTTGTATTTGAGTGTTTAATGCATTTATATTACTCTATGTTATGTTTATTTCATGTTAAAATTGTGCCATTCACAAGCAATGCCGACCCTTACGTTATAAGGGCGATCCAATGAGAACTTGGCGAAATCTTGGCGGTAGAGCCAAGTTGGCATCATTTTTGGTGACCAAGTTGGCGGCCAATTTGGCGAGTTCGGAACCCTCGGGAATCTTCTAGAAAGTAGTAGATCTCTCCACTAGTGTCACGTTCAAAGACACGAGCTGTTATATTTCTGGAAGTTTCTGTCGCGCCTATAAAGGAGATGCTCGCCGGGACGGCGAGGAGTCTGGATTAAACCAGCGAGTAGTGAGGATTGTTTTGATTAGCTCGGCTGTGCTTGTGAATAATCTTTACTTACGTGTATTTTTTTTTAAACACTGTTATTGTGTTTGATTGCCGTTGAAGGTGTGAAGACCTTTGGATATTTACTCTGTGAATATCGCTGCTGAATCCTGTATTTAAAGGATTGGATTTTTGATAATAAAAATTCGCATCGCTCTTAAAGAACTGTTTATTTTCTTTGTGATTGTTTTGCATAAAATCCCTGAACCCTCGGATCTACGTAACAATATATTTATTGATCCACCTGAAGGGTCACAAACCTCAGGTTAAAAATATTTTCAAAAATAAATATTTAATAAGCATTCGAACTTCACGTTAATGATTTTTCGTCAAAATTACTCTATATTCTAAGCTAAAAAGTACTATAAAATGTGATTAAATGTAAGTATCTTAAAACCTGCGGTTTGCTACACTCTCAAGGGCTTATAACATAAGTGTTGCAAATTTCATTGAATTTTATATAATTGTTTTGGAGATATCACAGTTTTCGTGCAAAAATTATCGTGAAAATTTCATTCTTCAAAAAACACATTTAAAAAATATACTTATAAGTTACATAAAGTAAATCTTGAAAAAACAACTTAAAATTCTCCAGTTTTGTATGTAATTCCTTCTTCTTCCTCATTTGTTATATTTCTTTTTTTTCGTATGGCCCTAAGTTTTCTTCTGCAGGTTTTTACTGTTGGCAGTGAGTGACGTTTTGAATCTGCAATGCGCTCATTATCGAAGGTTTTTTGTCCCCGTACAGTATAATAACCCGAAACACACAATACCCATTTCATTTAATATGGAAATTAATCCCTGAAAGCCATTATTAAACTGCACAACAGCAATATAAGAACCTAAACGCAATGTTTGATGCTCAACGAAAACTTCTTTTGGTAATATCTGCCACAAAATTGCATTAAAACTTTCGTTTGGATTTTGAGTTTTGCCGTGTGTGTAAACATTTCTTTAAAAGATTTCTGTCACACAAATCCATATAAACTGGCTTTATCGTGTTAACAATATTTTGTGGCAGTCCCAAGGATTTATCCTGATGCACAATATTAGAAGCTTTAGCCCGTTGAAATTTACACCAACTTTCAGCTCCGACAGGGCACTGTCCATGTTTTGGCTGATGTTTTGACGAGCAACAATGAAAGAAGGCATCAATAACAGCAGACTGCATTTTGTCCAAGTTCCCAATATTCCTTCGAATAGCAATTCCATAGTGATTCTGTAGCTTATTAATTAAACCATCAGTCAATTTACCTTTCCCCCCGAGTCCTTTATTTCTGCTTTTCAATTTTCGAAGCCTTGTTCCAACTCTTTTTTGAATATGCCCTATACATTCTAGCTTCGTAACAGAATCTTTCGCGTAAATGTCCTTCACGGCATCAAAAGCTTTGGAATCTCCATCCCCATAAT